>MNCI01021803.1:1294735-1355121 GCA_015680685.1 Gnetum montanum
TAGAAGATAAACCGAAAAATACCAAAAAAATCACATACCTCAGACTTGCTTAACCATACACCGTGACACTTACAAGCAAGCCTGGGAAGACAACGAACGATTAACCCCAAGTGTTTCCTATGGTGTTAAGTCATTTAGTCTGCGGAGTTCGACCAGATCGCGTGTGCATGCTCGTATTCGTATGGTTGAGTGTAGGGGTACCTCGCCACTCATCAATTGGCTATCTCTTTTGGTCAATTGTAGGCTAACTGTGGTGGTAGCGCTGGATTGGATATCCCTTTTTCTTTCTGCATTTTCCCTAGTGTTTTCTTTATGCATAATGTCAAATGTTACACATATTTGACATTGTTGCATTATCTTCTTATGGATAATGTCTAATATAACGTATATTTAACATTTTCCATGACATGTGAGAATGGGATGTCAAAAAAATGAATGATCATCATCATTATTTACCTTTATTACATTTATGATAGGTTGACAATTAAGATAGACTAATGAGTAAAATAAAAAAATTAATTTAGATAATTTCAAAAGTAGATACAAACCATTAATGAAGTAGTTAAGAAAATTTTTTTAAATGAAAGAAAATAATAGTAAAATACGAGAAAAGTCATGATTGAAAGTAACAACTATTGATATGTTCCTTTTGCATTGTGGTTTGTTCTATTCTAGAGGAGGTTTTTACATCATAAAAGTCATGAATGCAAGTAATAATTATTGATACTTTACTTTTGCATTGGGGTTTATCATGTTTTGGAGGAGGTTAAGCAAAGCACATAAAATGCACTCAATGTAGACTTGGAATAAAGGTAGCTAGCTTAGTAGAATGCATAAGAAATAATTGATGTAAGTCAAGTGTGTACATAGTAATGAACCCCTTATACAAGATATACTTGATGTA
The DNA here is from genome assembly GCA_015680685.1 of Gnetum montanum. Classification (NCBI taxonomy): domain Eukaryota; kingdom Viridiplantae; phylum Streptophyta; class Gnetopsida; order Gnetales; family Gnetaceae; genus Gnetum; species Gnetum montanum. The sequence continues at coordinate 1,295,640 of MNCI01021803.1, forward strand.
TATTATAAAGAAGTGTATGTACTTGGCATGATCTTCATGCTAAAACTATAAATAATGACATTACAATATCAAAAGTACCCCTAATAAAATTTACTAAAGAACCAAAAATCAAATCACCGATAAAAATTGATGACCATCACTATTATTATAATATGCCACATACATTAATATGATCCTTATATTAGCACCATGCTACAAATTTTATCAATAGCATAATTAGCACATGCCCTAAATCCTATAGGTATACATATCAATACAAACATTGAATTGATGTATGCTAATTATTATTATTATTTTACCCATCTTATGTCATAGTAGAAACATTCATGGCATTTACTAATGATAAGAAGTTTTTGAAAATGTCCTTTTGTTGCTATTAAAAAAATCAATGAGACTTCTCCTATAGGGTAAAATGACTCCTAAGGATAGAGAAGGGCTAAATATTTGAATCCACTATGGGGGGTGTTGGAACTTGAAATAATTAAAATATAGGCACACTCCAAGGTATATAGTCTAATTAGAACTTTATAACTCAATATGTTTTCAACTTGGAACTTATATTATTCCAACCATACTTATTTCTAAAAAGGACATAGATGAGATGAAAATGTGCATAAATTTTAGGGTAACAATCAAGTACTATTTTTCTATTCCTATAATGGATAATATTCTTGATGTTCTTACTAATGCTTAGATCTTCTTAAACATTGACTTGAAAAGTGGATATTATTAAATAAGGATTAGACTAGGAGATGATGGAAAATAGCCTTTAAGACACATAATGGTTTATTTGAGTGGTTTTTCATGCCTTTGGGGCTAACCAATGCTTCAACCACCTTCATGAGACTTATGAATGAGGTTATAATAGATCATATTGGTAAATGTTATATTGATATTTTTTTATGATATTCTTTTCTACACCTCTAATGCAAAGGAGCATGAGATTTGTATGCTCAAAGTTGCACAAGGCTAAGTTGGAAATTAATGTTAGGAAATATCATTATATGAAGAAGAAAATTATCTATCTAGATCATGTTGTCTCCAAGAATTTTTATATATCTAGATCATTTTATGAAGAAGGAAATATCATGTTATCTTCATACTAGTATAAGAATAATGATTCTATTATCTTGAGTTCATTAAATATTTCTATGAATAGATATATCTTTATGTATATAATGTAAAATTAAAGCATATGAGCATTAAATAAAAATTATATTTTTCTATATGACATTTCTATAGAGAATATGGCCATAGTCTACATTGCAAATTAAATTATTTTGTTGGTTTTTTAGAGTAAAAGACAATAATTTTTTGTTTTTATTATACAATAAGAGTTTATTCTAATAAAATATAGGAAATTTCTAGATTGATAGGTAGTTGTAATATTATTTTTTCCCTAATACATATATGTATATACATATATACTTTCTAAGGTTTTTTGTTCATTGGAACTATATTGTATTATCTTTAGTAAACTTTGCCCCACTAGTCACATATATATATCCAAGGAATATTTTGGAAATTTGTATAATAGAATCATCAATATAATTTTATAAATAATTTAGCTATTTCATCATCAATTAATTATTCTTTCATCTATTCATCAATTCATCAACATTCATTAACATCATTCATCATTATTTACTTAATCTTAGAAGTTGAATACTTAGTATTGTGGACATTTACTATTTCAATCATATCTCAATAATTTTTCTACTTCTAGATTTATTAGAAAGTTATAATATTTTGCTATATATATAAAAATTCAATTCAATATCTTTTGCAATTTGGGAGAAATTAGCTCTATAATTTGGTAAATTTTTTGAATCCCTAATTTTTACTAGAATGAATGATGATTAGTGATTAGATCATCTCTTGATTAATGATTAGATCATCTCTCTCTTTCATTGCATAATGATTTGATGTGGTATTAGATGTATTTAAAATTAAATATCTTTGAAAAGGTTTATTTAAAATTTTAACATAAAAAACTTAACAACTTTTGCATTATCATCTCTCAAAATTACACTACATAATTGCTGCGATTTTTGATAGATTGAAAAGACATAATGTAACCTCATCTTCTAGATATCTTTTGTAGTAATTCCTTTTTTCCAAATTATAAAGAATTTCCTAATCTTTCCAAAATAAAAATTTTATTAGCTGATTTTTTATGAAGTCAAGATAACCAAGTAATTCTTTTGCTAACTAAAATTTCTTTGCTTGGTATTGAAGTGTTAGGTTCATCTATAAAAACGAGCACAAAAGACATAGCTAGATGCTCCATCATCTTCAATGGCTCTCAAGATTTTAACCTATTGAAAAGGATTATGAAAGGTCTCTAATATAATAACTATTAGGATATAGTTAAAATAACCTTGAAATTCATCCATCATTTTGAAGATTTCAGTAGATTGTAAATCAAAGAATATGAAACAAAGGAGAATAATAAAAATTTGACTCTCATGATTCTATTAGCTATTGTCTCACAAGTTATTTCTAGTAGGTATAGTCTTCATACTATTTCCAAAGAAGTATAAGATAATCTCCAATTAAAATATAAGAGAAGCTTGGAAAATTAACAATTGTAGTAACTAAGCTACAAACAAAAATTCAATACCCTCAAAATTGGAAGAAATGAAAGTGTCAAAGTATTTTTTATTATAATGTATGATAACTTATAAAAAATAGATATATATGATTATGGATATGCCAAAAAGCAAAAGATTCAAAAAAAGTTTCAAGCTTTCAACCTAGATCTAAGATTTGAAAACATGATGGAAAACATTACTCTTTTAAAGGGCTTCCACATGTTTAGTATTAATGAATTAGTTACTCAAGTTAGAACCCTACAAATTATGAAAAATAACAAATAATCTAGTAACGATGATCAAGCCTACATAACTATCCAAAGAGAAAGAGGTAGGTAAGGAATATTTATAAAGAGAGGAAGATTCAATTACCAAAATAAAGATCAAGAAACAAACTTTAAAGAAAATGGTGATCAAAATACAAAAGGAAGAGGATGAAGTTTATCTAGAAGAAGAGGTAGATGAAATAAATCTAGAAGACAAAGTCAAGGTCAAGACTCAATAACATATTGCTACTTCTACAAAAGAAAAGGTCCTACTATTGACCAATGCTATACTTGAATTAGTTTTGAAACAATATATGAACAAAATTTACAAATAGAACAAGATACTCCCTCATCATATTAAAAGGATACTCAAGAAGAAGAGCCAAGTAATTATGAAGCCTTCAATTCAATTACAAAAATAAAGTAAGATTGCTAGATTCTAGATAATAGGTTCTCCAATCATATGACACTTGCTAAAAATTTTCTTCTAAATTACAAACTAAATAACAATATTGGAAACATCAAAATTGGAGATGAAAAATACTTAGACATAAAAAGAATAGGAGATTGTGTAGTTAAATTAAATAATGAACAAAAGGTCATAATTTCCATTGTGTATTATGTTCCTAATATTTCCAACCCTCTCATCTCTATTGGACAAGTCTCTAATGAAGGAAATAGTATTAGTTTCAAGAGTAATTTCTTCATTATCAACAAACACAATGGTAAAGAAATCATGAAAATTAAAGCCTTAAATAATAAAGTATATTACCTTGAATGTTACTATCTCAATATATACGAAGAAATCATAAGTAACCATACTACTTAAGAAAACCATGTCCTCACAACATAAGCTAATCAAATCTCAAAAAAATATGAAGTTAAGTGTTGGCGACCATTTGGGATGCGACCGCCAGCGAGTGTCCTCGAATAGGATTTAGGTACTTGCTGGTCTCTGGCAACACCAATGCCCAGATACCTCCAAATAGGCTCAATAGTTAATGTGAGTATGTGTGTGTGCTATTGTGGTGTGCTGTTATGAAAAATTAAATGATTGGGTTTTGTGTAAAACTATAAATGACTTATCTTAAAGAGATTCAGCCAACTTTGCAAAGTACTGTGAGTCGTTGAGAGTTCCTATTTTGTTCAATTGCCTAGTCTATCCCCTCCTTATAATACCTACTTGTAACAAATAAAGTTTTGCAAAAACATTTGAGCACAAATCTGTGAATCTACTTCTAATTTTCCCTAGAGAAAGAGATAGTTCCACAAGAAAACTAAAAATAGAGCGAGACTCAATGGAAATAGAAAGAAGAGAAAAAGAAAGCAGATTTGTGTAAAGATCTCAAATGGTTAAACAAGGTAAAATGATACGAGTAAACACTTCACAATAAAGCTATCCCAAATTCAATAACTACGAATTGTTTAAACTTCCAAGGCTCAAATAAGCAATTTCTTCAAGACAATCCTACTATGCTACCAAAAAAATTGCTACGTAAACTATCACGTACCAGACTCTATTTTGGCTATATAATGGATGTCAACAATTGCATTCAATAGAACCTTCAAAAGACTTGAAAATTTTTTATTGAAATGCCATGGAGATTCACTTTAAAGATAAAAGAAGTTATTCTAGTCCTATCAAAATACCAAAGATTTTCTGAACCCTCTTAACTATTGAATCGTTCAACGGCTTGACTACATGCAGAGGCTCTCTTACAATAATCTCAATAGCGGTTCTTATACATTGCACAATAATAAAATTCACTACTAAAATGCTTTTAAGGCTTTCAAACACAAGCTCTTCTATGGCAAAATTTTAATAGAAAGTTTCTATCATGCAACAAGAACAATAAGAGCAATCTAAAAATCCCAAAATTACTTGCCAAGCATGATACTATCTAAACCACTAGCTAAACAATTTAAACAAAATAAAAAATAAACATAACTCACAGGACTATGAAAAAGAGGCTGAAATGTTGTCTTTAACAAGTCATCTTACAAGCAATCTTTCACAATGTCTTCTTTACAAATGCTCCTTTTTTCCTCCTACTTTTGCCACCAAGACCCTTGAAGCCTTTTTATAGGGTCTCATAGGTAGTTAGATATTATAAAATATCTTGGGTAACTTCTTTCCCAAGTAAGGAAGTTATAACTTGCCCAACAAGTTAGGAAGTTATAACTTATACATGAAGTTAGGAGAAAATCATGCTAACATTGGCATGTGTCTTTACAAACTTTACAAATATTTCTTTCATAAGAAGTCACAACCTATATAATAATTTTAGGAAATAAATCCAAGATCTCCATACAATAAGTGCTCCATAAAATTGTCATTTTATTAATGCATGTGAGAAAATATGCTAAAATTATTTTTAGCCACCAAACCATATGAAATTGGAATTTTATTTTGTTACTTCGATTTCTCTCGTTCAGGTTTTGTACTTTCTTTCAACGTTGACGGTTTTCTTCAGAATAAGCCATAACCCTAATTCATCGGCTAAATAATCTCCCAATTCCGCTAATTCAGTTGTGCACCTGTCTCGCTATGTCTTCGTGTCTCTGTAGCCACACTTGATGGATTGGTAATGACAATGACGAATGCATTGGCATCGGGCGCTGCTATGTTTGGTAATGTTGCCGTGTGTTCCATAAAAAACTATGGTTGTTGTAACCTTTCCTGTTGCACTGCATGTACAATTTTTGAAAGCATCTATCATCTCTTGCAATGCCTATCCGTCAGACAAGTACCATTCAAATTAGTGGAGACTGCACACTTTCTCCTTCCATCTGGGTGCTTCATTGATGGTACAATTTTCCACGTTAAGTGAGCGGAGGCACGACATGGCTCCATCCTCCAAACTCGGTAGTTTCTGCAAATGATGGCAGAAGTTAAGGCTCAGAGAGTGGAGCTTGGAAAATGCACCACCTTTGCCGTACTCCTCCGAAAAAACAACCTCCTTAGGAAAATTTAAGTACAGATGCATGAGCTTTGGAAGTTTGGAAATCTTAGGTACGATATCAAAAATGCAGTCCAGAGCCAAACGTTTGAGTCTCTGGAAACCCAGCAGCACTATGGAGCCTAGTAACTCAATGTGGTACAATGCTACATTCTGGAGCCTCTCTAAACACTACAGCCACTCCTTCGACAATGTTAGTATACCTCCTTTGCTAGACAAAATCAGCAAATGCAAGCATGGTGGCAGAGTTTGCCTCATCTGGAATCTATTGATTTCAAGATGAAATGCATACAATTGTGGGAAATGTGATGATAAGGTATTCCATGTGCATGTCCATATCAGTGGAGGCTATACTAATGCTACATCCACCTCTTGGCTGTTGTCCCTTATGGTAATAACAATGCCCCTAAGCACTCTCAAATTTTTCATAGGCTTATTCACTTTTGAACACCTAGTATTACCGTACCCACTTTGACTTGAAAGATGCATGAGGTGCTTTAGATCTCCAATCCACGTCGGTACAGAATGGATCCTACCGACGTAGAGATAATCCAGCTACTTTAAATGGCAGATGCACTCCGAAAATTCTTCGTTGAGACTGAATGGATGAGAAATATCTAGAAATGTTAGCAATTTAAATTTAGCAACACATGGTGGTAGGTCCATGTGTAGAGTGTGCAAAGTATTTTGCAAATCCAAGGCTCTTAAAGCACGCGCACTCTCAAAGAATTTGGAAGTAACTTTTTCCTCATCACCCCCTAGAAGGCGAAGACTGCATACTGAGCACGAGCAATTACTATCATGGTTGGTGAGAGAAATTCTTAAGATCCTTGGACAAGTAACCTCTTCTTCTGCTGACACTGATACTGATGTTGATGTAGGAACTTCATCTGTGATGCCTCCGCAGCACTTGAAAATACTCACTGTAACATCATGAACCATGTCATGCACTCTCACATAACAAACCTTCCATTCCATGTAATCATACTGAAACCTATATGCTACTATTTCCAGTTCCACCACTATGTTGAGTTTAATCAAGCATCTATTGGCCAGATCTTGTAGCACTACAAAATCTTCTTCATGATTTTGCACAAGACCTTCCACTTTCCACATCCCTATTAATTTCTCTGAATGGATCCGTTCGTCTTCTTTGAACATCCCTAGAAAACCAAAGCATGATTTTGCTTTTGGTTGCAAAGCATTGTAGCTCAATCTGAGTGCAGTGATAACCACACTCTACGGATCATGGAAGATACTCATCTCCATCTGCTTCAATGTATGATTCCAATCACCAGGATATTGATGCTTTAATATTCCTGGGCTTGTAGCTGTAAAGCCACTGATCGATCTCTAGTTGAAACTAGAATCTTGCAGTACGGGATTTCAGGAAACCCAATTCTCCTCAACTTCTCCAACACACTCAGGCAACTCCCCCTTTCGTTGTCTGTGAGTTCCCATATAGCATTGAGCACCATCAGACAATTCCTTTTGGTTACCAAGGCATCATGGACCTTTCTTTCTCTAAACTCTTAACTTTCTTCTCTGCTTGGGGTCCCTCCTATGCTCATGAGCACATCAAACTACAATTTTTGTATAGTATAAGTCTAGGAAACTAAAAGCCAAATGGATTTGACTTCATTGAACCATAAACATGTTGCAGCAGCCTTGTCTTGCCGCCTTTTTTTTTAAAAAAAAAATGTTGCTCATAACCTGTTCTTGTTTTTTGCGGTTTTTATTGTTGATTCAAATGCAAAGTATATACAAGGTTTTTTACAAATTGCTTTTTGCCAGTATCTCTACTTTTTTAGTTCCATGAAATGGCCAAAATATGCCAACATTAAGGAAAAGGATAATGAGGATCTCATCAAGTCTAGACTTTAGCATGGAAGGCTTGATTACACATCCTATTACAAAATTAAAAGAATGATTAAATAGACAAAATCTATAGAACTAAAAATTTCAAATATTCCTTAAGACAAATGTAAAACTTGCATACAAGAAAAGTAAACCTATTCTTCTTACAACTCTCACATGACAAAGAAGAAAAAACCATTTGATCTTCTACACATGAAACTTGTTGATTCAATGCTCACTATTTTAATTAGAAAAGAAAATTATTTCATGGTCATAGTAGATGGCTACTTAAGATATACTTGGACTTACAATTTGAAGTAAAAGAATGAAGCCATCAGATACTTTGAAACTTTCCACAAACTTATTGAAAGCTCCATAAATGTTAAGATTAAGGTCATTAGATTAAGAAAAGATGGTAAATTCATAAATAAATAATTTAACAAATTCCATAAAGAAAATGATATTTTTCATGAAATCACATGTGGATATAGCCCGCAATCAAATGGAGTGGCTGAAAGAAAGTATTGAACAATACAAGATATGATAAGGTGCTTACTAAAGCATGCCTCATTACCTAACCAATATTAGAGTACAGTCATCATAGCTACTTATTATATTTCTAATCAAATCATCACCAAAAGCAATAAAGATAGATCTCCATATGAATTTTTATATAGCAGAATTCCTAACTTGAGTTATATGAGAATATTCAGATCTTATTGCTATGTAAAAGACCCCCAAAAAAGTCATTAACAAACTTGAAGATAGAAGAAATATGTGCATATTTCTTGGTTATGATTCTCACACTAGCAAATATACGTGCTACAATCCAATGAATTAGAAATGACATGTTTCAAGAGATGTTATATTTAATGAGACAATGTTTGGTACAAGTGACTTTTTCAAATAGCAAGAGAAATCAAACACATATCCAAGTTTAAAATATTGTGTTCAAAGAGACCATTTTTATACTCAAATGCTAGACAATAATTTTAAAAAAATAACTACCAAATCTTAAAATATTATAAATATGATATATTTAATAGTCTCAAGTGAACCAACCAATGTCAATAAGGCCATGAAATTCAAAGTCTAGAAAGAATCCATAAGCAAAGAGTAGAATGTCATCCTAAGAAATAACATGTGGAAATTAGTGGATAAATCAAAATATAAAAGGTTATTGATTACAAGTAACTATATAAAAAAAAGTACAATGAGAAAGAAGAAGTCATCATACATAAAGAAAGACTTGTGGCAAAAGGATTCAAATCAAAGAAACACATTAACTATAAAGAAATCTTTACACTAGTGGCCAAATTTGAAATCATCAAGCTCATTCTTTCCATGACAACAAAAAAGGATCTAAAGGTTTAACAAATGGATGTCAACTCAACATTGCTAAATGGATACATCAAAGAAGAAGTATGCATCTAGTAGCCTGAAGGTTATATTATCAAAGAAAATAAGAAAAAAATGTATAAACTCAACAAACCTGTATATGGCCTAAAGAAAGTACCTAAGGCCTAGTTTCAAAGAATTAATGACTATCTCACTAGAAAGAATTATTAACATTGCATGTTTGAAACAACACTATATTTCAAGAAGGAATGGGAAGAATTCATCATCATATCACTATATGCAGATGACATTACATTTATTGCCCCTACTAAAAGACTAGTAGAAGATTTCAAGAATTACATGAAAGCTAAATTTGAAATGAAGGACCTTGAAGAACTTAAGTACTTCCTAGGAATTGAAGTAAATTAGGATAAGGAGGGAATGAAGATTCATCAAATAAAATACATAAATTCCATCATTGTAAAATTCAATCTAAAGAATGAAAAGCCAGTTAGCAATTCTTTCCCATACAGTTTAATGTTAACCAACAAATATAAGGCTCCTCTCATAGATGCAATCATGTATAGAACCATGACTAGATTGCTTCAATTTCTTTGCAACACAAGAGTATATTTAGAATATGCAACATCATACTTATTTTGATTCACACAAAAGCCAAGACAATCTCAAATGCAAGAACTTGTGTATCTCCTTAAGTATGTCAAAGGAACTTTCAACTTTGGGATCCAATTCAACAAAGGAAACAATAGGTGATGGGACACGATATCGCATGGGCCGTGATATTTCGTACGTGATATCACCTCTACTGCTATATCACATCCCACACGATATCGCGTACGCAATATCACTTCGTCCCCCACGATATCGTGAACGCAATATCGTAGTGGGCTGCCAAGTCTATAAATAAGAGGTGGCTCTCCCTTGTTTCTCATTCTAGGCCTAGACTGTAATGAAACTCTGGTAGTTTTGCCTCTCCAGAGATAGAATAATTTCCATGTGCCCATAGTAGGAGCTCCAAAGTGAACAGATCTTTATTTGAGAAAATATTGTACCTAAACACAAGTTTGTGTATGGAAATAAAGGCGAACTTCTTGGATAAACCTTGCAGTGCATGGAATAGGCTAAATAGGATTTTATTTACTGTTATTTATTGTTTATCATTTAAATGCTTTATTAGTTAATTAAATATCTCTCAACCCTTCTCTCCTAGTTGAGTGCATTCAGTACGACCGCTTCGAGCACGTGCATTACGCTTGGTGATCCCAGTAATGACTAGCGTTTGGTAACCAAGGTTGCATTGGTTCAGGGTGTGAACGGTAAGTGGGAAAAAATACTGATGCTAGGTTAATTAAGGCTTATTTAGTTAGTTAAAGTTAGTTAATTAGTCTCTTCACCCTTCACCTCATTAGCATAGGAGATAAAAACTGAAAAGATATAAAAATCATATACCTCAGACTTACTTAACCATACAACTATGAAAAATACAAGTCTGGGAAGACAACAAATGATTAAGCTTAAGTGTTCCATAAGGCGTGTAGGCACTTAGTCTGTGGAGTTTGACCGGATCGTGGGTGTAACACTCATATTCATATGGTTGAGTGTAGGGGTACCTCGCCACTCATCATTGGCACCATTGCTAGGGACTAAGTGTTTGTGCGCTAAGTAGAACATAGGAAATTATCCACATCATTGGGAGCTTAAATGAACCCTTAGGGTTAATTAAACAAAAAAAATTATATAATGATTAATTAGCATATCGCATAAAATAACAATGTCTTCTTCTTCAAACAAAATCACTTCACCACCTAGGGATCATACAAGAAACAGTCGGTGACACCAAACACATAACCAAAATCCACCAATTCCTCAACAGTATCAGGTGGTATATACTCATCCCAATGAGTATATACCCAATTCTACTTTTATCCTCCATCAAGATGAACAACTACGTTAGAGAGACTTGCAAGGTAACATAGTGTTACCTCCAGATTGGGCAGTCCCTAACATGCTCCTTTGTGCTCTTACACTGATAGGCATGACACAGCTATATGCTGAATATGTTGTAGGTGATTTAGAAACAAGGGATTATTATCCCACAAAAGCACAACTTCAACAAGACTCGAGGTAGGAGAGCCACCATACATTGTTGAAGGGCAAAAGGGTCCCACACATCCAATGCAAGATTGGAGATGGTGAACCAGTTATAACAGGTTCTCCATCAAATGATGTTCCCCCTCCTAACGATAGTGAGAAGGTGGGGTATCAGAACCTACACTCCATGATACACAACCCTAGTTCTGATCCCTGTGAACATCAACTGTTCACTGAGGGAATGAAAACACATGACAAGGATGGGCATTTAGATCATCATCACGATCAGGACCGTAGCCATAAAAGAGAAGGTGAGAAACATCGTCATGGTGATGGTTCTCCTCCTTCTTCCCCTTCATCACATCATTCACCCTCTCCTTCCACATCAAGGTGCAGTCATAAAGAGCATAACGGTGAGGATAAGGGTAAGCAAAATGAGAAACCTCGATGAGAGAGTCGAGAGCGAGGATGAGGGCAGTCAAGAGAATCAAGGCATGAAAGAAGGAAAAGTAGGGAATAACGTAGGCATCATAGATGTCATGAAAGAGATGATCATGATGAACCCCTACTTGCCACCCAAAGTATGATAGATATTACGGAGGCTGTGAGAATACCAACAAGGCATCAAAAAGATATCTGGATCAAGAGATTAGATATGAATAATATCCCACACTTCTAAGGGGGATATAATGCTGATCCACAAAATCATTTACAGCCATTCCATGATGCCTGCACCTTGCAAAATATTGGGAATGAGTGGAAAAAACTAAAGTTGTTTCCTAGGACACTCATAAAAGAAGCAGAGTATTGGTACTAATCCTTAGAGCCTAAAACCATTTGGAGGTGGAGTACAATGCTAGAATTGTTCAACGATAAATACCAAATGTACTCTAGAGTGTCTAACTTGCATAAGCAAATCCAAGGATGAAAGCAAGGTAATCACGAACCCTTGGATGCTGCCATGGGCCAATATTATGCATTGCTACATCATTGCCTATGCCATGGTTATGCACAACGGGATCAACTCCGCCACCGTGTAGATGGGCTAAGACATGAAACTAGGAGAACCCTTGGGACTTATGCCCAAGGGAGATTATCAGAACTTAGATCCTATGAAATTCATTGATTTTTGGAGAAAGTAGCTAAAGAAGAAGGGGAGCTACGGAAAAGAGAAAGCGTGGAAGAATATAACCGTGATCCTTCCCTTTGGAAGAGGGGAGTGAGATTCTACAATGAAGAGGATGAGTCACCACTTGAAGAGTTGGTGAATAGAAAAACCTTGTCACTTCAGAAGCTAACAACAAAAGTATCGACTAAGGTAGATGAAATATGGAGCTCCTTAGACAGTAAAATTAAAACTATCTTAAAGATTGTAGAGGAATCTAAGGAGGAACGAAGTAGTAACAAGGACAAGAAAAAGAGGAGAGATTCAGGCCATGCACATGACAAGGGTAAGGGAAAAATGACTATCTCCAATGAGGTTGTGGATTCGGACATAGATAATGATGGTGGATGTGAGATGTACCAATATGACCATCCTAAGGGATATTGCCTAATAATCTCACGTCTATAAGAGTCTGAGATGTATGCACTCAGCCCGAGACTTAACAGACGATAGGCACCCTGAAGGTTGCCTTATACCCAAGGTAACCCAAGGCAGTTCCACCAACCATTAACGTATTATCCAAGTGGAACTCCACCACAACCTATCAGGCAACACCAGCAGTGGAAACACCCAAAGTCATGGGGGATGCCACTGCCTAAGCAACAATACCCTTACCGGTAATCCAATCCTTATGGCTATTACATGTAGTAGTCAGTTTCTCCAAGTGACTCTATGGGTCACACAACCCCACAATGGAACTACCAAGTTTGGGAGTATTTTAGGACTCCTTCTCCTCTGGGAGACGCTCCACATCCATACCATCCTCCAAATCCATCCGCCTCTCTCACACTGTTAGTTCCAATACCACCTACTCCAACAATGCAAGGGGAACTCCCCACTCAACTGCAGCAATGTAATGCTACGAGAGCCGTAAACATTCAACCCACTACTGGTTCTGAAAACCGTACAAAGAGAATACCCTTCTTCAAAACCAAAAGCCCAAATAGGCTCTCAAAACCACAAGCAATTGAGTCCATACACGCTCCTCCAACAAATAAGGCTTCGAAGCTCCTTTCAAACCAATACCAGAGCTCAATGCATATGGTTATGTTAACACATACCATAACTGACTGAATCAAGATGGGCCACCTTCCCAGGAAAATATTTGAACCTGGAAGTCCCTTAATCTACCTCCAAGTCACTAGGATCAAACCTCATAAGGCTCTTCTTGACTCAAGTTCTAGAGTCAACTTGATCTCGTGAGAAATGTATAAAGCCTGGAACTTGCCTCCACTTAAGAAGAGAAATATTCAAATAGATCTAGTTGACCAATCCATCACCATTCCCTTGGGATTGGTGGAGGACGTCATTACCACTCAGTGTGGTTGGTCATACCCAGCCGATTTCCTGGTGATAGAAGTCAACAACAACAAAGGGGACTTCCCAATTATAATGGAGAGGGCATGGCTAAGTACAATAGACGCATGCCTAGGAATTCATGATCTTTCCTTGGAAATATCTAAGGTAAACATTTATGGAAAGATCGAGAAGAAGAAAGTTCCATGCATTACATACAATGACTCATCAGGTGATGACATGGAGGAATGCTTAGCATCTCCTACATGCAACTAGTGTGCCCTAGAAACTCTGATACAAAGATGCCTATATGTAGCAACCACACAACAAGTGGACACCCCGTGGTTGACAGCTAATCAAAAGAGCAACCCACCAACATGCATGGAACGAATTGGGGGAACAACTCATGCCCACAATGAAGGCATAGATACATTGGAGTATGAGCATCGCCGACTTCCACCCCTTTACCTAAAAACATCAGTTGGGAGAAGTTGGACACTTCTAAGAAATTCAAACAGGAGCTCATTATTTTGGATCTCTCCCTTTCCATTTAGTCATGGAGGAGATCACTACCTATGCTAATCATTCAGGGCCCTCAGTTCTTTTAAGTTTTTTTTTACACATTTTTTTTTTACATATTTCTTTAACTTTTCTTGTTTTTTGTTTTACAACATCATTATACTTTTTCATTTTGTGTGTGTGTGTGTGTGTGTGTTATCCATATTGTAAGTTTGTTATTTCATAAGTGTTCTTCATGATGGTATGAACTACTTTTTTATTGATTGCTAATGTTTGGTTTTTACCTTTAAGTTACGATGTTGATACTAAGGTATGGTTCTTTTGATGTAGCAGGAAATGAGTCCACTTCATCCATTCATCCTCAATTTTCTATGGTCTCTCTCAGCTTGGAAATGTATAGTTCCTTTCTAAATAAGAACTATAATGAATTGGTGACTAGGAATTTCTCAAACTAAGGAAGGACTCAAGGATTGAAAAGGGTATGACTTCAATGGAACTTGATGCATTTGTGTTGGCCATTCTCTTGGGTGCTTGGATGTGTTCTTCTTGAGTTTTCTTACCATTTCAACGTTACTTAATTATCGGGAAGATGAGAAAATAAAAATAACAAAGTCTTTGCATGGTGTGGTTCTCACACATAAACATAAAAAAACCAAAAACAGTGAGAATTCAAAGCACACCCCTTAGAAGAAATAATCATTTGGGCTATAAGCACTGGTTATGGAACTAAAATAAAAATGTTTCCACTAACTAAGGCCCTTCTCACTTTCCATTCTCTCCTTCTTGTTTCGTCAGAATGGTGGTGGCTCTTAGGTGAAGGCATTCTTATTACTTCAAGGGGATGGATTGGCCGAATGCATTAATGTGAAATCACTGGATGTGGTTTGTTTGAGGCTGGACTCAGAATGGGATCTGCTAAGTCACATTAACCATGAAACACACAAGGGGCTATACACCACCTTGTTCTTAGGATTCCATTCCATTCTCTTCTCTCCATCCTTCTCTCCATTATTCACCTCATTGTCGATTGTATCATTAGTGTATATTTTGGTTGACACATTGTTTTCTTTTTGGTAAATTCTTGTGGTTAAGACTTTAACTCTTGTTTCAAATGACATTCCTAGAGCCTACGGACTCTTTAAATGTGGGTTTGTCAAGGCATTAAGGGCATGAGCCTACTTTGGGAAGGACCCACTAACATTCCTATTTGGTGCACCAGTTAAATTCTTTCCCTTAACATTTTTGCAGTACACTCTATTTTGTTCAATTCCATCTTGACATCCATTTCATCGACGTTATAGTTGTCTCTTTTTCTCCATCTTTCTTGTTCTCTTTCTTTCTCCATTCTCTCGCTACAGAAGATTCTCTCTTAGTTATGAGGGTCTAGACCCAAATTTTTTTGATTTTCTCCTAACCCCTACACCTTTGATAGCCACTATTATATCTCCAAACCCATATCAACCATACCACAACTCAGCCAATGGACCCTTCACTGAAGCAAGGTATAAATTGCAATGTGATTTATTTACCCTTGCTAATATAAGACTGTGTTGTGTGTGCAGATGAAAATCATATAACAATGGATTGGATCTGGAGGGAACACTTGGAATGGAGTAGTGCTGAAGTAGCTATGCAAAGAACGAGATGGATGGCACGCTTATGGATAGACAACGAAAGGTGCAATCTTGGTGTTGGTATCAGCAAAACTTCTTTCTCTCTCTCTCTTTCTCAGTTCCCAAATAAGGCCTGATGTCAAATATATAAAGTGTTCACTCTTGTTGTCATGAACACCAATTTTGTCTTGTCTTGTAATGATGATCCGTTCACATGTCATCCCATTAGTTCTATTTTGAGTCAATAATCCCATACCGTCCCAATATTTTGTAAGAAACTCAAGGAGGAGTTTTTATTCAGTTATGGGGATATGATGGGATGTGATATCGCATGGGCCGCGATATCACGTATGCGATATCACATCCACTACAATATTGCATCCCTAGCGATATCGCATACGCGATATCATGTCGTCCCCCACGATATCACCTACGTGATATCGCGGTCCACCGCCAAGTCTATAAATAAGAGGAGGCTCTCCCTTGTTTCTCATTCTAGGCCTAGACCATAGCAAAACTTTGGTAGTTTTACCTCTCCAGAGATAGAATAATTTCCATGTGCCCGTAGTAGGAGCTCCAAAGTGAATGGATCTTTATTCAAGCAAATATTGTACTTGAACACAAGTTTGTGTACGGAAATAAAGACGTACTTCTTGGATAAACCTTGCAGTGCATGGAATAGGCTAAATAGGATTTTATTTACTATTATTTATTTTTTATCATTTAAATGCTTTATTAGTTAATTAAATCTCTCTCAACCCTTCTCTCCTAGTTAAGTGCATTCAGTACAACTGCTTCAAGCATGTGCATTATGCTTGGTGATCCCAAAAATGACTAGCATTTGGTAACCAAGGTTGCATTGGTTCAGGGTGTGAACGGTAAGCAGGAATGGATACTAATGCTAGGTTAATTAAATCTTACTTAGTTAGTTAAAGTTAGTTAATTAGTCTCTTCACCCTTCACCTCATTAGCATAGGAGATAAAAACCGAAAAGATATAAAAATCATATACCTCAGACTTACTTAACCATACAACTGTGACAAATACAAGTAAGTCTAGGAAGACAATGAATGATTAACCTTAAGTGTTCCATAAGGCATGTAGGCACTTAGTCTGTAGAGTTTGACCAGATCGCTCGTGTAACGCTCATATTCCTATAGTTGAGTGTAGGGGTACCTCGCCACTCATCAATAGGCATCATGCATATTCAGATGCTAATTAGGTAAGAGATAATGATGACAAAAAATCCACATCATGAGCTCTTATTATGCATGAAAAATTCAATATACTACAAATCAAAGAAACAATCATCCATTAGCTTATCAAATTATAAAGCAGAATTTATTACCATGTTCAAATGCCTCCAACACATACTCTTGCTAAATAAACTTTCATTACACTTAGGATTTGAAGTTGATCTTTCTAAAAATTTTTATTGTGATAATATAGCAGTAATTCAACTATTCCAATACTATGTGCACCACAAAAAATCCAAACACATTGACATCAAGCACTATTTTATCAACCAAGTAGTGAAAGAAGGAACCATCAAACTTATTCATATTAGTTCAAAAGATCAACTTGCTCACTTACTAATCAAACATCTTTTGTCTCATAGGATTAAGTGCTTTAATGAATCTATAGGAATTTAAAGCATGATAAAGAAAGAAAAAAGAAACTATGAAGAATGAAGATTGCCTTCCACTCTAAAAAGGGATTGTTGGATTTTTAGAGTAGGAGATAATAATTTTTATTTTTATTATACAATAGGACTTTATTTTAATAAAATATAGGAAATTTTAAGATTGATGGGTAGTTGTAATATTATTTTGACCCCAATCCATATATATATTTAATTTTTAGTGCTTTTTTATTATTGTGGCTATATTTTATTATTTTTAGTAAAATTTATTCCACTTGTCATATACACACACACACACAAGGCATCTCTTAGAAAATTGTATCGTGGAATCATCAATATAATTTTAACAAGGATGTAACTATTTCATCATCAATTCATTAATCTTTATCAATTCATCAACATCATTCATCATTATTTACTTAATGAACTTGAACATCCATAATTAGGGACATTTACTATTTTAATCATATGTTAATAATTTTGCAACATTTTTCAGTAATTTCAGATTTATTAGAAAGATAGAACAAGTGGCTACATGCAACAAAAAATTCAGTATAATATCTATTACAATTTGGGAGAAATTAGCTTTTATAATTTAGCAGATTTTCTGAATCCCAAATTTTTACCATTTTAATCATATGTTAATAATTTTGCAACATGTTTCAGTAATTTCAAATTTATTATAAAGATAGAACAAGTGGCTACATGCAACAAAAAATTCAATATAATATCTATTACAATTTGGGAGAAATTAGCTTTTATAATTTAGCAGATTTTCTGAATCCCAAATTTTTACCATAATGAATGATGGTTAATGATCATATAATTTCTTTCTAATCATAAAATGATTTTATGTCATATTAGATATTTGAAAGCTAATATCTATGGGAATGTTTAATTAAAATTTTAGCATTAGAAACTTAATTTTTAAGTTATCATCTCTCAAAGTTGCAGTACTAGAATTACTTCAATTTTTGATAGATTGGAAAAACCATAACATAACCTTAGCTTCTAGATATCTTTTGTAGTACTTCTTCTTTTCCAAATTATAGAGAAATTTTTAAGCTTTTGAAAATAAAATTTTTATTAGCTAATCCTTTGTAAAGTCAAGATAACCAAGTAATTCTTTTGTTGCTTGAAATATCATATAAAAATTAATACTTCATTGAACTATTCTATACAGCTATCATTATAAAATTATTTTTAAAATGCTTAAATAACTAAGCATCCTCACAAGTCAAATTTCACAATATTTCTTAACATTATATAATTCTTCAAATTAAGGAGGTTGATCTTTCATGCATTATTAAGTGAGGATGCTTGATTGTGCATGATTTAAGTTATTAATACTTTTTGCATGATTCATATTATGAAGGTTTCTTGATCATGCATGATTTAGTAAGGTTGCTCAATCATGCATGATTCAAGCTATTAATACTTTATGTATGATTCATATTATAATTCTTCACATTATGGAGGTTTCTTAGTCATTGATGAGTGGCGAGTAGCCCCTATACCCAACCATACAAATCACAAGCGTTCACGTGCAATCATCTCAAATTCCATGAATGGGACTAGTGTGGTATCTAGATTGTTAAGCATTGATTGCAAGTCATTGTCTTCTCACTTGAACTAGTGGTAGTTTGGTCATGTATGATTTAGTCCAAAGTGAGGCATATGATTATTGATGTTATGTGGCCCTTAAAACAATTAAATGATAATATAGAAATTCATTAATTAATCTAATTAATAATAAGAAGATAAATTCTAAGCCAGCCTAAAGGTGATGAGTGTCTATTCCTAGCTTGCTATACATGTCTTAAACTCACGTATCCAATACTGGGATTACCAAGTGTTATGCTACTAGGTGAACCAAGCAATAACACTGCTAGGATTACCAAGTGAATATGTGTTTACACTCAAAATTGGTCATGCTTATTTTTCCAATTGAATATTTGCTAGGATTATGGGAGAAAACTACAACAGTCTAGCTACACTACTAACCAAAATGGTGTTAAATATGTAGCAAGTGCTCACATATTTATAGGTAAATATAGGCATTGCATTGACAGAGATGTGTTAATGCATTTAGCTACATCAATGGGGATGCATCAACGAGGTTGCGTTGATACATATAAGATGCATTGCCCATTAATGCATCAATGCATTTTCATTCACACATATGCATCGATGATGCCTCATCGAAGGAGATGTGTCAACAAACCTACTTGACATAGCACGTCTCATCATACTCCCATGACTACCTAAAAACCTATCCTTGAGTTATATATAAATAGATGAAGTTTCATTACAAAAAATTATGGGGTGACCAAGACTAGATTAGCTACCATTACAAAATTAGAGTGCCACATTATAAAATTTTATTCAAGTGGATGTATTACAAAATGAAGAAAAGACTAGATAGACTCAAAGTTTTCAAAATTGCAAAGGTCTCCAAAAATCCCTTGAAGATGAATCTTCTTGTTGTTGCTAATGATGGTAGACTTTCCAACATTGATTGTTATGTTGATGCTTCTCTTGTTATGCAAAACATTCATGAAGGATGGATTGAAATGAATCCAATAAACATGTGATGTTTCAACTTTAATCCCTGTATGTGCTACTATTTCTCCATGGGCATAGCCTCTATTGTTCTCCTCTTTGTCTTGTTTCCTTTGCTTTTACAAGACCTTCTATGACATTCAAAAATGTCAGTGGTTGGAAAACTAAGAGGTCATAGAGTGCACAGCCTAACCCCAAGTCCATGGGAGGGCCATGCTAGAGAAAATAGAAACATGGTGCCTTGAACGGTCTGGTCAATCAAACAAGGACTTACAAGATGTAACAATAACCATTCATAATATCTTGAGAATAGTATTGTGAGTAGAAAAAAATATGTGTTAGTAATAAAAAGAGTAGGAAATTATGCTAAAATTTGAAACAAATGCTAAAGGAAAAGGAAATGAGATCTCAAGTGAAGAAATGCACCACCCCAAGATTGGGGAATGTAGCTCTTGATTATATAATGTATAGAACTGGTACGTAGTGTCAAACAGGCACAACAAGGTAGCGTGGAAATGTGGCCATAGTCTCTAGGATGTGGCAGATGTGATGCTAGCAGCTACAAAAGGGGCTGGGCCTGTTGAGCTTGCAGTTGTCATGTTGTGCAAGTGCTGGGTCACAATGCTCAAGTGTGGGAGTGAAGAAGGTGCTAAGAGCACTCTAATGCCTAATGCTTAGAGTGATTTCACTGATCATCAACCAACCCCTAAAATGCTGATTATAGGGATATTTGTAGAGCTAGGGTTGATGAGAGACATGCGTTGAGTGCCACGTGGCTTGGATCCCATGTAGCATGGGTGTGAACAAGTCACGTTAACATGCTACGCTCAAAGTGTCAAGCTCACTGGTGTTACACTCTACAGTGTCAAGCTTTGCAAGACAAGAATGGGAACTTAGAAACTGCCAAACTAAGACCACACTGCCCAAATTGCATATGCCAAAATCTAAAAAACTACCATGTACCTACAAATAATGCCAAAACGAATGCAAATTGGAGCCTATGCTTTGAGACTACATCTTCCCCCTTTTCCAAGTAGGGTGAACCATAGGGACAATTTGGGGAGTAATACAAGGTGCAAAAAAACAAAGCAAACTATCGATCTTGGCTACCAGAAGGATGTCAGAGGGGGAATGAAGATTGATGCCAAGTTCTGGGAGCTTCTGGAGGCATTTAGAGGCATTTTCCAAGTGTCACAATATCTACGCTATAGAGCTTGACACCAGCCATAGAAAAATTTTGCAGAAAAACAAGTCCTTAAGTGTGTCAATCTATCTATGTTGCATAGCTTGACAAGTGTGTCAAGATATCTATGTTGCATAGCTTAATAGGTGTGTCAAGCTGTTTGCACTGCATAGCTTGATAGGTGTGTCAAGTTGTCTGTCAAGCTATCTACGTTTCAGAGCTTAATAGATGTGTCAAGCTATCTGCACTACATAGCTTGATAGGTGTGTCAAGCTATCTGTCAAGCTGTCTACGCTACAGAGCTTGATCGATGTATCAAGCTATCTACACTACATAGCTTGACAAGTGTGTCAAGATTTCTGCATTGCATAGCTTGACAGGTGTGTCAAGTTGTCTACACTCCATAGCTTGATACCAAACTTAGAAAAAATTTTCCTAGATTCTGACACTTAGAAAAATCCACCATTGAACTGCATGAACCTAAAATTGGTGGTGTTTCACAAGCCCCTCTTTGTCAACGTCTGGAGGACTAGCCCAAGATACATTGACAAAGAATATGAAACACCACAATGCACACAACACCAACACTACTTGTTATTGCCCACTTGAACGACGCTTCGCTATACTTGAGAGTGCTAGGAAAATGAAGTATGATAAGGAATAGGTTCAAGGAATGGATTAGGGGATAATGGATGGAAAGGATAGCTGTGGGATGTAATGCCATGCTGGCTTGTTTCCATAGCATGATCCCTCATTGAAGTGATTGTGAGGGCGTCAGCATGCAAAGGTGTCCTTCCCTTTGGATGTCAACCTCTCATCAGAGTGCTTAAAGATGATCAATCCAAGGCTAAGACGGTTGCAAATTGGTAATTGTGCCCTTTGACTTGGGCACTTGACTTGTCCCATTTTCTTTCTTCCTTCTCTCCCTTTTTTTTGTACCATTTTTATCTTTTCCCTCTATTTCTTATTTTGTTTACACACATTTTTTTGAAGAGTGAACTTGCTTAGAGGCAACCACGTCATATTTGTAGGATAGGTGTTTCCTCCCCAAGATGAGCTATGTTATCTTTGTTCATGGCTTTGACCAACCCACAAAGACTCCCCATGGGATGAGTTGCATTACGTCTGTCATGGGTTCTACGCCTGACTGTGGGAAAGGTTGCATGTGCATTGGGAAAGCTTACAAGGGATAAGGATGATTGCAAAATCAAGAGATAGAGGTTACATTTGCTAAGAAGATATTGGGGTATGCACTCTCAAGTAGCTAGGCAAGCTAAAGCGAGTAAATCAGAATGATGTAGTGTCTTGCCATTGTGATGGAACACATCCTTGAATGACGCTACCCAGGCTTCATCCTACAAGCACAACACAGAGAAAAGAAAAAACAACCACTATGCAAAATGAAAGCAAAGTCCTGCCTGCTAGGGACATTACTGGAATTGCAAATGCTACGTCAAGTGTGTGTAATTTCCAAAGCAGGAAGGCTAGTATAGGCATCGATGGTGGTAGGCTAGAAAGCTCCAGAAACCAAACTACAAGTGAGCACTTAAGTGGCTAGAAGCAATGGTGATGCAGGTGCCTAGGAGTTCTCACCAAAGGCAGGAGCCAAGAAACTCAATTGTAGGGTGAAGAGCCATGCTACTAAATGCTCTTCTAGGCTCTAACAATGGTAAGGGATGGAGGATGGTAGTGTTGTGACTAGACCATAGTACTTTTGGAATTCCAACGGGAGTTGCTGATGATGAGAGCTATAACCAAGATGATTGCCAGTGGTGATGGTAGCTCTGGAAGGTCGACGAGATGCCAAATAGCATCTTCAAAAGATCAGCAAGATGCTAGGGATGGCGATGTTGCAAATGTCCTAGAGGTTTTTTCCTTGATGATGTGAACTTCATTCTAGAACTACAACACCCCACACCATTTAGCCCAAGAGGCATGGGTAGGCAATAGAAGACTGGAAGTATTCTCGCTTACTCATTCACAAGATGATGTATGTTGTCCTATAGGTGCTAAATTAAAAACCTAATTTTAGGTCTTGGTAGACCACTAGTTGTGCTAGTTTAAAGTCCCAATAGACCATGATCCCAAGTTAAGGTTTAGGAAGACTGTGATGTGCTAGTTTAAGGCCATTTCGGGCCATGTGTTTTTGTAGTTTTATGATTTTCTTTTATTTTTATGTGTTTTTTGATGTTTTTCAAATGCAATGTATAAGCTAAGTGGATGGATTCATAAACAAAGTAAAAAATGTGTGAAAAAAATGAAATGTGTGATCTAAGCAAGTAGGCAAAATGTAAATGCATAGGCTAGTGCAATGCAAACAAAAGTCAAAACCGCATTGAAAGTAGAGGTAAAGGGTAAGAAGGTGCTTGGTGCATTTTTGGCCAAGGAAAAGTCTTGGTCATGTCGTTGCTTCCTAATCTAGCATGGATTAGGAGGCATGCAAGGCTTAAGGTCCTCTAGGAGGCTGTTGGCTTCAACTACTCATTTTTGTGTGTTAGCCTTAGGCATTGCATTGGTTGCTGCAGGTGTATCACCAAGAAACTCCACCTTTGAAACTTGCTCCATGTCTATGTTATGGGTAGTCAAAGGAGGGACATTATCACCATGGATGATAACTTGATCACCTTCATATGGAAGGTGAACTTCTTGGTGAATAGGAAAGGAGACAACCGTAGTTGGGCTAACCAAGGCCTACCCAAGATCAAGTTGAAGCCTTACATCCCCTCTATGATAGTGAAATCTGCGCTAGTGGGGAATTACTCTCCTACCATGAAGGCTAAGTTGATTGTACCCCTGATAGTGATGCATGATCCATTGAAGGATTTTAGGCACACAGTTTTGGTTGGTTTGACTTCGTTTACTAGGCCTAGCTTGTCAATGACAAAGTACATGACTACATTGTTGTTGCACCATCATTGACATGCACTCTATGGATCGTGCACTGCCCAACACGTATGCTAATGGATAGTGGAGCTATAATAACTTCCCCTTGTTCAAGGTTAACCTTAATTGCATCATCACGAAAGGCTGCGGATGTTGAACCTGATTCCTGCGATGTAGGGGGTAGCATTGCTACACAGATGGATGTCTCATCTATAGGGATGTCCTCCATAACAGGAATGGAGGCCAACATCTGGGCCAACACTTGGCAGTGAGTAGATGAGGTTATGACCAAGTCGTATAAGCTCAACATTGTGTTTTTTCCTTGAGCATTTGTTTCACTTGGGTTAGTGTAGTTACGAAGTCCTTGTCATTAACCATTGTGTTGATCTTGACTTCCTACATGTGGTTTGATAGATGGATCTCTCAGAGAGGGGACTTGGGTTTGGGTTGCTTGGCCTACTTGGGGGAAGGGGCCCTAGTGTCCAGTTGTTGCTTGCTAGTTGCAACCTTTGCTTTGGCCATGGGGGTTGCAAGGCACTCATTTGTCCTCTTGCGTTGCCATTTGGTAGGCCTACTTAGGTTACTTGTGGGTTCAACCCTCAATGGAGGAGAGGCTAAGATGTTGCCCATTATTGGGCTTTGGGTAGGTGAGACACATTCACATCATGGCGCCCTTATGACAAACAATGATTTAGGAGTTTTTGCAAGGCCAACTTGTTACATCACCTTAATGATGAAAGGTTGCTTAGTGGTTGTTGTTGCTACATCATGCTAGTTTAATGTCTTAGCAGATGATTGGTTCAGTTGCCAGTTTAACATCTTAGTGGATGATTGGTTTGGTTGCCAATTTAATGTCTTCATAGACAATTAGTTTGGTTGCTAGTTTAATGTCTTAGTGAATGATTGGTTTGGTTACTAGTTTAACATCTTAGCAGATGATTGGTTTGGTTGCTATTTTAATGTCTTAGTAGATGATTGGTTTAGTTTCCAGTTTAACATCTTAGCAAACGATTGCTATGGGACCTTGACCACAAAGGATGTTGTGGGTGCCTAAGGTGGTGCCCTGATGACAACGGGGGTCTATGACCTTGTTGAAGTTAAGGCTTCAATGTCACTGAAGGGTTACACAAACTACAAATGGTTCATGTGTTGCCTCTGCATCATCATCAATGTGATAGCATTAATGATATATCCTACACCACTCACATTTAATGGGTCCTTGTAAACATTCATGGATTGGTTCTCTAGCTGAACATGATTACTTTCATCAAGGACCAACTTTTCTTGATCGATCATACATTGGATATCATCTTTTAGCACTAGGCAATAATCTATGTCATGGCCTTGCAATTGATGATAGTTGCAGAACCGGTCCAATCTAAAATTTTTTGGCACCGAAGGCTAATTGGGCATAGCCATAGAGGGGTCTCAGAGGATCAGTATCTTTCATGTTGTTTACGGGCATCCTCTACCATTTGCTTGTGTTGAATACATTTGATGTTAAGTAGTTGATCTAGAAGTTTCAATGGCTTAATTAGCAAAGAGGTATATTTTGAGTGATTTTTGTGCTTAAAGTTTAGCCTTGGTGGAGCTTGCACCATGGTTGTTGATGATGCGGATTGGTTGGTTCCCATGTTTCTAGAGCTTGACGTTTTGTTGGTAGTGACCAAGGCCTTAGGTGCCTTGGAAACCTATTTATTATTGTTGGGCTTGGTTTCATCAACCACAGTGGCCAAATTGGTTGTTGTAGCTTTTCCCTTTTCCTTGTCTCTTTTTGCATGTGCATTCTTATAGGATATGTAAGCTAGGTCTTGGCTAGCCTTTGCTACATCTTGTATGCTCTTTATTTAAGCAAAGGCTTGGCTAAGAGAGCATGGGGCTAAATAATATAGCTTGGATTTAATGAAATCATTTACGGTGCCCTTAAAAATGACCAACAAGTGGGTTTCGGCAATGGGCTAATGAATCTCATTTAGAGTAATACTCCAATGTTGTATGAATTTCTGCATGGGTTCTAGTGCTTCTTGCTTAAAATTCATGAGTTGGTCTAGCATGGCTTCCAACTTCAAGTTGTACTTGAAGTGGGTTATGAATTGACTTAACAACTCCTCCAAAGTCAAAATGGAAGTGCGAGGAAGTGTGCAATACCAATCTAAGGCTTTGCCAATCAAATACATGGTAAAGACATGAATGACCACATGTGGCCACGATTGCAGTAGCAAAGACTCAAAATGGAACGTGGCTAGGTGGGCATTTGGATTACCTTCTCCATTGTATTTCATAAATTAGGGAAGCTAAATTCCTAAAGGCAACATGAGTGAAGGAACGACGAGGTTAATAGGATCATCTTGATAGAAGTTCATTACATGGACTATTTCGAAGCCAACAACTTTAAGCTGTTTGACCTCATCAGTGAGGGTCTGAATAACCTAAAATGCTTGATCTAGACTAGAAAATTTTGCAGAGGGTTGCATTAGTTATACCATTGGTTGTGCCATCGGAGCAGCTATCATCCATGGTTCTATCAATGTAGCCACCAACCCTGTTGGGGGTGCTATTGGAGTGGCTCTCATTGGTGGTGCCATCAGGGAAGCTATCAACCTTGTTGGCAGTGCCACCAGGGTAGCTCCCATTGATGGTTCTACCAAAGTGGCTACCAGCCCAGTCAAGGGTGTCACCAGAGCGGCCCACAGCCCTGTAGGTGGTGCCGTTGGAGTAGCCCACAGCCCCATAATCGGTTGTGCCGTATGCAACGCTTGATACATTTGTGGCTATGAATAGGGCGGCATGTGAGACAATTGAATAGTAGGAAAGGATGTTGCCACCCACCATGCAGTTGAGGTTGGAGCTATTGTTGGTGGTGGGACAGACATAGAAGGGATGATGGGAACAGGGCTTGTTTGTGGCTGTGATGTGCGCATAGTATGCACGGATGGCAATCTTGGTGTCACAAACATTGGCTACAAAAATTGAATAGATTGCAAGGGAATAATAAAGGAAAGGGAGGCAGAAGGCCCTACACTCTACTATGTTGATAGCATTTTATGGTTACCTACCACAACGAGGGTTTGGGCTGCGAAAGTATTATAGCTGTCACAAAGGAGGTAGAAGACTGTGAGTGGTGTAATTGGAACACAGAGGTAGACAATGGGGCTAAGGCATAAATTTGACCACCACCATCAAAATAAGATTCAAACTCCTCCTACCCATCTTGGAGGGGCTTTTCATAGTGGGATTCCATGTCTTGCTCTCTTTACCCACTCATCCAGATGTGTTGATCCAAAATCTGTTGGAACGTTTTAGTGAGTGGTATAACCCCGTTAGGGGTGGGGAGAAACTCTCACCCATTTTGATGGATAATTTCAAAGCTATACTTTTCTTCTATTTCTTGGTAGTCTAATGGTAGGCCCACCTGCATCTTTGCACACAAAAAGTTGTATCATTCCTCATCAAGTGCCATGTGTTTAGGCAATTGGTGTCACTGTATATGAGACTGGAATTGTGGTCACACTAGGCTAGGTGGTCGCTCAACATCCACCACATGTTGAACAGGGTGGACCACCTCCAAGCTCAAGGTGGTAGTCAAGGTGTTACAGGTTCATTTTAAGCTAAAATGGTTAAGTATGCAAAATATAAAGAAAATAAGCCAAAAATGGCTAAGTCTAAAAATGCTAAAAAATGGTTATCTGTGCTACTACGCTCGTCATGCTCTATGGGACAGTTACATTGATAGGGTTTTCACACTCTATAGAACACTTAGAGCTTGATGCAGTGGACAGTTTTGGGCTTTTTGCCTTGTGGGGTTCTAGGGGAACAGTCAACTGGGATCAATCTACACCAACCGAAACGTAGACAACTCCTACGCTGGCCTATGATCTAGCTACTGCTATGGTAGGTCCACAGGGGTGTTACGTCTATGCTAGCCTGTTGCTAGTGATGGGGGTACATAAAGCACATGGGACTACCCATGGCACATAGAAGGAACAAGGGGGCCCTCCTTCTAGCACCAAAAAGCTATGACATTTGAAAACATTGGTGGCTAAAACATTAGGAGGTCATCGGGTGCACAGCCTAACCCCTAGTCTGTGGGAGGGTTGTGCTAGAGAAAATGGAAATGGGATGCCTTGAATGGTTTGGTCGATCAGACAAGGACTTATAAGGTGTAATAATAACCATTCACAACAGCCCAAGAATGGTGTTGTGAGTAGACAAAAATATGTGTTAGCAGTAAAAAGAGTAGGACAGTATGCTAAAATTTGAAACAAATGCTAAAGAAAAAGGAAACAAGAGCTCAAGTGAAGAAATGCACCACCCCAAGATTAGGGATCATAGCTCTTGATTAAATAGTGTATAGAACTGGTGCACAGTGTCATATAGGCATAGCAGGGCATCATGGCAATGTGGTCACAGTCTCTAGGATGTAGCGGACGCAATGCTAGCAACTATAAAAGGGGTTGGACCCATTGAGCTTGCAGTTGTCATGTTGTGCGAGTGCTAGGTCACAATGCTCAAGTGTGGGAGTGATGAAGGTGCTAAGAGTACTTTAATTCCTGATGCTTAGAGTGATTTTGTTGATTATCAACCAACCACTAAAATGCTAATTATAGGGGTATTTATAGAGCTAGGGTTGACAGGAGACGTGGGGTGAGTGCCACATGGCTTGAATCCCATGTAACATGGGTGTGAATAAGTCACGCTGACATGCTATGCTCAAAGTGTCAAGCTCACTAGTGTTACACTCTACAATGTCAAGCTCAAAGTGTTAAGCTCATAGTGTCAAGCTCTGCAGGATAAGAATGGGAACTTAGAAACTACCAAACTGAGATCACACTGCTTGAACTGCATGTGCCAAAATCTGAAAACTACCATGTACCTACAAATAATGCCAAAAAAATGCAATTTGGAGCCTACACTCTGAGACTACATCTTCCCCCTTTTCTAAGTAGGGTGAAGCATAGGGACAATTTGGGGAGCAATATAGGATGCAATAAAACAAAGCAAATGGTTAATCTTGGCTTCTAAAAGGATGTAAAAGTAGGAATGAAGGTCGATGCCAAGTTCTAAGAGATTCTAGAGATATTCACAGGCCTTTCCCAAGTGTCACGCTATCTATGCTGCAGTGTTTGACACTAGCCTTAGAAAAATTTTGCAGAAAATAAGTCTTCAGGTGTGTCAAGCTATCTATGCTACATAGCTTGACAAGTATTTCAAGTTGTTTGCACTATATAGCTTGACAAGTGTGTCAAGCTATCTACACTGTAGAGCTTGATAGGTGTGTTAAGCTGTCTATGCTACATAGCTTGACAAGTGTGTCAAGCTATTTGCACTACATAGCTTGACAGGTGTGTCAAGCTGTCTATGCTATAGAGCTTGACAAGTGTATCAAGCTTTCTGCACTACATAGCTTGACAGGTGTGTCAAGTTGTCTGCGCTGCATAGCTTGGTAGGTGTATCACAATCTTTTTCATTCCCAACAAATCCCCTTGAGTTCACAATCTTTTTCATTCCCGCTTCATCTTTCCCCCTTTCTTCAAGACATAATGATTATTAGTTAATTTTAGTTTCATATAAGAAAAACCGTTCTTTTATTTAGAAAAATTGAAGGGATGGATGATGTGGCCTCACTACCTTACACAATTATTTACCTAATCATCTTGATACCATAGGACAAAAACCCAAGACATAGAATTGACTTCTACATCATGCCTAGTAATATTATTAACAAAAACATAGTAACCATCCATAAAACATAAAGAAAATAACTCAAGAAAAGAGAAAATTATAAACAAAAGAAAAATAACAAAAAATGGAAAACATATTAAGAATTGGAAAATTTTGAAGAAATAGAAAAAATGGATTAAAGAAAGTTAAAATACACTTATTAGTTCTTGATTCAAGATGGGAAATCTCCCCCATGACTAAACTCATGGATAAGCATTTAAAAAATGGACCACACGTTCCCTTGGTTATACACTATGAGTTTTCCATTTATCATCTTTAGTGATATAAGTTTTCACTTGGTAGCACATTTAACATTAATGATAATCAACATTTCAATTAATTGGAGACATATCTTTAGCTGGGTTAGAAGGTGTTTCCTTTTTATGAGGTCCAGACATGTTTCCTTGTTTATTTTCTATTTTAGTTCTTGTGTCTCCTTGTTTAACATGTTCTTTTGGTGTTTAGTCAAAGTGTAAGATATTCTTCTCTAAGTTCTCTCTTTGGTTCATTTTCTTAGGACAAGGACTAATAAGTGAGTTGCATGTGTTTCATGCATCTTTTGAATGGTTTTGTATTCTCATTTTCAAGCCACTGGGTGTCTTTTGGTTTAGTGGCTATTGTGTAGACTTGGTTTTGCATGCAAACTTGTTCCTTGAGTTTGTTGTGGGTTGGTATAGGGATCCCCTAAAACTTTGAACTTTTGGCCCATAACTACACCCTTTATCATTATTAGTAATGCATAGAATTTTCTGTCTCTCCACAATGATAGGTTCATATTTTATGTTTTGTGTCAGAATGGTAATGGTTGTTGGCCCTTGCATAGGATTAGAAGACATTGTTTTTGTAAGGCAAGATGTTGCACGAGATTGTCCTTGTGCTAGTTTTGATAAGCTAGTAGGTCTACTAGTCTTATTCACATGTGTGGAAACTATCCTAAAGAAAGGACATTTTTGAGACTTTTGCTAAGATCTATTAACATGATCATTTACTTGTATGTTCATAGCACAAGTGGCATTCTTCTCTTAAGGTTGTGGTGCCAATCCTTCCTACATTATTGGTGGTGACATATGATGGAGGGAAGTATGAGAGTGTTGAGGATGTGACAAAGGATAAGAGGTATGAGATGGTAATCCCACAAGAGATGTTGCACGTTGATGATATTCAGGAGAATAGTAATAGTCATTTCAAGTAGAGGAAGTAGAACCATTTGGAGAAATAGGCTGTTGAACATAGTATCCATAAGGATTTGGTTAGCAATAGGGATATTAATGGTTTGTTGATGGCATCCCCTACAACTATGGGTTTTCCACTATGATTAATAATAGTCTTGAGGTTGATAAGAAGTCCCACTAGGACTATTTGTTGTAGAAGTATCTATAATTACCTTGTTGATAAAACAATCTCTTAGGCATTTGCTTTTTCATGAACTTGGGATTCATTAATTAACTTAATTAATAATAAGAAGATAAATTCTAAGCTAGCCTAAAGGTGATGAGTGTTTATTCCTAACTTATCATACACATCCTAAACTCACATATCCACTACTAGGATTACCAAGTGTTATGCTACTAGGTGAACCAAGCAATAATGTTGCTGGGATTACCAAGTGAATATGTGTTTATGCTCAAAACTGATCACACTCATTCCTCCAATTGATTAATATGCATGAAAATGTAAATATTAACTAAGTACACCAAAGTAAACTACATTAAAAGTAAATCTATTCTAAGTCAAAGTACTGCAATGAATATGAATCAATCTCAATCTTATTATCATTCATGGAATGTGTCCAGGTACAATACCACTTGAATAAGATGTCGTACAACTAACTCAAATCCACACTGCAAGCACTCACTAATTGTTTGTTAGGATTATGAGAGAAAACTACAACAGTCTAGCTACACTAATGACCAAAATGGTGCCAAATACATGGTGGGTGCTTTCATATTTATAGGCAAATATAGGCATTACATTGATGGAGATGCATTTATGCATTTAGCTATGTCAATGGGGATGCATCGATGAGGATGAGCTGACAAGGCTACATCAACACATCTAAGATTTATTGCTTGTTAGTGCATCAACACATTTTCATCCATACAAATATGTTAACCCATCTAAGATGTGTCAATGGGGATGCTTTGACGAAGCTACCTAACATATCACATCTCATCAATCATGTATGATTTAGTGAGAATGCTTTGTCATGAATTATTCAAGTTATTTATACTTTGTGCATGATTCATATTATAACTATTTATATCATGAAGGTTGCTTGATCACGTATGATTAAGTGAGAATTCTTGATCATGCATGATTCAAGTTATAGATACTTCATGCACGATTCATACTATAACTCTTCAAATTATAAAGGTTTCTTGGTCATGTATGATTTAGTAAGGATACTCATTCTAGCATGATTAAAGTTCTTCATAGAACATGTATGATTCATGTATTTTATATGATGTTCATGATTGTTGAGGTTTCTCGATAATGCATGATTCCTATATGTATCTTATAAACTTGAATGAACTTCTTTATATTAAATGTCATGCACGATAATCTAAAATACACTATGAAAGATTTTAAAATTATGGATAGTTATAGGAAATTCATGACATTTGGATGATATATAAAGACATTGAGTCTTATTAAAATGATTATTCCTGAATATTTCTTAAGGTTTATGAGTGTTTTATCATTTATTAGGTTGATTAATCGTGCATATTTCATGATGGTTCTATTTAATTCATGATTTATATTGTTTTTTGGTCATTAATAACATAGGATGATACACTTTAAGTGATATCATAATAATAAACATGAAGCCTTTGAAGCATGCTCAATCATTCATGATTCATAACTACTAGTTATAGATTCATGCATAACTAACCAATCTCAAGAACGTAGTCATTCATGATTCATATGTAGGATACTGAAAGAAATGAATAGCTTTAGGTTTCATTGATCTTTATGATATAAACTTAACATTTAGTTACGATAATATGCATTAGGTATACATATCTTGTGATATACTATGATTTCATTATGTGCATTATTTTAGTTTGTTATTATAATACTTATTTCTTGTGATAAGTGATTAATATAATTGTAACATTATGTTCATTCACATTCATATAGGTGAAATATGAACCTCATGTTAAATGATATAAGAAAGTAACATGATAAATTATTTAGAAGAAAAGTGATGATAAAGCATAAATATACAAAGGAAGGTTGCTTCTTTGTGTCTGGGACAATATATAGAGTTGACATTGAAGATATTATGGTAGCCTCATGAAGAAACAATAGAATAGATGGGGAATGTGGTTTAGAACGCATGACAAATTGCTCTATTATTCAACTATCAAATAATGAAATTGGTATTTATATTGAATCAATTGATGACCAATGTCAATAATAGTTTCTATTCTTTAAGGATATCCTCTTAATGAAAATATAGAGGTAGATTCATATATATGATATCTTGAATTTTCAATTCCTTTGTCTTCCACAAAGTAGTATGCCTAACCCTAATGAGATCAATATCTAATCAGAAACTAAGTTTGTTGATCCTATCAATAGTGGACAAATCCATCCTATCTGAAATGCATACATAGAGAAAATCCTACAAGAGTAGCAGGAAGGTTGAGTCGATCAGGAATAGAGAGCCTAACAAAACATCAATAATTAGATTAGTTAACCTTCCTGACAATTTTCTATTCATCATGTGTATTGATTTATACAAGAATAACTGTATGCAAAGTATTACAATGTGTGATAATAGAAGAACTTAGCAAAGGATGTTCAAAATGAGTGCTAATGATAAAAGATCATACATTATACATAAATTTGAATCAAATCATGTTATCTAGAATGGAAATCATGCAATAAAAACAATGAAATATTTTGGAATTAAGATTTATAAGAAGACTTGGCATACAATTCATGAGATTCCTAGTAGTACATTCTACAATTACTTATGTATTTTCAAGGAAGGACATGTATTCTTTGAGAATGAAAACAAAAGAAATGTAAAGCCAAGATCTAGCAAGATTGTAGAAATAATGATTCTTGACAAAGTTGTTGATTAGATGGTTGATCAATCACTATTAGCATATAGGTATGTTATAAGAGATGAAACATCTAAACCAATTAGAATATTTTCTATGACTATAACTCAACACATTTTATTGAAAAATTACATTAACCTTGGATTAGCTTAGCTGGAATTACCATCTATAAGTAAAAGTTAGTTATCAAAGATTTTCAACAAATATTGTCCAAACAGAACTTTTAGTAGAAAACGTAATTTCTCAACTTGTAGAACTTACCATACATTGGACAAAAGAAAGAAATGCATAAAGAAGCCTATGAAAAAAGATAGAATTTAAAGAAATGGGATTTTTGTTGTTGATTATATTCCTGCGATCATCCGAAGTCTGATGTATTCATCCTCAGATTTTAGCCTGTTTATTGTATTCCTTCAAAGTTTGGTTTTTCACTATCGGAATTGTTATGCTTATTCATCTCTGCAAAGTTTGCTCCCTGCCTGGAAAATAACGCCAGAATGCTGTTAAAATGCAACTTTGGGAATTAAAAATTCTGGTTATTAATTTGCACGCGTGGAACATGATTTATCATTTAACAAAACAGCATCAGCAGCAGTAACAGGAGCAATAATGATATGAAATAAAAAATGGTTGCCATGTTCTTTACTTTGGTTAAAAGCATGGGCAACAAAGTTGGCGAGGAGACTGCTGTCACACGAATCGTTTGAGATAGTTGGGTATGCGAACGTAGTCAACTTCGGGGAAGAGTGCAGAAGCTTCGTCGTCTTGTAAAAGTTGGAAGTTGCAGAGACTGCCGTCGTAGAATATGTGATAGAAATGCGTGAGTCCCACCTGAGCCGCAAGATCTTGGCCGTTCTTGAGATCCAGAAAGTGGGCACCGGAAATATAACTTCTATGAAGATGTACGCCGCTTAAGCGCTCCCACATATCTACCAACTGCGACTGAGATAGCACGTTTTCCGGCGGCCGCACGTAGACCGTCTTATTTTCGCATCGTGGGTCGCCCACGCATTTTATCACGTACGTTGCCACGTCATCTTCGTCTACCCATGACACTGTCAATGCAAATCCAGTAACAGACAATGAGGTGCCGCAAAATCCAGCTTAGCAGCGTGACATGAATTTAGTCAGTTCACTGAGGCCAAAGTTGCGTTGATTCAAAGATCCAAAATCATGTTTATAATGAAAAGGATCCTCATGTGTTTTAAAAATATGAATGGCGTAATTAGTGCATAAATTCACTTAGCAAACTATGTTTCACATTGGTTGGGAATGTGGGAACGTGGGAGCGGGAGCACGAACATATACCCAATCGAGTTTGGGAACAAGGGCTATTTTATGGGAGTGAACCACATGATTAAAGAATTCAATTAATAAAATAAAAAAATCATTTTCTAAACTTGGTAAAGATTTTTTCTTAAGAAATGTAATGTTAAAACAAGAATTAAATTAAATCATATCTATCAAAATAAGATATTCGTGTAGGAATAGAAACAATGTTAGTAGAAGTGTTCAATTTATTATTGTATAAAAGTTTTATGATTGTTATTTATTTGTATAAATATATTATTGTTCACTACATCTTTATATCATTTTAGAACACAATTTTTTGAATTTATAAGTAACTAAAGTCTGGTTGGAGTTCCCATTCAATTGGGAACAAGTTTAAGTACCCAAGTACCCAAAATGTGGGGAACGAGAAAATTTTTGTGGGAACTAGCTCTTGCGAAACATTGTTAGCAAATGAGTGCTTTTATTTAGAACAATATTTTATTTGACAACTAGAAGTGAGGTATTGTTCATTTCATTAGAACATTTTGTAATGAATTGTTAAGTCTGGTCAAAGACTCTTAATTTGAAAGCTCTAAGTCATGGATTCAATTCTGGTGAGCAATGTTGAGTTATAAAGTTCCAATTCAGCTATATAACTTGTGGTGGTTGGAACCCCAAGTAATTGTAAGCAGACCTCCAAATATATAAAACTATTAAAACTTTAACTCACCCACCAAATCTAAGGTATGACTTATTTAACTTACCTTAGTGTTTTAAAAGTATGAGTTGTGTAATTAGTGCATAAATTCACTTAGCAAATAAGTGCTATTATTTAGCACAACATTTTATTTGGCAATAGGAAGTGAAGCATTGTTCATTTCATTAGAGCATTTTGTAATGAACTATTAATACTAGTCTCAACTCTTGATTTGAAAGCTCTAAGTCATGGATTCAATTTTAGTGAGCAATGTTGAGTTATAAAGTTCCAATTCAGCTACATAACTTGGTGTGATTGGAATCCCAAATAATTGTAATTTAAGTACACCTCCAGGTATATAAAACTATTAGAACTTTAACTCACCATTAGCCACCAGATCTAAGGTACAACTTATTTAACTTATCTTAAACTAAATATTAAAATAAAATTACTTGTAGGCGAGGCGAGAGAGAGATCTCGTACCTGGAGTATTGCCATCACCATAGATAACAACGTTATCCTTGGGTGGGAGAAGGCGGCCCATCTGAGCAAGATTACCGACGAAATATCCGGCAAAGCATCCAGCTGGCACGTACGTAAATGGAATTCGAGCCGCTTCTATGGCGCGTCGTACAACACGTTTGTCTGAAAATGTAATGCTGCCAGGCTGTAGCGCCTCCTTCATCCGATCTGCATCCATTCCAAACTCCGACGGTACAAATCTCTGCACATCCATCATCATCCATACTTAGTGATGCATTAAAAAAATTCAATAAAACAAATTTTCTTGTTCCCTGAGGTACCTAAACTCCTTCTTAATTGAATAGGAACTTCAACTAAACTTTAGTTGCTTATAAAAACTTGGGAATTCCAAGTAGGGTTTAGTTACTTATAAATTCAAAAAATTTTGTTAATGTTTACGTAATACATTTCATAGTAAAAATGATATAAAGCTACACTGAATAACAATATATTTATACAAATAAATAACAATCATAAAAGTTTTATAAATAATAAATTGAACACTTCTATTAACATTTTTTCTATTTCTACACCAGTATCTTATTTTGATAAATATGATTTAATTAAATTCTAATTTTAATATTACAATATTTATAAATTTCTTAAAAAATCTTGATTAAGTTTAAAAAATTAATTTTTTTATTATTAATTGATTTCTTTAGGCAGGTTCCACGTGTGTTTGGCTTGGCTTAGGTCCTATGAAATCGCCCTCGTATCCAAACTACAGGCTCCCACCCTCTCCCAGTCAATGTAAAACATAGTAAAAAACCAATCACATGGTACTGCTTAAGAGGAATCATTAGCAACTTGATAACTAAAATTGCCGTACGAATTGAAATGATGGGGAAAAAAAAGTGAAATTAAAATTAAGGAGAAAGTGAGCGTTGTGCATTGTTTTGTTTTGTTGAATTACCTTGATATTAGCAGCGTCTTTAATGGCTTGCACAAGCTTCAACTGGAGAGGGATAGCGTGGCTGCGAATGTGGTTGCCGGCCAGGGCGGACACGACGACGTCCACTTGGCGGATTGCACAAACCAGGGCTTCATGGTCATGGAGAGACACATGAAGCAGCTGTGCTCCCTCCTTTTTGAAGGACAGCAGCATCTGCACTTTTTCGATGTCCAAGCCCAGCTCTGTTTCAGGCCGTGTCAGCACGTACGTTGGATGCCCCTCCCTCAGACTGGCTCTCACTATTCTCCTGCCCATGTAGCCCGTCCCTCCCACCACCATTATCCTCCACTTTTTCATGTCCATCTCCTCCTCTTTTGCTGCTCCCCTCCCCCTGCTCTCCATCTTCAATTCTTCCTCACAGATTGTTTCAGAGGTTTGCTCCAGGCAGAATTATAGAGCACAACCACTACTGACTAACGCACAACAAACACAACGCAATAATGGAGGAGCAGAGGAGACTTATTTAGCGCTGTGTTTCTGGGTGGCTGTCTGCTAAGATTGCAACTACTCGTGTTCACCCAGGCAAGATTCGGGACAAGGCTTATCAAATCAGGAGTGGAATTGTTGAGGTAGGTCTCGACTTCGGAAGAAATCCGGTTGTTGAGGCAGGTCTTGACTTCGGAACAGATCCAATCATGGACTTCTGCACACAAGCAACCAAAACGCAGCAGCAACCAACTATGATAATTTCTGCGTTTGGAGAATATGCACCACAAAGCAAATGAAGAAGTTCAACGAAAAATGAAAAACATATTAGAAGTATGCACTGGGGATTCGCGAATCCCATAAAATTCGTGACCGCTAACAGAAGGCTATAAGATTCTCTGCTGAAATTGTTAATTTAATTTAAATTAAAAAATATTTAATAGAAGTAAAATGTTTAAAAAACCAAAAAACATTTAGTTATTTTGTAATTCACATCTCTGCCAACCGGTTCCAGTCTTTGCATATGCATATGCTTGCTTACCAAACGTGATTACCCCTCTTTGCATATGCTTGACTTTAAGAATTTGAGGCCAGTATCATATATTTTATCTTTACTTTCTTTTATTTTTACTTTTATTTTATCTCTACTTTATTTTATTTTTACTTTTATGCTTTATGGCAAGAATCATTTGATGCATAGATTATAACGCCGTGCACCTTGCCTATTTGAAATGAGCATCATTTATTTTATTTTTACTTTTATGACACGAACCGATAGCAACCCTTTTCTTGTTGGTGGGGTGGTTGGGCGGTCTCCAGCGGCAGAGAGTTGGTACCTGACAGACGGTGGACGCTGGACAATGACAAAGTCGAATGCGTACAGTTATTTGCTGATTAATTAAAGTTATTTGCTTACAAAGCGCTAGTCGTGTATGCGTAATTAGGAGACACGTACCTTCTAAACATCATCATGGGTCATTGCTCGCCATGTGGACATCCATAATTAACTTTCGTATTCCATCGCTTTCCTCAGACCGACGTATATCTTTTTATCCCTTCGTCTTAATTATTCTTTTCATCACTTTTATCTATTTTCCCAAATTTACCAAAGGGTTGCAACCAA
Organism: Gnetum montanum; assembly: GCA_015680685.1. Taxonomy (NCBI): domain Eukaryota; kingdom Viridiplantae; phylum Streptophyta; class Gnetopsida; order Gnetales; family Gnetaceae; genus Gnetum; species Gnetum montanum. Next base: position 1,334,416 of record MNCI01021803.1, read on the forward strand.
CAACATGGGGAAAATACCCGTTGGCATGTAGTGCAACTATACCCAACATACTAACCCATTCTTCCTTTGGAAGCCTATAATTTGGATTCCCATGTGCCGGAATTAATTGCAATGGCTTATGCTACTTCTTGATATTGTATTTTTAAACGTATGATGGGATTAGATCCATTGTTGATCATGCAATCTCCCTCCATGTTAGTCATTTTGTTGTGAGTCTATATTTTGAATTCCCATCTTATGTTAGTTGCTTTATGTATTAAAGGTTATTGTTGATCAATTTCATGTTTTGATGTCCTAAAACTTGAAAATGGAGAAGGTTTCTTGGTGGATTCAAGCATATTTTTAGGTCTTACTTAAGTGGCTCAATATAGATGGAGAAGGTTTCTTGGTCGATTCAAGCATATTTTTAGGTCTTGCTTAAGTGGCTCAATATAGATCAAGAACAAGGAGTTGGGAAGCTATTTCAGGTCAACTTGGGAGTTATGAGATGCAATGAAGCTCATTTAGAGGAGTTAAGACCTCTTTTTCTTCAACCTCATATGCAAAATAATTAAAACATAGGTACACCTCAAGATCTATAGTCTATATATAACTTTATAACTCAACATTGCCCACCAAAATCAAACCCATGACTTTGAGTTTCCAAATCAAGAGTCCTACCACTAGCTTAATGCCTCATTGTTAGATAAATTTTGACGAGTGGCGTGGTACCCCTACACTCAACCATACGAATACGAGCGTCTCACACGCGATCCAATCGAACTCCAAGGACTAAGTGCTTACGCGCCTTATTGGAACACTCAGGGTTAATCAATCATTGTCTTCCTAAACTTACTTGTATTGTCACGGTTGTATGATTAAGTAAGCTTGAGGTATATGATTTTTTATAACTTTTTATCTTTTTGATGTCTTATGCTAATAAGGGAAAGGGAAAGAGAACTAAGTGACTAACTTACATTAACTATTCACTAACTAAGTTCTAAATGTTCCTAATACCAGTATCTGTTCCCACTTTCCATACACATCTTGAACCAGTGCAACACTGCTGGGATTACCAAACGCTAATTATTACTGGGTTACCAAGCGCTACACACATGCTCAAAGCAGTCGTACTAAGTGCATTTAACTAAGAGGATCAAAGGTTGAGAGAGAAATTAATTAACTAGGAAAGCATTAAACATTCAACAATAATTAATTACTAATTAGCTTAGTCTGTATGCTGCAAAGTTTATCATAAAGTTCATCTTTATTTTCATACACAAATGTGTACTCAGGGACAAATTGCTCAAATAAAGATCCGTTCACTTTATGACTCCTAGTACGGGCACATAGAAATTATTCTAACTCTGGAATGGTAAAATTGCAAGAGTTTGGCTAAGGGTCTAAGTCTAACTACCTTGAACAAGGGACATCGCCTCTTATTTATAGAAGATGAGGTGTACGCAATATCACGGCTCATCATACCCCCATGACTGAATGAAAACTTGTCCTCGAGTTCCTTACAAAATATTGGGACGGTATGGGATTATTGACTTGAATGACAACTAATGGTGAATGGGATGATGTGTGAACGGATCAATCATTACAATACATGACAATATTAGTGTTCATGACTATAAGAATGAACACTATACACAATTGACATCCAGCCTTATTTAGCAGCTGAGAGAGAAGAGAGAGAGAGAGAAAAGAAGAGAAGAAGACGTGTTGCTGCCAACGCCAGGATTGCGCCTTCCGTTGTCCATTCATAACCGCACCATCAATCTTATTCCTTGCACAATTGTTCCAGCACTAGTCCATCCTAAGTGTTTCCTCCAGGTCCAGTCCATTGCTGTATGATTGCCATTTGCACACACAACACAGTCACATATGAGCAAGGATAAGTAAATCACAATACAGTTGATACCTTGCCTCAGTGTAAGGTCTATTGGCTGAGTTGTGATATGGCAAATACGGATTCTAGAGATATAACACTAGTGACTACCTAAGGTGTAGGCATTAGGAGAAAATTGAAAAAATTGGACCAGGATCCCCATGACTAAGAGCGATCCTCCAATAGCAATAGAATGGAAAAGGATAAGGAATAAGAATGATGGAGAAAAAGAAATAATGGCAATGCCGATAAAATGGATGTCAAAAGTGGGAATGAACAAAACAAATGTTGATTGCAGAAATGTTTAAGGGAAAGAAGTTAACTGATGCACCAAATAGGAATGCTAGTGGGTCCTCCCCAAAGCAGGCTCATGCCCTTTATGCCCTGACAAACCCACATTCAAAGAGTCCATAAGCTCTAGAAATGTCATTCGAAAGCAAGAGTTAAAGTCTTAACCACAAGAATTTACCAAAAAGAAAACAATGCATCAACCAAAATATAGACTACTGATACGACCGACAATGAGGTGGAAAATGGGGAAAGAATGATGAAAAGAAGAGAATGTAATGGAGTCCCAAAAACAAGGTGGTGTACAACCCCTTCTATATGTATGGTTAATGTGACTTAGTAGATCTCATTCCAAATCCAGCCTCAAACAATCCACATCCAGTGACTTCGCATTAATACACTTGGCCAATCCATCCACTTGAAGTGACAAGAATGGATTCACCAAAGAGTCACCACCATTTCGAGGAAATGAGAAAGGGAAAAGTAGGAAGTGAGAAAGGGCCTTAGTTAGAGGGAACATGTTTTTTTAGTTCCATAACCACTGCTTGTAGCCTAGATGATTATTTTGTCTAAGGGGTGTGCTTTGAATTCTCACTATCTTTTTTTTTTTTTTTTTTTGCGTGAGAACCACACCATGCAAAGACTTATTATTTTTATTAGCTCAACTTCCCAATAATGGAGCAATGTTAGAATGGTAAGGAAAACTCAAGAAGAAAACATTCAGGCACCTAAGAGAATGGCCAACACAAATGCATCAAATCCCCTTGAAGTTACACCCTTTTTAGTCCTTGAGTCCTTTCTCAGTTTGAGAAAAGCCTAGTTACCAGTTTGTTAATAGTTTTATTATGAAGAAAGGGACCATACAATTCTAAGCCAAGAGAGACCATAGAAATTTATGAATGCATGGATGACATGGATTCATTGCCTGTTATATCAAAAGAACCATACCTTAGTATCAACATTATAACTCAAAGGTAAAAACCAAACATTAGCAATCCATAGAATACAGTTCATAGCACCATTAGGAGCACTTATTAGGTGACGAACCTAAAACAAAAATAACAAACAAAGACAAAAAACAAAAAAAAAATAAACAAAACAAATAGTCACACAAAGAAATGAAAAATCATAAACGATGTTGTAAAACAAAAATAAGAAAAGTTAAAGAAATTTGTAAAACAAAAATGTGTAAAACAAAACCTTAAAAAGGAACTGAGGGCCTAAAATGATCAGCAGAGGTGGCCATCTCCCCCATGACTGAGTTGGAAGGGGAAGATTCGAAATAGTGAGTAGGGTTGTCCCTTCTCAGAGGTACTATGTGCACTAACTGTTCTAAATTCATGGAAAGGTTTGGTTTGTTGCACATAGACTAATAATATCTTATTAAGGTTTTGGTTTGAATTTTTTAGGAAGTTCCAACTTCCCCCAATTAATATTTTCTAGGTTAAGTTTTGGAAGTTGACGACAAACTTGCTCTAGTGCATTTATGCTTTCAATGTAAGTACTAGTTATTCCCTTAGTTCCATGTACGTTAGTGAGTTGCTCTCTTGATTAGTTATCAGCCACTGGGTGTTTCTTTGTCGTGTGGCTGCTACATATAGGCAATTTTGTAGGTTAAGGTCTTGTACACACTGGTTGCATGCAGACAATGTTAAAATTTGCACAACCCATGATTTCTGCGTGCAATTGCACCCTGTATCACTGTATGCAATGCATGGAACCTTCTTCTTATCAATCTTTCTGAAAGTGTTCTCCTTAGATATATCCAGGGAAAGATCACAGATTCCTAGGTGTGCATCCACAGTACTTAGCCATGCCCTTCCCATTATTATTGGGAAGTCCCCTTTATTTTTATTTACTTGTATCACTAGGAAATCAGTTGGGTATGACCACCCACACATAGTGGTAATGATGTCCTCCACTAGTCCCAAGGGAACAGTGGTGGACTGGTCGACTAGCTCTAGGCCAATATTGCTCTTCCTTAATGGAGGCAGGTTTTAGGATTTGTACATCTCTTGTGATATTAGGTTGACTCTAAAACCTAAGTCCAGAAGAGCTTTACATGGCTCATTCCCAGTGACTTGGAGATAGATTAGAGGGATTCCAGGATCAGAGAATTTCCTGGGAAGGTGGCCCACCTTAATCCAGTTAATAACAACATGTGTTAACATAACCATATGCATTGAGTTTGGTGTTTGGTTTGAAGGGAGCTTTGAAGCCTTATTTGATGGGAAGGCATTCAGAGGTTCAACTGCTTGTGGTTGTGAGGGCTTGGTTGGACTATTGGCTCTAAAGAAAGGTATTTTGTTCATACGGTTGTTATTACCAATAGCGGGTTGAGAATTCATAGCCCTCATGGCATTACATTGTTGTGGTTGAGTAGGGAGTTCCCCTTGCATTGATGGAGTGGGTGGTAATGGAGCTATTGGTGTGAGAGTTATAGATGGATTTGAAGGATGGTATGCTTGTGGGTTATCTCCCCTAGGAGAAGGAGTCCTATAATACTCCTGAGCTTGGTAGTGATGTTGTGATGTAACATGACTAACAAAGTCACGAGGAGAGATTGGATACTACACGTAGTAGCCATATGGATCCAGTTATCGGTAGAGGTATTGTTGCCTTGGTGGTGGCATCCCCCATGATTGTGGGTATTGCCACTATTGATGTTGCTCAATGGGTTGTGGTGGAGTTCCACTTGGATAATATGTTGAAGGTTGGTGGAATTTCCTTGGGTTACCTTGGGGATAAGGTAACCATCGGGGTGCTTGTTGTTTATTAAGTCGTGGGTTGAGTGCATACACCCAAGACTCTTGTAGACGTGAGATCACTGGGCAACATCCCTTAAGATGGTCATATTGGCAGATCTCACATCCACTGTCATTATCCCTGTCTAAATCCACAACCTCTTCTGTGATGGCCATTTTTTCCTTACCCTTGTTACGTGCATTGTCCACTTCTCTCTTTTTCTTTTTGTCGTGGTCACTATCTCGCTTCCTAGATACCTCTACAATTTTAAGAACAGTTTCAAACCTACTATCCAGGGAGTCCCACATTTGGTCTACCTTTGTCGATACTTCTGTTGTTAACTTTTGGAGTGGAAAATTTTTCCTATTCACCATCTCTTTGAGTGGTGACTCTTCTTTCTCCTCACAGAATCTCACTTCCCTTTTTTGGAGGAAAGGATCTCGGTTGTACTCTTCCATACTTTCTCTCTTTCATAGCTCACCTTCTTCTTTGGCTACTTGCTCTAGCAATCTATGAATTTGATGAGACCTAAGCTTTGATAATCTCCCTTAAGCATATGATCCAAGGGTTCTTCTTGTTTCATGCCTAAGTCGATCCACGAGATGATGTAGTTGATCCCGCTACGAATAACCATGGCCAGGGCAACGATGTAACAGTGCATAATAGTGGCCCATGGTAGCATCCAAGTGTTCATGATTTCCTTGCTTCCATCCTTGGATTTGCTTCCATAGGTTAGACACTCGGGAGTACCTTTGTTACTTATCATTAAATAGTTCTAACATTGTACTCCAACTCCGAATGGATTCTAGTTCTAAGGACTGGTACTAGCTTTCTGCTTCTTTCGCTAGTGTCCTTGGGAACAACTTTAGTTTTTGCCATTCGTTTTCTATGTTTTGCAAGGCACATGCATTGTGGAATGCTTGTAAATGATTTTGAGGATTAGCATTGTATCCCCTTTCAAATCGTGGGATGTTGTTCATGTTTAACCTCTTGATTCTACTATCCTTTTGGTGCTTTGTTAGAACTCTTACAGCCTCCATTATATCTAGCATGCTTCTAGTTGCGAGTAGGGTTTCTTTGTGGTCATCTCGTTCATAGTGTCTATGGTGTCTACGTGGTTCCTTACTCTCCCTTCTTCTATGCTTCGATTCCTTAGAGTGCCCTCATCCTCATTCTTGACTATCTCATCGATTTTTTTCACTCTGTTTTCCTTTATCCTCACAATTGGTTTCCTTATGATTGCATCCAGACATTGAAGGAGAGGGTGAAGGTGATGATGAAGGTGAAGAAGAAGGAGAACCATTTCCATGATGGTGTTTTCTACCTTCTCTTCAGTGATCTTAGCCTTGATCGTGATCACGATCAGAATCTCTGTTCTTATTGTGTGTTTGTGTTCCTTCTTTGAACACTTTATGTTCATGGGTGTCAGAATCAGGGTTGTGAATAGTGGAGTGGAGGTTCTGATACACCACCTCCTAACCATCGTTAGGAGGAGGAACCTCATTTTTTGGGGAACCTACTGAGGTAGGTTCACCACCCTCAATTTTGCTCAAGACATGTGGAACATTATGGGACCATTTACCCTTTAAGGATGTATGGTATCTCTCCTGTTGCAAGTCCCTTTGACATTGCACTTCTGTGGGATGATAGTCCCTTATGTCATGATCACATGCAACATATTCTGCATATAAAAGTGACATGACTATTCGTGTGAGAGCATGAAGGAGCATGTTGGGGACTGATTAGTCTGGAGGCAACACTATGTTACCCTCCAAGTCTCTCCAACACAGTTGTTCATCTTGGTGGAGAATAAAGGTGAAATCGAGTACATACTCATCGTGATGAGTATATACCACACAAAACTGTTGAGGAATTGATAGATCTTGGTTATGTGTATTATGCCGCTGACTGCCTCTTGTGGTAGTCCTAGGCGGTGAAATGCTCTTATGCGAAGAAGAAGACATTTTTGTCTTATTCGGTGTGCGATGTACCCTTGTCTTATCTTTCTTTGATTAATCCTAAGGGTTTGTTCTAGAGTTCTAATGATATGAATGATTTCCTATGTTTTACACAGTGCACAAACAATTAAGTCCCCAACAACAGCACCAATGATCAGTGGCGAGGTACCCCTACACTCAACCATACGAATATGAGTGTTTCATGTGTGATCTAGTCAAACTCCAAGGACTAAGTGCTTACATGCCTTAACGGAATACTCAGGGTTAATCAATCATTATCTTCCCAAACATACTTGTATTATCATGATTGTATGGTTAAGTAAGCTTGAGGTATATGATTTTTTATAAATTTTATCTTTTTGATGTCTTATGCTAATAAAGGAAAGGGAAAGAGAACTAAGTGAATAACTTACATTAACTATTCACTAACTAAGTTCTAAATGTTCCTAACACCAGTATCTATTTTCACTTGCCGTACACATCCTAAACGAGTGCAATGCTGTTGGGATTACCAAACGCTAATCATTATTAGGTTACCAAGCTCTACACGCATGCTCGAAGCAATTGTACTGAGTGCACTTAACTAAGAGGATCAAAGGTTAAGAGAGAAATTAATTAACTAGGAAAGCATTAAACATTCAATAATAATTAATTACTAATTAGCTTAGTTTATATGCTGCAAGGTTTATCATAAAGTTTGTCTTTATTGCTGTACACAAATGTGTGCTTAGGTACAAATTGCTCGAATAAAGATCCGTTCACTCTATGACTCCTACTACGAGCACACAAAAATTATTCTAACTCTGGAATGGTAAAACTGCAAGAGTTTGGCTAAGGGTCTAAGTCTAACTACCTTGAACAAGGGATGCCACCTCTTATTTATAGAAGACAAGGCAGGATGCGATATCACGTGGCAGATGTGATATCGCATACATGATATCGCGGCTCATCAAATTTCAAGGTGGATGTCTAACCTCATCTAGAATTTCTTACCAAAACTAAAACTAAAACTAATTATAGAATGAATGTCCAAGATTCAAATTGAATATCTTAGATAGTTGTTGCATGAAAAATAAGATGCCAAATAAGTCATTTTGTTTAGTTCAATTCAGCTTAAAGTGGCGATGAAAGTTGGAAGATGAATTGGTGATGAGCCACGATATTGCATCTACCATGCAATATCGCATCCTGACTCATCTTCTATAAATAAGAGGTGGCGCCCTTTGTTCCAAGTAGTTAGACTTAGACCCTTAGCCAGATTCTTGCAGTTTAGTCATTCCAGAGTTAGAATAATTTCTGTGTGCCCGCAGTAGGAGTCATAAAGTGAATAGATCTTTATTGCTGGTCATGTGCATGTCCAAGTACATCACACTAGAATAAGGATTCCATACAATTACAATCATCACATTGCAGGCATGCACCCCTACACCTTGGGTAGTCACCAGTGTTATATCTCTAGAATCCATATCAGCCATATCACAACTTAGCTAATGGACCTTACACCGAAGCAAGGTATCAACTGTATTGTGATTTACTTATGTTTGCTCATATGGACTATGTTGTGTGTGTGCATATGGCAATCATACAACAATGGACTAGGCCTAGAGGAAACACTCAAGATGGAATGGTGCTAGAACATTTGTGCAAAGAACAAGATTGATGGTGTGCTCATGGACGGACAAAGAAACATGCAATCTTGTTGTCAGCAGCAACACGTCTTCTCCTTTCTTCTCTCTCTCTTCTCTCTCAGCTACCAAATAAGGCTGGATGTCAATTGTGTATAGTGTTCACTTTTGTGGTCATGAACACTAATATTGCCATGTATTGTAATGTTGATCTGTTCACATGTCACCACATTCACCATTAGTTATCATTCAAGGAAATAATCCCATACCTTCCCAATATTTTGTAAGGAACTTGAGGATGAGTTTTCATTTAGTCATGGGGGTATGATGAGTTGCGATATCATGTACGCGATATCGTGTATGTGATATCATGTCTTGCCTCATCTTTTATAAATAAGAGGCGGAGCCCTTTGTTCCAAGTAGTTAGACTTAGACCCTTAGCCATATTCTTGTAGTTTAGTCATTCTAGCGTTAGAATAATTTCTGTGTGTCTGCAGTAGGAGTCATACGGTGAATGGATCTTTATTTGAGCAATTTGTACCTGAGCACACATTTGTGTATGATAATAAAGATGAACTTTATGATAAACCTTGCAGCATATAGATTAATCTAATTAGTAATTAATTATTATTGAATGTTTAATTATTTTCTAGTTAATTAATTTCTCTCTCAACCCTTGACCCTCTTAGTTAAGTACACTTAGTACGACCGCTTCGAGCATGCGTGTAGCACTTGGTAACCTAGTACCGATTAGCGTTTGGTAACCCTAGCAATGTTGCACTGGTTCAGGATGTGTATGGCAAGTGGGAATGAATAATGGTATTAGGAACATTTAAAACTTAATTAATGAATAGTTAATGTAAGTTAGCCACTGAGTCCTCTCAACCCTTTTCTCCTAGTGCATGGCTACATTGTGATGATTGTAATTGTACGACATCCTTATTCGAGTGTGACGTACTTGGACATGCACATGATTGGCAATAAAGATCAAGATTACTTCATCATTGCAACATCCACTTAGCTTAATTATGTATTTAATTGTTATTTTTATTTACTGCTTTCTTAGTTAACATCTCTCTACCCTTATCTCCTAATAACGTGGAATGAGTACGAATTAATCACGAGCATTTAAGTGTGACTACTTGGTAACCTAGTAACCTAGGCCATACGCTTGGTAATCCTAATGGTAGTTGTACACAAGGTCCAAGATGTGTACAGATGATTAAAGAATGAATGCTCATCACACTTAGGCTAGTTTATATTTTCTCACCCTCTCTCCTAGCTTAGTTGATATTATTTATCATCATACCTAGGAGTAGCATTAGTGTAGGAACACATCATACACCTCACTCTGGACTAAACCATACATGACAAAGCTAATATTAGTCCAAGTGAGAGGACAAAAAACTGTGATCTATGAGTAACTGTCTGGATACCACAACTAGTCCATCTATGGAGTTCGACTGGATTGTGTGTGAAATGCTCATATTCATATGGTTGAGTGTAGGGGTACCTCGCCACTCATCATTGGTGCCGTTGTCGGGGACGGTGCTAGATATCTAGATTAGTTATATCATACAAGGTCACTATATAGGAATTAATGATACAAATTTTAGGAAGAAATAATTACAAAAAGTCACATACAAATTCACACACAATTGCACAACTATGCCTCTCCTACAAGACTACAATAATGCCATATCTAGAAAGGAAATTTATTGGAGAACCAACGAATTATATGACAATGAAGATTTGAGTATGCGATCCAAGGTGGGGGTTTCTTATAAACATAAACAAAGGCTACATCATCCCAAAGCACAAAATCATAACTTACTTGATGATGATGAACCCCTACTTGCCACTACAAGCCTAACGCAAATACAAGAGGTTGTTCGAATCTTCCATAGGCATCGTAAAGAGAGCTACCTACCCAGGCTTGATTTAAACAACTTTCCCAATTTCTTAGGAGGCTATGAATTAGATCCACAACAACATTTACAAGCCTTCTATGATGCTTGTACATGGAACAACATTGATAATGGTTGGCAAAAACTCAAGCTCTTTCCTATGACACTTGTTGGCCAAGCAAAAGTATGGTATAGATCATTAAAAATAAATTTAATACGACATTGGAAAAAAATGGTAGAACTATTTAATGAAAGATATCAAACCTACGCAAGAGTGTCAGCCTTGAAGAAACAAGTCCAAGAGTGGAAACAAGCACGACATGAACCCTTGGACATGGCCTTAGAAAGATATTATGCACTGTTAAACAACTGTCTAGGCCATGAGTTCTCCAAGGAAAGGCTAATGTACCATATCATTGATGGGCTTTGTGATGAAACAAGAGAGACCTTAGGGATGTATGCCCAAGGTCAACTATACGAACTACAAACCCTTCAATTCCAAGAGCTTATTAAGCAGGTAGCAAAATAACAAGGAGAAATGACTAGATGGGAGAGTGTTGAAAAACATCAACGGGACTAAAATCTCAACCTAACAGAGGTCCATACTCACAAAAAGGAGAAATCAACTTATCTCAAGGAGGAAGAACCATCTTTTCCAGTACAACAATCATTAGAGGAAATTGAGGCAAAGATCAATAAGATGCTAGAATGGATGCATCAAAAGTGTGGAGAATATATCAATATTATTGGAGATAGCATTTTGACATCCCGAGAAGTTGGAAGAAATATCATTAGACAATCAAAAAGAAAGGATGAAGAAAATAAAAGCTCAACTTCTAGTCACACATATGAATGCAACATTTTCCTATACAATCATCCCAAGGGCCAATGCCCAATCTTGTTACATCTATATGAGCATTGGGGAAGCAAGTTACACCCAGAGTTCATACAGAGATACTTTGTTTGATCATAGTGGCAACAATCCCAATCATGGGGGAAGCCATCCCTAAACTAAAGACACCCTTTGTATCATTCGAATCCAAATGCTTATTGAGTTCAACATCCTGTTTTCCAACTGGGTCAACATACTCTATCTCGCAGCATTATCATTCTCCTCAATACTATTAGCCCATGTCCTCAACATAATCACTACCTTGTGTACCTTACACTTCTCCTAAATTTTAACATTCTCATCCTTTACTTCCTTCTACATCGCCACAAACTATTCTTGAAGTGTCTACACCACAAAAACAACCCACGAACATTACTTGTGCTACTATTGCCAACAGTAGTGAGAGACCTCCTCAACATCGAAGGCATTCCTTCTTTAGACATGACCGTAGGAAGGGATAACATAGTTCCGAGGCCATTGCATTCTCCAACTTAGCATAAGTCCAACATTGTGGTGCATGCTTCTCCTCAAACCCAATGTCTCGTGTTACCTCATCAGGGCCACCAGTTAACACTCCAACAACCATACGGCCCAATGAATACATCCATGGAGGGCGACATCCTAATCCTTGCATACTATCTTACGGTCTCAAGTATCATAGTGGGTCAACTATTTACCCAGGAACCACATCTTATAAATTTCCCTGCTATGCTTACTATAATCAGGTGTGTGAACCCCAATGGGGTATGTATGACCAAGTTTCAATATTTTCAACATGCAAGTATCCTCATATTTCATTTATTAATCCTTTCCATGCTCAATTGTTTAGTTATTAGGGATATCCCTCATTCTAATAACAAGAAGGATTAATAAATATTTTTTATTCTCTTTAACTTTGCAACTTTTTGTTTTGCAACATCGTTATACTTTCTCATTTCTTTGTGTGACTGTTTGTTTTGTTTTCGTATTTGTCTTTGTTTGTTGTTTTTGTTTTGTTAGATTCATCACCTAATAAGTGCTCATGATGGTGCTATGAACTGTATTCTATTGATTGCTAATGTTTGGTTTTTACCTTTGAGTTATAATGTTGATATTAAGGTATGGTTCTTTTGATATAACAGGTAATGAGTCCACATCATCCATGCATCCATGAATTTCTATGGTCTCTCTTGGGTTGGAACTAAGCAGTTCCATTCTCTAATAATAAAACTATTAATGAATTGGTGACTAAACATTTCTCAAATTGAGGAAGGACTGAAGGACTGAAAAGGGTGTGACTTCAAGGGGATTTGATGCATTTCTGCTAGCCATCTTCTTGGGTGCTTAGATGTTTTCTTCTTGAGTTTTCCTTACCATTCTAACATTGCTCTATTTTTTGAGAAGTTGAGATAATAAAAATAAGTATTTGCATGGTGTGGTTCTCATGTAAAAAAAAAAAAAAAAGAAAAAAAAAAAAGAAGAAGAAGAAGAAAAGAAAAGAAAAGAAAAGAAAAACAGTGAGAATTCAAAGCACACCCCTTAAACAAAATAATCATCTGGGCTACAAGAACTAGTTATGGAACTAAACAAACATGTTCCCTCTAACTAAGGCCCTTTCTCACTTCCTACTTCTCCCTTTCTCATTTTCCTCGAAATGGTGTTGACTTTTTGATGGAAGCATTCTTGTCACTTCAAGTGGATGGATTGGCCAAGTGTATTAATGCGAAGTCACTGGATGTGGATTGTTTAAGGCAAGATTTGAAATAAGATCTACTAATTCACATTAACCATAAATGCACAAGGGGCTGTACACCACCTTATTCTTGGGACTCCATTCCATTCTCTTCGTCCCATCATTCTTTCTTCATTCTCCACCTCATTGTCGGTTATATTAGTAGTATATATTTTGGGTGATACATTGTTTTCTCTTTGGTGAATTCTTGGGGTTAAGTCTTTAACTCTTGCTCCCAAATGACATTTCCAGAGCCTACGACCTCTTTGAATGTGGGTTCGTCAAGGCATAAAGGGAATGAGCCTACTTTGGGGAGGACCCACTGGCATTCCTATTTGGTACATCAGTTAACTTCTTTCCCTTAAAAATTTCCACAATCAACATTTGTTTTGTTCATTCCCACCTCTGACATCCATTTTATTGACATTTCCATTGTTTTTTTCTCCATCTTCCTTATTCCTTATCTTTTTCCATTCTATCGCTATCGGAGGATCGCTCTTAGTCATGGGGGTGATGGTCCAATTTTTTCAATTTTCTCCTAACCCCTACACCTTAGGTAGTCACTAGTGTTATATCTCTAGAATCTGTATTGGCCATATCACAACTCAACTAATGGACCTTACATTGAAGCAAGGTATAAACTATATTGTGATTTACTTATCCTTACTCATATGTGACTGTGTTGTATGTGCACATGGCAATCATACAATAATGGACTAGACCTAGAGGAAACACTTAGGATGGACTGGTGATGGAATAGTTGTGCAAGAAACAAGATTGATGGTGTGCTTATGGATGGACAATGGAAGGCACAATCTTGGTATCAGTAGCAACACATCTTCTCCTTTCTTTTCTCTCTCTTCTCTCTCAATTGCCAAATAAGGCCAAATTTCAATTGTGTATAGTGTTCACTTTTGTGATCATGAACACTAATATTGCCATGTATTGTAATGTTGATACATTCACATGTCACCCCATTCACCATTAGTTGTCATTCAAGTCAATAATTCCATACCTTCCCAATATTTTTTAAGGAACTCGAGGACAAGTTTTCATTTAGTCATGGAGGTATGCTGAGCTATGATATCATGTACGCAATATCGCATACGTGATATTGCATTTGCCATGCGATATCGTGTACGTGATATCGCATCCCGCCTCATCTTCTATAAATAAGAGGCAGTGCCCTTTGTTCCAAGTAGTTAGACTTAGATCCTTAGCCAAATTCTTGCAATTTAGTCATTCCAGAGTTAGAATAATTTTTGTGTGCCTACAGTAGGAGTCATAGAGTGAACGAATCTTTATTTGAGTAATTTGTACCTGAGCACACATTTGTGTATGACAATAAAGATGAACTTTATGATAAACCTTGTAGCCTACAGATTAAGCTAATTAGTAATTAATTATTATTGAATGATTAATGTTTTCCTAGTTAATAAATTTCTCTCTCAACCCTTAACCCTCTTAGTTAAGTACACTTAGTACGATTGCTTCAAGAATGCATGTAGTGCTTGGTAACCCAGTAATGATTAGCGTTTGGTAATCCTAGCAGCGTTGCACTGGTTCAGGATGTGTACGGAAAGTGGGAATGGATACTGGTGTTAGGAACATTTAGAACTTAATTAATGAATAGTTAATGTAAGTTAGCCACTTAGTCCTCTCAACCCTTTTCTCCCAGTGCATGCCTGCAATGTGATGATTGTAATTGTATGGTATCCTTATTCGAGTGTGACGTACTTGGACATGCACATGATCGGCAATAAAGATCGAGATTACTTCATCATTGTAGCATCCACTTAGCTTAATTATGTATTTAATTATTATTTTTATTTACTAATTTCTTAGTTAACATCTCTCTACCCTTATCTCCTAGTAACGTGGAATGAGTACGACTTAATCACGATCATTTAAGTGTGACTACTTGGTAACCCAATAGCGTACCTAGGCCATATGCTTGGTAATCTTAGTGGTAGTCGTGCATGAGGTCCAAGATGTGTATGAATGATTAAGGAATAGATGCTGATCTCACTTAGGCTATTTTAGATTTTCTCACCCTCTCTCCTAGCTTAGTTGATATTATTTACCATCATACCTAGGAGTAGCATTAGTGTAGGAACACATCATACACCACAATCTGGACTAAACCATATGTGACAAAGCTAATACTAGTTTAGGTGAGAAGACAACGAACTGCAATCTATGAATAACTATCTAGATACCACAACTAGTCCTTCTGCAGAGTTTGACCGAATCATGCGTGAAATACTCATATTCGTATGGTTGAGTGTAGGGGTACCTTGCCACTCATCACTTGGTGATGAGCAGTAGGATATTCTAGTACTCAACCATACAAGTCATAAGTGTTCATGTACGACCGTATCATAATCCATAGATGTACAATGTAAGTATACTAGTGAGTTTATAGCAAGTTAGTGATTCTTGTCTTTCCACATAAAGTTAGCAAGGCGAAAAATGTATGGTTTAACTCTTAGTGAGTATATGATAAAATGATGTTGATAGGGTTTAAGTATGCTAAAAGTAAACATGGTGAAAATGAATAAAATTTATATCTCTAAGTACAATGAAAATGTAAAGCTATTCTATCCTATGGTGATAAGTATCTATGCCTGGTTTTCTATACACATCCTAGACTAATGTAACTATTACAGGAATTGCAATGTAATTTTACTACCAAGCAAATAAAGTAAAGTTACTATGGGGTTACCAAACAATTACACTTTACACTCAAAACTAGTTGTACTTATTCTGCCTTACTAATAAAAATTGAAATAGTAAATGACTTAAGAAATGTAAATGAATTAATAAAAGTAAACATTATAGAAAGTTAAATCTATTCTAAGTGATATGCTGCAATGATGAAGAATAATCTTGATCTTTATTATCCTTCATGAATTATGTGTAGGAACAATCTACTCGAATAAAGATTCCATAAAACTATAGTTCATCACACTATGGGCATTCACACTAAGTCTAACTTTAAGAAAACAAACTATAAGAATTTCACTAAGTGTTTAAATTACACTTATTTTCAACATGATGGTGGGCTTGTATTTATAGGCCTGACCATGGTTCACTACATTGTATCTACGATGATGTATGTTAGGTTGCAATATCATATCTATGATATTGTAGATACCATATCATAGTCTTTTACCTATTTTATCATACCCCCATGACTAATTGAAAACTCGTCCTTGGGTTTAAATAAAAGGAGGATAGAGTTTCTTACAAACTTGTAGGGTTACATGGACTTGACATTATGACATCTATTTACATAACTAACTCTACTATGAATACCGCATCTTTGTTCAAGTGGTATTACAAAATTATCATGCAGCACATGATTGATACACATGATAAAAAAAATAAAACAAAAAAAAATTAAGCCAAATGTAGATTGCTTCATATTTCAAATGGTACTGGCTTCTCCATTGGTTTCTTTCCCTCATCATCTAGCTTCTGAAATTGGTGCTGGTTTAGCAGTTCTTTGAGCTTTTCTTGCTCTATTCTAGGATCATGCACCATTCTTGTGAATTCAAGAATATTTGCAAGAATCAATGCTTCCCAAGGACATGATAGTTATGGAAATATTTTGTTGGCTTTAACTTACCATGGTGTAAATTATGTTCTTTTTACTTCAAAAGCTTTGGTTGTCTTTTGTAGCTCTTGATAATCCATCATTCTTCTAGCTAGGTTTGTTACTACATCTTTCTAACCTTGGTAGCTATACTTGGCTACTTCTAATTTAAAGTTTGGGATGTGAAGCTTTTGTTGTGCATCTTTTCTATCTGCAAACTCCTTTTTGCACATGAAACACATTTTAGCTACTTGTTACTCCAACTCTATTTTTGATTTGCTTGTTGTCAACATGGCTAGGTTAGCATAGTAGAGATTCACTAACCCCATGTACTCTATTAGGTATTTTATTAGTAGTTTTTTATTCTTTAGCTTAGCTTGATGAACATGGGCAAGGCCATCTAGGATGGATTGCTAATCAGGCATTTGTTCTGTAATGAAACTAATCTTAGCTTTGACCATTTAGATTTATTTCTCATTAATTTTCTTATACATGTCCAGTTGATCCTTGAAGTGCTCTTTAAGCCTCTCATGTTTCTTGACCTCATTTTATCCTGCACTAATCTTAATAACTAAATTTTGTATGACTTCTTGTACTTCTTCCATTGATATAGTTTTGTTTTCATAGGCTAGTTGTCTAATATTTAGGTTGACTCTAGCGAATTGCTCTCTAAGATGATGAATGCTTTCTTCTATTATGTCCTTTGGCTTTTCAATGTCCATCAACCATAAGTTTTCTTCAACAATTTTCTTATTTTCTTCTTCTAATGTAGAAATGGCTTTAACATGTATGTATGTCTAGAATTCTACTACTTAGGCATTCTATATTGATTTCTCCATCTCCATCTTCATCTATGTTTTCTTGATCATCAATTGATCAATTTTTTCATCTCTAAATAATGCTAATTGGTTGGGTGCAATGTGTTGTGCATGGTCTTATCTTTTGGTTCTTAATGCACTAATTCTTCTTTTAACCTCTATACTTCACTTTCTGTGTGTTGCATTCTTGTTTATGCCATGACCAACTTACCTTTTATGAATATTAGACCTAATTGTACTACAGTGATATTGTTGGAGATATTAAAAAGCGTTTTCATAACTTATCATGTCTGCAATAGTCTCTCTAATGCACCTTCATGATCTACAAGGGTTATGGACATTCCGGCTAAGGTTTCTAGAGCTCTAGTCATATTTTCCAGTGACACAATGGAAACATTAAAAGACTCTTTGATATGATTAGTTATAACTTCAAAAACTCTAGCTACATCTTGGTGTTGCATGACCATCACATTGGCTTCTTCTCTAGTTTCCAACATCACCTAAAATGATGTAGCATTCCATGAAATTTGTTGTGCCCATTCATCATCTTCTCTTACCTACAAAGATAGTTGATCACTTACAAGAACTGTAAATATGATAAGTTTGTTGGAATTATCTCTCACTCTGTACATGTTGGAGACTTCCATACTACCTCAACTTATTGTTTCAACTATTTGTTGTAGATGGCTCATTGAAGGGATCTAGTTTTATTGTGTTGGTGGAGCACTTTGTCTTGCTCTTTCTGTAGTTGGGTTTAACCTAATGGATCTTGCTTGTTTTATACCTACCACTAGAATGTCTACCATTGGTGTTGTCCCTAATGCAGCCTTAGTGCCTACTAGTTTCTCTACTACTTAATCTTTCTTAGGTGGTATTGACTATGAAATTTCAGCATAGGAAGCATTTTGGGCCTTCCAAAGGGCATCATTAGTGTAATCTAAAATTCCTGCTTGTCTACACAACTTTATGATAAGATAGGAGAATGGTAGAGTAGGTTTCCTTATCTTCTTCTCTTTAAACCTTCTTTGTATTTTTAGAAATAACAAATGATCAATATTGGCTTGGAATTTCCCCATCAAAATAGCACTTCCTTTGATATCATAGCTAATGAATCGTGATTCATCAGGTTGTGATATCAGACCCCTGATATCGAATGCACGATATTGGGTACGTGATATCGCAGCCTACATAACAATATCGGATAAATGATATCATGACTCCTATGTGAGCTTATAAATACACATGTATGTGCACAAGAGAAGTCAGTCTTAGAAGTTTTAGAAATAGTTAGTTTTAGAAGTTAGTTCATTTCTTTTTCTCTCTCAACCCTTCCTCCTAGTGCATGCTCGTAGTGTGATGATTGTAATTGTATGGCATCCTTTATTTGAGTGTGACGTACTTGGACATGCACATGACTAGAAATAAAGATCGAGATTACTTCATCATTGTAGCATTTTAATTACTTAATTTTAATTGTTATTTAATGTGGAATGAGTACAACTTAATCATGAACATCTATGTGTGACTGCTTGGTATCCCAGAAGCATACTTGAGCCATGTGCTTAGTAACCCCAGTGGTAGTCGTGCACAAAGCCTAATATGTGTACAGATGATTAAGGAACGGATGCTCATCACACTTGGCTATCTTGAATTCTCTCTCCATATCTCCTATTAGTTTAATTCTCTCTCTCCTTTCCACCTAGTTTAATTAAAGATTATTTTCCATTGCCTCTAGGAGCAACATTAGTTTAGGAACACATCATACACCTCACTCTGGACTAAACCATACGTGACAAAGCATATACTAGTCCAGGTGGAAAGATAGCGAACTATGATCAATGAGTAACTATCTAGATTCCATCACTAGCCCTTCTACGGAGTTCGACCAGATCATGTATGAAACATTTGTATTCATATTGTTGAGTGTAGGGGTACCTAGCCACTCATCATTGGCACTGTTGCTAGGGATGGCGCTAGTTATTTAGATTAGTTACATTATATAAGATCATTGTAACAAAGTATTAATGATATATATTTCAAAAAAAAAAATTCAATTAAATCACACACAAATTCACAACAATGTCTCTCTCATAAGACTACGATAACGTAACAACTAGTAGGGAAATTCATTGGAGAACCAACGAATTATATGATGAAGAAGACAAAGTTTGGAGTACTTAATCTAATGTAGGGGTTTCCTATGAACATAAATGAAGACAACATCATCCAAACTCACAAATGCATAACCTACCTAGTGATGATGAACCCCTACTGGCCACAACAAGCCTAATGCAAATACAAGAGGCTATTAGAATATCCTGCAAGCATTGCAAGGAAAGCCATCTACCCAGGCTTGATTTAAACAACTTTTCCAAGTTTTCAGGAGGCTATGATTTAGATCTATAACATCATCTACAAGCCTTCCATGATTCCTGTGTGTGGAACAACATTGATAATGTATGGAAAAAAATTAAACTCTTTCCTAGGACACTCATTGGACAAGCAAAAGTATGGTATATGTCTTTAAAACCAAGATCAATTCAATGTTGGCCAACAATGGTCGAGCTTTTCAATGAAAGATATTAAACCTATGCAAGAGTGTCAGCATTGAGGAGACAAATCCAAGAATGGAAACAAGCACAACATGAACCCTTGGACATGGTCTTAGATAGATATTATGCATTGTTAAACAACTACCCAAGCCATGAGTTCTCCAAGGAAAGGCTAATGTATCATATCATAGATGGGCTTCGTAATGAAACAAGGGAAACCCTAGGGATGTATGCCCAAGGTCAACTATATGAACTTCAAACCCACCAATTCCAAGAGCTTATTATGCAGGTAGCAAAAGAAGAAGGAGAAATGGCTAAATGGGAAAATGTTGAAAAATCTCAACAGGCCCAAAAATCAACAAGGGCCCATGATAATGAAGAGGAGAAATCAACTTACCTCAAGGAGGTGGAACCATATTTTTTGCCAAAACTACAATCATTGGATGAAATTAAGGAAAAGATCAATACGATGCTGGAATGGATGCATAAAAAATGTGGAGAATATGCCAACATTATTGGAGGTAGAGTTATGACAAACCAAGAAGCAGGACAAAACACCTTTAGACAATCAAAAAGAAGGGTAGAAGACAATAAGAGCTCAACTGCCAATCATATGTATCAATGCAACATTTACTTGTACAATCACCCCAAGGGCCAATGTCCAATCTTGTCACATTTACATGAGCATTGGGAAAGAATGTTACATCTATAGTTTGTACAAAAATATTGTGTTCAATCA
>MNCI01021803.1:1367346-1383038 GCA_015680685.1 Gnetum montanum
TGATGAAAAAGAGAAGGCTATTTGGGATGCCTTTGCAGCATAGGCACAAACTCATGTGCATCTTACAGTGCTTAACACCTTACAAGAGGAAAATAAACAACTTGTTGCCGACAACCTTCGATTGACTATTGTGGAGAAGCAGAAGAATGTTATCGAAGAACACTTCCATTAGTTGCAAGAACAATTCATCCAAGTCAACCAAGACATAAGTTGTTTAGCCAGGGAGAACCGAACCCTCTTAATGGAGGAGGTACGCACTGAAACACCACAAAATTTTGGCAACACTTCCAAACAACTNCGTACCTCCTCCATTAAGAGGGTTCGGTTCTCCCTGGCTAAACANCCAAGATTAAGTGGGAATGTACAAGTAGATCCTTGAAAAGGAGATCCATATGGCCAAGGGCCACATAAATGCTATTAGTGCTCAACTCACTGACTGGCGGGCCATATTGGACACATATGGCTTTTCCTACTAAGCGAAAGTTAAGAACCGGGACCTGTAGATTCAGGATCTGACAGAATACATGGAGTTGGAAAACTTGCGGTATGCCAACCTTGCCATGTTAACAATAGGGTGCCCAAGGATAGAGCTCAAGAAGTAGGTAGCTACCACCTATGCCAAATATGAAGCAAAATTTGCAAATGCAAGAAGTTATTAGAAAAGCTAGAGATCGCAAATTCAGAACTTGAGGTGGTGAAGGGAAGCTACCAAGGCCAAAAAGGTGTTGCAATAGATTTGGCTCAAAAGCTTACAGATTTTCAAGAGTACAGAGACAAAGCCAAAGGCTACAAAGAGGAATGATGGGTATTTGTGGCTTGGCATGTCAAGGGCAATCAAATGTTTCCGCAACTACCTTGTCCGTGGGAGGTGCCGACTCCATCAAACATTGGAACATTAGCATGGACCGCACAAGATCCTCGGACCGAAGAGGAGAGGCTCTAGGCCATACTCCAATGCCATCAAGTCTTAAACCCTAGAGCACAAGACAAAGGGAAAGCACCAATGGAGGAGCCACCGCCACTAGGAACTACATGAGTTCCACAAATTTTGTAGTTTTAGCACATTCTTTGTGTTGTGTCTTTATTTTGTTTTCATTCCACACTAAGGAATAACCTCATTTTCACCATCTAATAATCTGATACCTATCCACTATGTAATCCTATAACTCGAGGATAAGTTTTCATTCAGTCGTGGGGGTATGATGAGTTGTCATTTGGGTGACCAAGATATCGCATATGCGATATCATAGCCCAACAGCAATATCGCATACGCGATATCATAGCCTATCTCCTCATCGATAAATAAGAGGTAGATAGATGAGTTAGAAGATAATTAGAAAGTAGTCAATTAGTTGTAGTGTTTTCATTTCTTTTTCTCAACCCTTTTCTCTCCATGTATGCCCACAATGTGGTGAATGTAATTGTACGACATCCTTTATTCAAGTGTGACGTACTTGGAGATGCACATGATCGGCAATAATGATCAAGATTAATTCATCATTGCAGAATTCACTTAGTTTAATCATTTAATTACTTGTTATTTACTGCTTTCCTAATTAATCTCTCTCACCCTTAAACTCATGTTAAACACGAAATGAGTACGACTTGATTATGAGCATTTAAGTGTGACTACTTGGTAACCCAATAGCATACCTAGGATCTGCACTTGGTAATCCCAGTGGTAGTCATGCACAAAGTCCAAGATGTGTATGGATAATCAAGGAATAGATGCTCATTGCACTTAGGCTAGCTAGATTCCTTCTCAGCCTTTCTCTCTTAGCTTAGTTAATATTATCTTCTATTTCCTTTAGGAGTAGCATTAGATTAGAAAAAAATCATACACCTCACTCTAGACTAAACCATACGTGACAAAGCTAATACTAGTCCAGGTGGGAAGATAGCGAACTGTGACCTAAGGCTAACTATCTAGATGCCACAACTAGTCTATCTATGGAGTTCGACCGGATCGTGCTTGTAACGCTCGTATTCATATGGTTGAGTGTAGGGGTACCTCACCACTCATCAACTAGAAATAAACATTGAGATTACTTCATCATTGCAACATTCACCTAGTTTAATTACTTAATTTTAATTGTTATTAAATGTGAAATGAGTAGGAATTAATCACGACAATCTATGTGTGATTGCTTGGTATCCCAGTAGCGTATTTGGGCCATGTGCTTGGTAACCACAATGGTAGTTGTGCACGAGGCCTAAGATGTGTACGAATGATTAAGGAACGGATGCTCATCACACTTAGGCTAGCTTAGATTCTCTCTTCCTATCTCCTATTAGTTTAACTCTCTCTCTCCTTTCCTCCTAGTTTAATTAAAGATTATTTCCATTGTCTCTAGGAGCAACATTAGTTTAGGAACACATCATACACCTCACTCTAGACTAAACCATACGTGACAAAGCATATACTAGTCTAGGTGGGAAGATAGTGAATTGCAATCAATGAGTAAATATCTAGATACCACAACTAGCCTATCTGCGAAGTTCGACCAGATTATGCATGAAACGCTCGTATTGATATGGTTGAGTGTAGGGGTACCTAGCCACTCATCAATAGGTAAACATTAAATTGAGGCCTTTTTTTGGGAAGATGTGGTATGTCCCAATCTTGAACTAGATCTTTTTAGTAGTAGATAATCCACTATATTTTTTCCTATAGTTCTATATGCCCTTTGTAATCATAGATTCCATGCATCTATGTTAGACCTTGTAGATATTTGGGTGATATTGGCCCGAACATTTTTTAGATTTAGTGCCCTTGTAATTTCTTTAACTAAATAAGAGACGATCACTTCCCTGATCTTCACAATCACATCATCTTATTTATTTTTCTAGAATTGATGTACTTCTTCAGAATACTATTCACCATTGCGTAAGATGATAGGCCATAGGGTAGAGGCTTGTTATTGTTCATGAACCTTTGTAGTTGCAAACTTCATGAAGGGTCCAATATTAAGTTCCACTATGATAGTGGACATGATGAACTTCTCTTGAATAGCTTGAAGACACTCATTGGAGAGTGTAGACATTGTCTCATTTTTACCGTTGGTGGGACATCAGCTTCTACTTGTGTAGATTACCATGTTGTAACTATGGGCTGATGGATGTTATAGGACTATGCTTCTTGCTTCATAGAAGGAGTTTGTTCTATGTTTTGTATTTTTCCTCTTCCTCTTGGTCTCTTCTCCCTTGGTTGTGATGGTCCTCTAACTGTAAGTCTCTTTGGTGGCATCCAAAATCATACAAAATTTTAAGATTATGCAAATATTCTAGAAAAAACTTCTAAGGATTCATAATCCTTAATTGGTTTTTGGGCTGATTCATTATTAAAATTTTCAAATTTTTTACAAATTCTAATTGAAAAGATGGATGAAATAGCTATTCTAAAAGATGTGAAGATGATCCATAGGATTATTGATCATAGATGCTTCCTAGAATATAAGAATTTATTTTCAAAATTATGTGAAAAGAGGAGTTTGGGCAAGGTAAGTCAACTAAGATTTTAGGAGACGGTTTGATCAAAATTACTAAACTTATGAGTGAATATAAATATGTAGGGAAATAATGATGATTACTTAAGTATTTAGGAGATACAAGATGATGTAAAATTGATCATCGAGTATGAAGCACAAGAGTTATAGAAGTGGGTCATCCCCAAAGTAGGCTCCTACCCCTTATACCCTTATATATCAATACTTACAAGTGTCCATGAGCATTCCAAGGAGTTCAATGTAAATGATACTTTTCTTCCATAATATACATGTTAGTATTTCTCCAATAAAAAAGTAAACACTATATTATAGAAAACCATCAAATTATAATTATATATAGTAGTAAGGTTAAAATGGCAGGAGTAGGGATTGCAAAAAATGAGATGTGAGATGTCTTACCGTAAGCATAATGAATTCTATGTGTAATGCATGGTTAAAATAATCATTAGCATTTTGTCCAAGATTTAAACCAAGTCCATATCAATTACTAGTGATAGCACATTGTATCATCCAAAAACTGACAACCATAAGACTATCACAACTAGAAGGAATATTATCACTTGGAAATGAAGTACTAGGAATCAATTTATTAACTGCATAGTTTATTTTAAAGGAGTTTTGACCATTAGAAAAAGGAGTGTCTTTAGGCATGGGTAACATGTCTTTCTAGCCCCATAATCAATGTGAGTTCAAGAAACCTTGAAATCTTTGAAAAGTCACCTACCTTCAGGCATGGGTAACATGTCTTTCTAGTGAAATCCCTAGAATTTTTTATTATGTGTATTTATTATGTTATTACTATGTCAAACTTAGTAGAGGACTATGTTCAATCATGAGTAACATGTCTGTATAATGGCATGCCAAGACAATGCTTAGTTTAGAACACACTTCCATGTTTTGTTAAAACTCAAGTAAATAGTACAACTTAACAACATAATAAGACTCATAGTCGTAGCTTTAAAGAATCCAAAACTTCCCTTAATGTGACACCCTTTTCATTCCCACTTGGTTATTCAATTTTCCATCTAGCCATAATGATCACTAGTTTATTTTAGTTTTATTGTGATGAGGATATCATTATGTCCATGATAAGAATCTCTTATTATTGGAAATGACTAGATGGATGATGTGGTACCATTGGATATATAATCAATCCTTTCATGGTTTGATAACATAGGATGAAATTCTTATTATTTCAATTACATTTTTTTTATTCCTCCAGCTTTATTAGAAAGATCAACAAAAATATGTACATGAGAAATGATAAAATTATAAAAAAAATGAGAAATATGTAAGAGTAGAAAAATGTATAAAGAATTTGAAAGATATTAAAGAATGAATAATAATAAGAAATGTACAAAATATGAAACAATGGAAAATATAATTAAAAAATATAGAAAATGGTAAAAATTTATAAGAAAAAATGCAAAAGGAGTTTTTGATTCCTAAGTACAAAAGATGACATCCCTACAACTATTGTCTATGGTGGAAATTTGAAAAATTGATCGAGAAGTGAGTGGTTTAGTATTCAAGGTAGAATCTTTAGAGGAAGGAAATTTATAGAATGGTTTGACTTATTGAATATTGACAAGGATTAACTTCTGTGGGTCATCTGGATGCTAAATTTGCATGGTGTCTGATTAATATGTGACTTGGACAATATAGGATCCTTCCCATAAACTTTGAAAATTCATCTTTTGTATGATAGGGTTTGGATTATAGTATAAGGCTCTATCTCTAGGCTTAATATTTTTTTTTAATCTTGGCATCATGTTGAAATTTGGAATACTTTTTATGAACTTCATTACTCATTTGGGCTACTAATCAATTTTCATCCAGTAGATTAAGATTCATCAACTAGTCTTTCTAGGCTAAGTTTAAATCTAGGTCAAGTGTATATGTAGTTTCAAGAGTATTTATTTCTACTTGAATCAACAAAGAAGGTAATTTTTCATAGACCAACTCATATGATCAATGCCCTCTAGGAAATTTCCAAGTTGATTAGTATGCCAATAGAACTTCATTAAGTTTAGTGCTCAAGTCCTTCATATATCTACTAATAGTTGTAGTTGATATTCATGTAATCTCTCTATTAGTCACTTTAGCTTTGGTCTAATGAGTTTTGTTATATGATATTTACATCTGTGGTACTTCAAATTTGTTCACCACATGTTATTGAAAGAATATTGTAGTTATTATGGTTATGCAATCTTTAATTGTAGTTGCTTCTACCCATTTAGTATAGTAATCAATAGTCATAATAATATAGGAGTTTTCATTTGACATTAATGTGATGGATCTCATAAAGTCAATTTTCCAAATATTAACTAGTTCCAATGGTTGCATCCATTATTGTGATCCTTCATTTTTGGATGTTAGTCCTCCATCCTTTTAGAACCTTTCACAAGATTGAGTAAATAGATGTGCATACCTAAATATGGATCAAAAATAACCTATGACCATTAGTTTTATTATTATTCTACATCTTTCATAATGACCACCACATAGTCTTTCATCTGCATCTTTTAGAACTTGTTGTTGATGCTCTTCTAGGATACACCGTCATATTAAACCATCTACACATATCTTATTAAGATTTCCTTTAATTTCCATGTATCATTTCACTTTATGGAGAAAATATTTTTTTTTTTGCTTTTGATCTCATTTAGAAGGAATTTTCTGTGTAGTTAGATATGTCATATAATTAGTAATCCATGACTTTGTTGCTAAATCTACGATCATTATTATCTTTATGAATGAGTTTTCATCAGAAAACTAAACTAATAATGGTTCTTCATTTTATTGAAAATCCCATATAAATCTTGATAGGTGATTAGCTACAACATTTTCAATCCCTTTCCTATTAATTATTATTATGTCAAATTCTTGTAGTATGATGAGTCATCTTATCATTATTAGACTTACTGATAGTTTATTCATTAAAAATCTAATTACATTGTGGTCTATGTGAATATAGATGAAATACCTAAGCACATAATAATACTATTGTAATTGCACATAGACCACAATTACATCTTCTCTTGTTGGCTAGACTTTCTACATGTAATTACACTTGTTACCACTATATGTGATACATGGGACTATGTGCCTCTACATGATTCCAACTTCATCTTCCATGAAAATTTCCAAGGATAATTCCCTGATTCCTAACTTAGCATCCATGGTGCTAAGCCATGCTCTTTTCATGATGATAGGAAATTTAGCTTTATTCTTCTCCACATGAATAACTAGAAAATCAACAAGATAAAAATAGCCACTTATGGTAGTTACCATGACTTCTACTTGTCCAAGTGGAACAATAATAGACTGGTTATTCATCTCTAGTTAGATATTACTTTTCTTTAATGAAGGTAGATTCTAGGTCTTGTACATGTCTTGAGAGATAAGACTCACTCATGATCTAGAATCTAGTAGAGCCTTACATGGCTTGCATCATGTTATTTGAAGGTAGATTAAAGGACTCCTTGGATACATTCTTTTCTTATGAAGTGCTCCTACCTTTATCCAATGTGTTATTGTCTATGTAAGCCTAATATTGGTTAAGTTCTTTTCTATTGGTATCAAAAGCATGGTACTATTTTGGGGATGTTATGTGGAAGAAGAAGGGGTGGATGGAGTTTCAATCCTTTGAGTCTTTTTTGAACTTATCCTAAAAAAGAACGTTTCCTATATTTTTATCCTCTTTTGTAGTAATTACTCTTATAACACTTTTCTGCTATAGTTTTGTTGGTAGTTTTCCTTACATTATTGGCAATGGTATTGGTGGTAATGGATTAGAAGCTTGATAAGAGACACCTCATGCTAGTTAAGACATATAAGGATGAGGAATAATGCATGAGGTTATGGGCCTATGATATTAGGATGGATAGTAGGAAGAGGAAGTATAAACAAAAGTACTTCCAAGAGATATAGGATGCTATACATAATATTCATAAAGATCTAGTTGTCTATAAGGATACTATTGCCCAGGTAGTGGTATTTTCATAATTGTGATTGTTGTCATTGTTGCTAGGATTGTTCATGTGGTTGAGGATAAGACCCACTTGGATAGTATAGTTGTTAATAGGGCTATCTATAATTACCTTGTGGACAAGGTAATTGCCTAGGCATTTATTTCTTAACAAAGTTTGAATTGAGTATATATTCTCTAGACTCTTGTAAGTAAGCCATGATAGAACAACATCTCTTATAATGTTCATATTGGCATACTTTGTAAATTGTATCAACTTTTGAGCTTGAGTTTATTACTTCCTTTACCTGTAGCAACATGTTCTTTATTTTTATAGTTCTTACTTCATTGTCCTCTTTTTTTCTATCCTTATTTCTATTGAAGGCTTCTTCGGTTCTCTTCTCAACTATCTTAAGTGATGTAGCAACTTTTTTCATCGATGCAATCCCACATTTTCTCTACCTTTGTTATAATATCATTTATTGATTTTTGGGTAGGTAGACTCTTTTGCTAGATTGCATCTTCTAATATTTCTTCTTTTTTTGATAGCTAGATCTTTATTATATTCCTCAGCTAAGTCCCTTTTTTATAGCTCCCCTTCTTCTTTTGCCACTTGGTTTAGTAACATTTTGGATTCAATGAGCTATCATCTCTAATAATCTACCTTGGACATATACTTCTAGTTTTTCTATTACTTTTTTTCATAACCCATCAATGATGTGCCATAATTATTCCCTTTAAGAAAATCTATGGCCTAGGCATTTATGTTTTAATGAATAATACCTTCTCATTATTGCATCAAGTGATTCATAAGTCCCTTGTTTCCGTCCTTGGATCTATTTTCTTAAGTTTGATTATCTAGAATAAGTTTGATATTTGTGATTAAAGAGCTTTAAATGGTACTTAATCTTTAGATTGATTCTAGTTCTAAGTATCTCTAGCAGATCCCTTCTTTGTTTATGGGTGTTATGAGAAATAACTGTAATTTCTACCAATCATTCTCTATATTTGGTAGGACATAGACATCATGGAAGGCTTAGAGGTGATGTTGTAGATTTGCATTATGTCTACCTTCAAATTTTAGAATATTATTTATGCCAAGTTAGTTGATGTAACTATCCCTTACATGTTTGGTAGGAATGTGCACTGCTTCCTTGGTATTAATCATACTACAATGGGCTAATAGGGGTTCTTTGTAATCTTTGGATTTGTAGGCTCTATTATAGTGGTGATCCCTTTAATACTCATGATGTTCTCTTCTTTCATGTTTAATCCTTCCTTCTCTATCTTCATCACCATTTTCTTTTGCATCAAGATATCTTCTTTTGTTTGCATGCCCCTCATGATCTCTTCTCCTTTCTCTATTGTGATCCCTTGATCTTCATTTCCTCCTCTTAGAATCTATTGATGAATTTGAGGAATAAGATGGGAGACTTGAAGAATAGTGTTAGTTGGTTTTCCTTCTATGACTCCATGATTCATATCTTCTGGATTTATTGGAGGTCTTAGGTCTTGAATTTTTCCTAACTCTAAAGTTCTCATCTGTTGCAGGGATTTTTGCAAGAGCTAAATGTAGCTTCATTTTTATAGGATCTTCAATGCATATTATTGGTGTCTAGGAACTAGATTTATAAATTTTATAGGGATTTTCAGCTTTGGATGGAGCATCTTCTTTCACTTTAAGAATAACTATTTGTGTTGCTCTCTTTCCTTTCTCTTGCTCATATTTTACAACCATAATATCATCCCTTCTTACTTGAGCTTTTATTGGTTGATATGCCCTAGTTATGTTTTTGATAACTTGATATCCTTCTTGTACATGATCAAGATTTTATCTCATGAGGGTTTCTTGAAGCATTGATGGTGTTGAATATTTAGGTGGCAAGACAATATTTCCCTGTAAGTGTCTCCATCTAAGTTATTCATCCTAGTGGAAAATGAATGTAAAATCAGGAAAATAAAGATCATTATGTGCAAATGAGATTCTTGTTTACATCAGTGCACTCTAATCTTCTTCATTATAATCTTTGTCATTACTTTTATTAAGATTATTAGTAAGTGAATATTTCACTTTAGTTATGTAGGTTATTTTAAATTTTTTGATGCTTAAGTGTGTGTACATTTTGAGAAATTATTCTAAGTATGAAAGATATACTTTTTCATACTTGATACAACGAACTATGTAAGATGAACTAACTAGCAAACATTGACACATCTCTAGTAACGGTGCCAATGATGAGTGGTAGGACATTCTAATAGTCAACTATATAAGTTACAAGTGTTCACATACGATCATATCATAATCCATGGATGGAAAGTGTAAGTATACTAGTGAGTTGATAATAAGTTTATGGTCATTTTCTTCCCACCTAGAGTTAGCGAGGTGAAAAATGTCTGGTTTAACTCTTAGTGAGGTATATGATAAAATGATATTGATAGGCTTTAAGTACACTAAGTGTAAACATGATGAAAAGAAATAAAATTTCTATCTCTAAGTATAATGAAAATGTAAAGCTATTTTATCCCATGGTGATAATTATCCATTTTTGGTTTTCCATACACATCTTTGGCTAATGTAATTGTTACTAGGATTACCAAGTAATTTTACAACTAAGGGAATCAAGTAAGGTCACTATTGGGTTACTAAACAATTACACTTTATGCTCGAAACTAGTCATACTTTTCCACCTTAATAATAAACATTGAAATAGTAAATGACTTAGTAAAAGTAAATATTATTGAAACATAACTCTATTCTAAGTGATGATAAAATGATAAAGAATAATATTGGTCTTTATTACTATTCATGAATTGTGTCTAGGAACAATCCACATGAATAAAGATTCTATACAGCTGTAATTTACCACACTGCGAGCATTCACACTTGTCACATTCCCATTTCCAAATGATGCTACTACTTAATGAAGATGGTGTCTCTTCATAACATGTAATTATTGTTATCATAACAAGACCCAAATCGGTAGTTGTAATTGAGATCCAAAAGGGTGCATTGTAATAACGAATCTGTCTCTCTAGGTAACCTTTGGGGGTTTGACCTAACGCATTTATACCCACGCTTAGAGGTCATGCTAGAATGGAATGGTAGAGATAGTATAGGTAAGTCATAGGAGCAAGATGCAGTAGGATAGAAAGTAAACTAGCCATCCCTTCTGGTAGGGTAATAGGCCTAACCATGGTGGTAATGCTGGATTATTGCTAAGGGATAGATGTCGAAGAAAGAAAACACCAAGGAATACTCTCAAAGCATGATCCAAAGACTTCATTTATTATTAACGAAGAATTCTTTTGTTTCTCTTTATACACATTTCATTATCATTTATTTTATGAATAATTTGTAATATAATAGATATTTGATGTTTGCCATGACATCTGGGAATGGGATGTCACAATTGGTACCTGAGAAAACCACGACCCAAGGGCCATTCAGAACCATGGGTCAACTACAACATGAATCTAATGATGAACCATTAAGCCACAACATAAGGAAAGTCATTGATCATCTCTAGATGCACAAAATGTAAGACAAAAGATACCATTCCATTGCTTTCTCAAACAATGGACCAAACATCTACAAAAGAAGTGACATCCACCAACCAAAAAAATTCTTTAAGAGATATCATCGACCAAATATCTAATTACGCCTCATCAAGATTCATCAATTGTAGGAGATGTTGGTAACATAGGGATATACCAGTCTAGGTAAATATTAATTGATTAAGGTCATTATTAAGTCTCTCTCAAAAAGTTAGTAACTATGACCTGAAATTGACCTTGTTTTATGAAACTCATTTTCCTAAGAAAATTAGTGTCATTTATAACTCATCATGTCTTCCATATATCAAATTGGTAATGTTGATTTGATAGAATAAGCTAGTTTGGATCTTTTAAAATATTGGAAATTCAACTTTGGTTTTGAATTGTAAGACTATGTCCAATGCATAGTACTTGTTGAAATGATTTCAATGGTACAAATTTTGTCTTGATTGGACTTACATTTTGATATATATATATAATAGGAGGAGAGAGTAGGAGGTTGTGGGTTTGATCCCAACCCCTATACTTTATTAAAAAAAATAAAAGAATAAAAATTTTGTCCTTAGTAGTTTTGGCTGCAATTGGCCCTTGGTATTGGCTGCACCAAGCCCTATTGCACCATTGCGTGGCACAGGCAGGTAGGCTCGACCATGCAATGCACAGCCAACAAATAGCTAGAGGTAATAGACCATTTATTGCCATGCACAACCCTACCATAATAACTGTGTGTAATGACACTCCACCCCATTGCCTCCTCTCCATTATCCATCACCAAACATGCTATCTTTGTCTCTACTACATCCTAAAATTGCCACATCTACAACCATCCTTGTGCCTTGCTATTGCCATCATCCATCTACTCCCACTACCCCTTTGTTGTTGCTCATCGCTTCGTGTGCCCTTTCACACTGTTATTTGTTGCTTTATGCCATCCTCCTATGTGTTCCACCATGTTTGCCTTGTGTTGTATCCTTGGTAGTCTTCTGGCACTCTACAGACACTGATAGCATAGTAGATCACTGCCACTTCTAGCACTCTATGAACATCGTTGACACCATGGATCACTACCACTCTTGGCACTGACGATGCTATGATCACATGTACCCCTGGTGCTTCACGAACATCATTCATGTCGTGGATCATAGGCATCCCTAGAGCTTCATGAGCACTAAAGGCATCATCGATCATAGGCATCCCTGGTGCTTTGTTGACATAGTTGGCACCATGGATCACAAGAACCCTTTGCACTCCATGGACACTATCAATGCCAAGAATCATAGGCACCCTTGGTGCTTCATGGGCATCAAAAATGCCATCAATCATAAGTACCCCTAGCACTTTGTGGGCATTGACTGCATCGTCGATCATAGGCACCCTCAATGTCCTTTGATGCTACTATTAACAATCCATTTTTTTGATGTTAGAACCCTAGAAATTGCTTACAGCATTGCCTCTTTTCATGGGCTGTGTTGGCCATTGTGAGGAACACACAGACCCTTTCATAGGCCACATAGGTCTTTCTTAGGTTATGTTGGCCCAACACTAGTTGCATAGACCTTGTTTTGGGCCACTTGAGCCTAGGAAGGACCATGTTGACCTTAGAAATGGCTACACAAGCCTAGGCCACAAAGCCAGGACTGGCCACCTAGTGCAGTTGCTATTGATGCACACTATTGTTACTATACTACTTCATGCATGCCCCTACCTTGCCTACCACTACCTTCATTCACGTTCACTACTTCACCTACCACTACCTTTGTGCATGTTCCTTGCCTCACCATTTTCCCTATGTAGTAGTTGCCTTCACCTTTGGTGATGGAAGAATTTTTTTGTCAATCAATGGGAAATTTAAATTTTTTTAATAATTGATGGAAATTTTGAAATTTCCATCAACTAACAAGAAATTCAAAATTCCAGTCATCAATGTATTGATTTAAGTGAGAAAAGCATGAAAATATTTTTCAAAATTGAATTAGGCATCTTAGTAATAACAAGAATAAAATTTTTGTAATTAAGTGTGCTTAACTTAGAGTAAAACTCAGATAGGTGACCTCTTAAGAAGTCTCATTTTTCAAGCCAGAGGACCTCAACTCTAGAAGCTATAATGTTTGATTTTGGAAGCCTTTTTCAATGAATGAAGAGTTGTTTCCTATAATTTTCAACCTTCTAGACACAATGGTGAAGTTAGACGCATCCTAGGGAACCGTAAAAATTAGTTTTTATCTCTTGCTCGATATAGTGCCTAGAGACCTTAAAAAATTTTGATTTTAGTATAACTTAAGCATATAATATTTTTTTAAAACATATGAATAATCATTTCCAACATTTTTCACTCTTTTAAATGCATTGGTGAGGTCAAATTTATCATCTAAAACTATGCCTTAAAAATAAACAACATAAGGATAACTAATCAGTTCTTATTGGGAAAATAACCTTTGTAGATAGCCTTAAGATCTTTATGGCATGTTATTAGTTACATTTTTGGAGTTAGTGTCTTTAAGGGAGGTAGAAAAGCCATTAAGAATTCGATGATGTAATTATATATTACTAAAATTAGATGATGTAGTTATATATTGCTAAAATTAGATAATTTAGTAAATCAATTAATCAATTGATGTATTAATATCAATTCAGTTGATGATTAGTTGCAAAATCATTTGATGGAAAAAAATGGTCAAGAAGATGTATATCAATCCATCCTACAATCAACACATATGACTAAACAACATGGATAGTCATAATCTTATTTCCACAAGGTGTATGATACCCATGAAGAGAAATGATCTAGAAGAGTTACAAGATTTGGATGTTGATGTTTTATGCTTACAAGAAGTCTTGCCATGGGAATTTCTAAACCAATTCCAACCAGCCTTGGAGAAGATGAGATACATAGGTATTTATAGGTAAAATGGGTCTTGTAGAAGTTCTTTTAAGGCATATAGATTAGCCTATTATAGAAATCACAACATGGATGGTTGTTTGATCTTTTATAAAGACGCTAAGTTTGGATTAGTACAAATATTTGAATGAAGTTTAGAAAATATGATTTTTGAAATTCTAGAAATTTGAGATGAAAGAATAGTTAAGATTTTAGAAAAATCATTGGAAAAATCTTAATAGTGATTCTAAAAGTCCATCTATTAGAAAAATGTGTACGTGTGGTTAACTTCTATTTAATTGCCAAACCAACATGCTTAGATGTTAAACTATGTCAAGGAGCATACTTGATTAATTAAATAGATGAAATTTTGAAGAATAAGTTATTCCTAAGTTATACTAATCTAGTGCCAATTGTTCTTTGTAGAGACTTCAATGCAAAAGTTTGGTAGTGGTATCTATCAATTCTTAAAATATGGCTGTGTAAAGGAATCCTTGGAAGACAAACTAGATTAAAGGTGTTTCCATCAATTCAACATAAAATTCAATTGGCTAGTTCATATTCTAGTTATTTTGAATCTTCAAGAGATAAATTAGATTCCAAAATTCAAGGATATATGATGTTGATGGATAGTGCTCATCAAGAACCACAATTTACCAATTACTCTACTATGACTAATGAGGATGGATCAAGAACATTCTTCATTGAGACCTTGGATTATATTTGGTATGATGTTTGATTCCCTCCAATATTTCAAGTTACTAGAGTTAATTTCTAAAGAAGAAGTTGAGAAGAGTCAAGATCAAGTCTTTCCATCTCGAACAAGACCATCCAATCATATACCACTTATGGTAGAATTACAATTACTTTCATCAATTCATAAGGTTGATTAAGATCAGGAAGTATCTTACTCTTACTTTTATTGATAAATATGATTATTTTTCATTATTTAATTTATATTTTAATTAGAAAATTAAAAATATCTAATGTAATGGAAGTTGGGAATAAAGGATTTTCCTTGCCTTCACGTGGATAACTAGATCTAAGTTGCACTTTGTGTGACCCTAGTTAGGATTGGTGATTGGTAGATCTTTAATTTACCTCTTATCATTATATTAGAAAATGAGGTAAGTATTAAGAAATTAATATTTAATTTTTCATAAATTTTTCTCACATATATCTTGTTTAGAAAGATCAAGAAACAACTTCAAGTTTAAAGAAGAAATAAAATTATTGGAACACAAGATCATAATAGAATCATTATAGCTAGAAGAAGATAATGAATGTGGACTCATTCAAGGATGAACAAAACCTAATGGGGGTAGATTGTCACATCCCCATTTCCAAATGATTTTGCTACTTAATAAAGATGGTGTCTCTTTATAATAAGTGATTATTATTATCATAACAAGACTTGAAAGGGTAGTTATAATTGAGACTTGAAAGGATGCATTGTAATAATGGACGTGTCCCTTGAGGTCACCTTTGGGGGTTTGGTCTAAGGCATTTATACTAGGTGTTGGTGACCGTTTGGCACATGAACACCAACAAGTGTCCTCGAATAGGATTTAGGTGCTTTCTGGTCTCTAGCAACACCAAGGCCCAGATACCTCCAAATAGACTCAGTAGTTAATGTGAGTATGTGTGTGTGTTTTTGCGGTGTGTTGTTGTGAAAAATGAAATGATTGGGTTGTGTGTAAAACTATAAATGACTTATCTTAAAGAGATTCAACCAACTTTGCAAAGTACTGTGAGTTGTTGAGAGTTCCTATTTTGTTCAATT
>MNCI01021803.1:1383495-1423783 GCA_015680685.1 Gnetum montanum
TGCAACAAGAACAATAAGAGCAATCTAAAAATCCCAAAATTACTTGCCAATCATGATACTATGTAAACCACTAGCTAAAAAATTTAAAGAAAACTAAAATAAAACATAACTCACAGGACTATGAAAAAGAGGCTGAAACGTTGTCTTTAGGAAGTCATCTTACAAGCAATCTTTTACAATGTCTTCTTTTCAATCTTCCTTCAAGACCCTAAGTGAGACGTCGAGTGTCCTCCAAGTGTGACCCCACATCCTTATTCGGTGTCAAGTTCAGTTTGTTGTTTGGAAATATAATCCTCCTACATTAACTTTCCGTTTCGTCCGTATAGATATAAACTGGCTGGTCGTGTGACAATCCTCTGATCATGGAATTCCACGTAAGTAGTGTTGTATTCTGCAATCCATCAAACATGATTTTTGGTGGAGTCACACGTCCACATCTGACATACATGCTGACAAGGGCAGTTCCCACATAGCAATACTGACTGAATTTAAACTTTGGACTAAAGGCATGTGTCTGCTTTAACACTTTCAGTTTCTTTCAGAGAAATTATCCCTTTGTTCTCATATCCAAATATATTTAAGTAGAAGTAAATATACTGTGCAAAAATATACATTACCCCAAACTCTTCCAAAATGCCAGAGGGTGATGCAATCACACTCTCTTATCTTTCTACGGATACATTCCAATGAGGTGACTTGAGAACCACCACATTATGATTCTTGAGCAAGTCATGAAATTAATCATTCAAAATTTGCGTTGCAATTTCTGCTCATGACACCAAGATGGATAATTCCCTGTAAATGTAGCTACAATATCTAGCATATGCCATTCCAACTTCATGGTCAGTTACCTATTGCAGAATTCTTCACGGGAAAGAGCGTAATCCTCCTTGAATAGTTTCAATTCATTAGGATTCTATACCTCACCATTTGCAAATAAGTCCACCTGTTTCATGAAATGGCCAAACTGTGCCAACACTAGGGTGTAGAGGTCAAACTAGCATGGAGTGGTGGAATCGGTATAGGAAAGTCATAGGAGCTAAATGATGCAGGATAAGAAGTGGACTGGCCATCCCTTCTAGTAGGGTAATAGGCTTAACCTTTGTGATAGTGATGGATTGCCTCTAAGGGATAGATGCCAAAGGAAGAAAATCCCAAGGAACACTCTTAGAGCATGATCGAGAGAGTCCATTTCTTATCAATAAAGCATCCTTTTCTTTCTCTTTCTATAGTTTCTCTGTTACTTATTTTATGCATAATGTCTAATATAACGTGTATTAGACATTTTCCATAACATCTGGGAATGGGATAACACATTAAACATATAATAAAAACCAATTATAATTAAAGTACTAATCACAACCATGGTACACATAGGCACAAAGCATATACTAGTCAAATAATACATTAAAATTTCAAGCCATAAAACATATTAAATAAGCTAAAATGAATTCTAGAATGAAGTTGTTACAAAACTATATATGAAATATTGACACATGCACTCATAGAAAATCTTAACATGTAAACAAGCTTGGAAAAATAAATTAAGATATCTATTATTGAAAATAACATGCACTTCCATAGTACTTATAGCCAAATATACCTAAATAAATTTGTTATAACTTATATAGAAAATATTTTCTCTAAGTAATTATAGCTTATGTAATAAAAGAATTATGCATATTCATTGTTAAATATGATGTTAAGAGTTTGAAACTAAACAACTAGACAATGGGATAATCCAAAAGGATGAAATAAAATAATATTTAAAATAATAATTAGAATAAAAAAATTAGGAAGGACCTAATAGAATAATCAAAATCATGTGGTATACCAAGTTATAGTTGAATATCCTACAAGTTCACATAATATTGAAATACCTCATATAAAAAATAATCCTATTAAAATAGAACCAAGTAAGTTATAGTGGAAAGTAGAAAAAAATAAAAATAGGGATTTTTGCAATTAAATACTCA
Organism: Gnetum montanum; assembly: GCA_015680685.1. NCBI lineage: Eukaryota > Viridiplantae > Streptophyta > Gnetopsida > Gnetales > Gnetaceae > Gnetum > Gnetum montanum. Next base: position 1,385,472 of record MNCI01021803.1, read on the forward strand.
AGGGTTCAAATCCAAACAACAATAAACATACCAATAAAAAAGTAAATAGGGTGGTGTGACATAGTGAGTAGTATTCATAGTCTTTATTAGGTTTTTTTTTGTTACTTAGAAGTTATAAATATAATATTTTATTATGTAAAGAAATATAGGAAAGAGAGCAATGTTGAAAGAATAAAAAAGGAATTAATAGGATTTCATCGAAAGACATGTCATTCTAGCAAAAACTCTTACTTTTGAAAAAGAATAAATAGAGAGGTAGCCCCCTCATTTGATGTCATTATACTTGAAGAATTTGAATTAGTAGAAGAGGTCTCTTTCCCTTGATTACCTCAAAATTTCTTTGAGTATTTCATGCCTTTTCAATTTCTCTCATTCTCTCGATAGTTATTTTGTCATGAATTGAACCTCTCTCATAATGGTTACACTTAACCTCTCATAAAATCCTCTCAATTATATCTCTTAAGTTATTTTCTCATGCATCTCTCAAGTTCTCACAAGAATCCTTTCTTGGATTGAAGGATTCTTCTCAAAAGCACTCTTAGTTTAAGTTTTCACACCTCCCATATTTGCATGTTACATTTATGTTTGAATTACAAGTTTATCTAGATTTTGGATGTCAAACCATAAGATATATGTATATTAAAAATAAAAATCTAGAGTATAAAAGTACAGATTACTATAAATAAAAGAAACTCTAAATCAATAAAAACAAAAGATCTAACTATTTTGAGGATGTCTTTTTAGGTTTTCATCTTTACAACTAATCTTGAAAAAATTTTCCTCTAGGGTGGGAAATCAAACATTCCATGAAACAATTAAAATTGGATGAAGGGGAAGAAAGCCCTCAACTTGTCAATAAAATAAACTTTATCAAAATATGTTACCTTCATATCTTAACCAATAGCTGCCAAACAAATTAATAGTGTTAAAATATCTTGAATGTGTTGTTCATTCTAAAAATTTGGCATGTAATCACAAATAGATAGATTTTGTCAATATTTTTTATTATGAAGGAGCATTTGAAAATTATTTGAATTAATAATAGGATTTTGTAAAACATAAGGAACATATATTTGTTTACCCTTAGTCATTGAAGAATTTTTTGAAACTGATTTCATCAAAAATTTCCTTTAAGATACATTCTATTAAAGAACTAGTAAAAGAAAGGGTTGGGCTCATTGTTGAAACATTAAGAAAAGAAGTTACTATAGGACTTGCAACATCTATAGAAAAAACCTTCACATTATCTATAACATTTGTAGAAGAAATATTATTAGCATTTATAGTAGCTTATTGCTGATGGGCTTGCATTACTTTTTTACACAACATAAAAGGACATGGAATCAAACATATGATCCTCCCAATGCCAATAGCGATATGACTTTGGAAGATTATAATAAATTAATCTTCTATGCATGATCCATTCCACTAGCATATAGAAGGATCTCTCACTTAACCAAATCAAGATGCACTTCAATCATATATCAAATTATATGAAAACCACTAGCTACAATGAGGGTTTTAGAATGCTTGGTTGGTCCAATACAAGAGACAATGTCCCTTAGTTAAAAATTTTTAAAACATGAAAATTTTTATCTAGAACATCATCCAAGATATGATTGTTTTTTGAAAAAATCCTTAAAACCTTAATGCTTTTGTTAGGAATAATTGTAACATGTGTCCACTATTTTTTGTCAAAAAGTGATGAGTGGCGAGGTACCCCTACACTCAACCATACGAAACGAGCGTCGCACATGTAATCTGGTCGAACTCCGCAGATGGACTAGTTGTGGCACCTAGATAGTTAGCCTTAGGTCGTAGTTCGCTGTCTTCCCACCTGGACTAGTATTGCATTTGTCACATATGGTTTGGTCCAGATGAGGTGTATGATGTGTCCTAATCTATGCTACTCCTAAAGCAAGTGGAAAAGAATATTAACTAAGCTAAGCTAGGAGGAAAAGGTAAAGAAATCTAATCTAGCCTAAGTGCGACGAGCAACTGATTCCTTGATCAACCATACACATCATGGACCTTGTGCACGACTACCACTGGGACTACCAAGCATAGATCCTAGGTACGCCACTGGGATTACCAAGCGCAGATCCCAAATACGCCACTAGGTTACCAAGCATAGATCCTAGCTACACCACTGGGCTACCAAGTAGTCACACTTAAATGCTTGTAACCAATTCGTACTCGTTCCGCTTCTAGGAGTTTAAGGGTGAGAGACTAATTGTGATGAGCAACTGATTCCTTGACTAGCTGTACACATCCGTAGATGCTCGTAATCAAGTCATACTCACATCGCGCTATGAAAGCAATAAATAAGATTAAATAAATAAAAAATAGATAAACTAAGTGAATGCTGCAATGATGAAGTAATCTCGATCTTTATTGTCAGTCATGTACGTGTCCAAGTACGACACACTCGAATAAAGACATTGTACAATTACATTCACCACACTGTGGGCAGACATGGAAAAAAATCTAACTTTGGAGGGATCAAATTGCCAGAGCTTCGCTACTTCTAAACTGGGATCCCGAATAAGGGAGAGCCATGGCTTATTTATAAATATGGTGGCAGATTGTGATATCATGTATGTGATATTGTAGGGAAGACGTGATATCGTGTACGCGATATTGCGGGGGATGCGATATCACGGCGGACGTGATATCGCATACGCGATATCACGGCCTATGCGAATCGCGTCTCATCATACCCCGATGACTGAATAAAAACTCATCCTCGAGTTACAAGGAGAACAAGCTTCATTGATTACACAGTGGATAGGTATGGGATTATTAACTGGAAAAAGAAATGGACTAATGCCGCAGTGTGGGAAGACACAACACAGAGAAAAAATACTACAACTACAAAAATGTGGAACTCATGTAGTTCCTAGTGGCAGTGGCTTCTCCATGGGTGCTTTCCCTTTGTCACGTGGTCCAAGATTTGAAGGTTGACGACGTTGAAGAATATCCTAGAGCTTCTCCTCTTCGGTCCGATGGTCTTATGCCGTTCATGCTGATGCTTCGATGTTTGATGGAGTCGGCACTTCCCACGGATAGGGTAGTTGCGGAAACATCTAATTAGCCTTGACATACCATGCCGCAAACACCCATCATTCCTCTTCATAGGTTCTGGCTTTGTCTTTGTATTCATGAAGCTCTGTTAGCTATCGAGCCAAGTTGGTTGCAACATATTTTTGTCCTTGGTAGCTTTCTTTTACCACCACAAGTTCAGAATTTGTGATATCTAGTTTTTTAGCCAACTTCTTTCGTTCTACAAATTTTGCCTCATATTTGATGTGGATGGAAGCTACCTGCTGCTCAAGCTCTGACCTCGGGTGCCTTGCTGTTAACATGGCTAGGTTGGCATATTGAAGGTTTGTTAACTCCATGTATTCAGTCAAGTCTTGGATCTGCAGGTCCTGGTTCTTAATTTCCGCTTGGTGGGAATAGGCATAAGTGTCCAATATGGCCCCCCAATCAGGGTGCTAGGCATTGATGTTGTTGATTTAAGCCTTGGCCATATGGATCTTCTTCTCCAGGATTTGTTTGTACATCCCCACCTAATCACAGAAATGCTCCTTCAGCTTCTCATGTTGTTTAGCCTCATTCTGCCATGCGCTAATCTCGATGGCTAATTTTTGTCAAATAGCGCGTACCTCCTCCATTGAGAGGGTTCGATTTTCTCTGGCTAAATGGCTTACATCTCAGTTGACCCGAATGAATTTTTCTCGTAAGTGATGGAAGTGTTCATCAAGAACATTCTTTTGTTTCTCCATAGAAGTCAACCGGAGGTTATCCGCAACCAAGTGCTTATTCTCTTCTTGTAAGGCCTTGAGTGCCTTAATATGTGCATGAGTTTGCGCTTGAGCTACAGAGGCATCCCAAGTGGCCGTCTCCTTTTCTTCTGCCATCTTTTTATTTTCTGCAATTAGTTTTGTTAGTTGCTTAGTCCTAAAATTGTCTAGCTAGTCTGCAGGAACAAATTGCAAAGGATCCCACTGTGCTGCTTGCAAGGTTATGAGCTACTCTCTGCAGTTCAGCTTCGGCATGCTCTACCCTTACTTTGGATATGACCAACTTCCCCTTTGTGGAAATGAGGTCTAATTGAATTGCTGTTACATCCTAGGGGATGTTAAACAGAGACGTCAAAACTTGTCCTATTTGAAGCAATTTGTCCAATGCATCCTCATGTTCCGCAGGAGTCATTGAGGTTCTAGCAATAGTTTGAGCATCCCATGCTTCTAAAAGATCTACTGGTGGTACAACAAGCATGTTAAAGGACTCTTTGATATGGTCAGTGACCACTTTAGCAGCTCCCATGGCATCCTGGTGTTGCATGACCACCACAGTGGCCCCTTCACCAGTCTCTAAATGCACTTGAAAAGATGTCACGTGTCCAGAGATCTGTTGTGACCATCTGCTTTCCCCTCCTCCTGTTTGCATTGATAACTCACCCCGTGTGCAATCTACTGAAATAGTAGGCTGGTTGGCATCATTGATGAAGTGGAAGAGGTTTGCATCATCACAACTTCCCCAACTAACCATCTCGGCGATGGCCCTAAGATGGCTCATCGATGGTCTGTAGTCTTGCGGCGATGGTGGATCCTGGCCTGTGCTGGGTCCTACTTCTTGTTGTTGGCTGGGACCTGTGGCTAGAGGCTGATTGGGTCCTGCAAGTTGAGTCGTAGGTGATCCAATCATCTATTCTTCTTCTTCATCTAGTCCCAGCTCTTCACCAGTGCTCTTTCTTGGAGTTGGCACCTTTAATAATTTAGCATAGGAAGCATTTTGGGCCTTTCGGAGGACGTCATTTGTGTATCCCTAAATACCAGCCCATTGGCACAGTTTTCTGATAAGGCAGGGAAAAGGGAGTGCCATCTTCCCTGACTTCCGTTCTTCGAATCACCTTAGGATCTCCGTAAAATATAGATGGGGAAGGTTAGCGTTAACCTTTCCCATCAAAACTGCACATCTTTTTGCCACATACGTTGATATTCTTTTCAAACCTTTAGTGGGGAAGAGGTGATAGGTTCCAATTTTAAAATAAACCCACTCTTTCATAGTTAGCTCACCAAAAGCTTTATCTCTGCCATAAGCCTTCTCTAAGCAATATTTTTGCACATCAGGGTCTGATTGGGTAGATAACCGAGCAACATGGGGGCCTGAATTCGGAAGGCTTAACACTTCCGAAATTGCCTGCGTAGAAAAATCTACTGTCAGACCATCGATGTTAACCGTGGTGCCTTGCTCCTTATTGTGCTAGAATAGGTATGTTTCACCTAAGTACCAATCCCTGCTTTCAGAGAGGACATGCCATAAGGGAGATCCTTTAAGGTGATCCCTAACAGCCTCAAGAGCGAACTCTACAAAAGATTTGAAGTTAAGCTCCATAATCACTGAAGCAATTGTGGACTTCGTATGGATAGCCTGAACACACTTCGGGGGTAACGTGAGTTGTTGTCCCAGTTTAGGTGCAGCAGCAACTCCTCCTTCTGCCTACCTAGATCATCTGGTAGGAGGTTCTTCTTGATGTATACTGAATGAGTGCACCTCCTGTTCGGTATGTTGTCTGGGAGGACCTTGCCTTCTACCTCTCCTAGGTTGTTTCGCTCCACCTTGGACAGGACCCTCCTGCTGTGAGCGTTTCGGGGCCATCTGCAATCACACAGGCCAAATGTTAGTAAGGTTGTTTTCAAATTCAAGTTATACCTTACTACATGCCTTTAATTGAAGATCTTATGTTATCATGTGATCGTGCCCAAAAATTATAATGATGGGTCCCATGACTTAGGTGGGTTTCATTGTTAATCTCCCTGTGTACTTAAGGGTTATATAATGTTTGGCACAATTTTCCTAAGTATTAGTATTAATTACCCTAATTGATGTCCTTTGGGCGATGATGAATTTCAAAAAAGTTAGGCACTTTTTGGCAAGTGTCTCTCCCCCACAACTAAACTGAACACTCTGGGTTCAAGCAGGTTCAAATGGAATTAAAATCGGAGTACCAGCACGTGAGATATAAGTGCAAAAGCAAGGGTCACGCAATCGCAAGTCACAGAGAAAAAATTCAAAAATTCCACCCACGTAAATGGCCAAATGATGCTAAGTGTTGTGGTGAGGATCCTTATTTATAGAGAAATAGGATGCAATATCGCGTATGCGATATCATGTCCCAACTAAGGTGAGACACATGAAAAAGACCAATTTTTTTATGATTTTCTTGAAATTAATGGTGTAAATTAAGGGCATTGTCAAGTATTAATATATTCAAGGGTAATTACATTGATTCGAGAGGCACTTTGAATGATAATGATGTGAATTTAGCAATTAAAAATTTGGCAGTTATGAAGAAAAGGGAATATAATGGTACATTGGAACGTGAAAATGTTGAGGGATAATAATAGGGAAAGAAAATTATGAAAACTAAGCTAAGGGTAAGAAATTGTGTGTTCTAGCTAGATAATTAATGAAGATTACAACAAAATTACACAAGTGGGTCCTCCCCAAAGCAGGTTTCAACCTATTATGCCCTTGTGTAATAACACTTAAAGTGTCCGTGGGCACTAGAAGGGTTAGATATAATCTGCACTAACTTCACAAAACACACACATATAAATATCACCAGAATGAGATGAGAATTTTATGTTACACGGGTCACGAACTACAATTACATGAACAGTGATATGAGACAAAGTAGAGAAGGGATCGTAGAGATTGGGACATGAGGTAACTGACCTAGGGCACAATGAGTCCTACGTGTAAAGCATGATTAACATGTCATTAACCCATCATTCCAAGATCAGGACCAAGTCTAGCCTTCTAATCAGTGACATCGCATTGCTTCATCCCATGGTGAAAAACTATAAGAGTACCATAACAACAAGGTGTATGATCACTTGGCGTTTAGTACAAGGGAGGAGTGATTTTTGTTTTATGATACTTCTTTTTCTTTTCTTCTTCTCTTTTCTTTTCTTCACTTACTGAATCTAGAGAAGCTGCCAACCATCAGGCATGGGTGCATGTCTTTCCAGTGGAACCCCCTAGAATAGTGTTTGATTCTTGAGTTCCCTTTTGATTACTCTTACTCCCATTTTTCTTTAGATCTAAAAGGATCTTAGTACAACCATATTGCATGATAACTCCCATAGGCATCACCAAAGAGAATCTGCAAGTCCCCTTGATGTCACACTCTACTCATTCCCTCTTGGTCCATCGTTGTTCATTCTGGGTATAATAACACAAAATTAATTTTAAGTTTTTAGAAATTTCAAGAATATCAAAGTACCCTCGAACAGAACCTCTTTATTTATAGAGTGGATGAGTGGGTGTAATGGGCTCACTGTTTCAAATAATTGATCACTCATGACTTAATAACATAAAACACACCTCAACCAATGATCCACATGAGTGTTTTATTCATAGATGAGATTACTTACAAAAATAGAAAAAGACAAACACACACACACACACACACACACACACACACACACAAAGATAAAAAGATAAAAAGATGAAAGAAAAAGTTGAAGAATAAATAACTGAAAAAAAAAGTTGTAAAATTAAAGAAAATGAAAAATATTTATTAATCCTACTTGTTATTGAAATGGGGGATATCCCCCATAACTAAATAGTTGAGTATGACAAGGATTAATAAATGAAAAATGAGGATCCTTGCATATTGGAAATATTGAAGCTGGTCCATACTTATCACCTTAGATTTCACAAACTTTATAATAAACACAGTGGGGCACTTCATACGATGTAGTTTCCGGATAACGAGTTGACCCACTATGATGTTTAGGACTGTTAGATGGTATGCAAGGATTAGGATGATGCCTCCCATGGTTGTGTTCATTTGGGCCTTGTGGTTTTTGGAGTGTAAGTTGGTGGTCCTGATGAAGTTACATGAGGTGTTGGGTTCAAAGGTAAGGGTGCACCACATTGTGCGACCTGTGCTGGGTTGGAAGATGCAGTGGCCTCAGAGTTATGTTTTCCCTTCCTATGGCCATGTTTAAAGAAAGGACACCTTTGATGTTGAGGAGGCTCTTCACTGCTATTAGTAGCAGCAGCACAAGTGTTGTTCGTGGGTTGCAGTGGTACAAACACCTTAGGAACAGTTGGTGGCATTGTGGAAGGAGGGAAAGGATAAGAATGCTGAAAGTTAGGAGGGATGTAAGGTGCACAAGGTGGTGGTTGTGTTGGAGGCATGGGTTGATGATATTGTGGAGAATAGTATTGTGGTGAGATAGAGTATGGTGGCCCAAATGGAGAAACAAGATGTTGGACATGATAAGCATTTGGATTCGGAAAATGTGAAGGGTGCCTCCAGTCTAAGGGTGGTCTCCCCCACGACTAGGATTGTTTCCACTATGATGGAACACAGTATCTCTGTACAAACTCTAGATGTAACATGTTTCCCCAATGCTCCTGTAGATGTAACAAGACTGGGCATTGGCCTTTGGGGTGATCGTACAGGCATATGTTGCATTCATACGTAGGATTGGCAGTTGAGCACTTATTCCCTTTATTCTTTCTTTCCGAATGTCTATTATTTCTCCCTGCTTCTTGGGTTGCCAAAACTCTATCTCCAATGATGTTGATATATTCTCCACACTTTTGATCCATCCATTACAACATCTTATTGATCTTTGCCTCGGCTTCTTCTAACCATTGTTGTATTGGCAAAGATGATGTTTCCACCTTGAGATTTGTTGATCTCTCTTGTTATGATCAGGGACCTTTGTTGAGTTGAAATTTTTATCCCATTGATGTTTTTCAACACTCTCCCATGTAGCTAATTCTCCTTCTTTTGCTACCCGCTTAATAAGCTCTTGAATTTGATGGGTTCGTAGGTTGTATAGTTGACCTCCGGAATACGTTCCTAAGGTCTCTCTAGTTTCATTACGTAGCCCATCAATGATATGATACATTAGCCTTTCCTTGGAAAACCCATGGCCTGGACAGTTGTTTAACAGTGCATAATATCTTTCTAAGGCCATGTCCAAGGGTTCATGTTTTTCTTGTTTCCATCCTTGGATTTGTTTCCTCAAGGCTGACACTCTTGCGTAGGTTTGATATTTTTCGTTAAACACCTCTACCATTGTTGACCAGCGTTGTATTGAATTTGGTTTTAACGATCTATACCATACTTTAGCTTGNCCTCTTGTATTTGCATTAAGCTTGTAGTGGCCAGTGAGGGTTCATCGTCATCGGGTAAGTTAGGCTTTCGTGTACTATGATGACGTTGTTTTTGTTCATTCTTATAGGAAACTCCCACTTCAGGTTGTATACTCCAACCTTCATCATTATATAGTTCGTTGGTTCTCCAATGAACTTCCTCACTAAGTGTGGCTTTATTATCATCTTGTAGGAGAGGCATTGTTGTGTGTGAAATTATGTGACCTTTTATAATTTCTTCTTTTTAAGAGATATATCATTAAGTTCTTCACAGAGACTTTGTATGATATAACTAATCTAAATAACTAGCACCATTCCCCATCAATGGTGCCTATGATGAGTGGTGAGGTACCCCTACACTCAACCATACTAAACGAGTGTCGCTCGCGCGATCTTGTCGAACTCTGCAGATGGACTAGTTGTGGCACCTAGATAGTTAGCCTTAGGTCACAGTTCATTATCTTCCCACGTGGACTAGTATTGCATTTGTCACGTATGGTTTGGTCTAGATGAGGTGTATGATGTGTTCTAATCTATGCTACTCCTGAAGGCAGTGGAAAAGAATATTAACTAAGCTAAGTTAGGAGGAAAAGGTAAAGAAATCTAATCTAGCCTAACTGCGATGAGCAACCGATTCCTTGACTAGCCGTACACATTTGTAGATGCTTGTAATCAAGTCGTACTCACACCACGCTATGAAAGCAATAAATAACATTAAATAAATAACAAATAAATAAACTAAGTGAATGTTGCAATGATGAAGTAATCTCAATCTTTATTGCCGGTCATGTGCATGTCCAAGTATGGCACACTCGCATAAAGACACCGTACAATTACATTCACCACACTGCGGGTAGACACGGGAAAAAATATAACTTTGGAGGGATCAAACTGCTAGAGCTTTGCTACTTCTAAACTAGGATCCCGAACAAGGGAGAGCCATGTCTTATTTATAGATATGGCAGCGGACTGCGATATCGCGTACATGATATTGCGGCCTATGCGAATCGCGTCTCATCAAAAAGGATCAAGTTTTTCCTCTAAATTGTCTACTGTGGTCAATATTGTTGACATACATCTAGCATCAAAGGCACATTGATGAGGGGTGAAATTCCTCAAAAGTGCTTCATGCTACTTCCAATGTTTGTCATTTATACCTTATTTGCAGCTAATGTTTGGTAACTTCTTTCATGTTTTTGTAGTTTCTTTGATTTTTTGGCATTTTATTTAATCTCCACTAACTCTCTTTAGCTATTGCATGCAATTTTCATAGAATTTTTAACTCATTTTCAATTAATGTTTAGCAATTTCTACAATGTTTTATAGTTTCTTTGCTTATTTTGCATTTTGTTTAGTCTTTACCCACTCTCTTTAGCTACTACATGTGATACACACAATTTTTAATTAATCTAAAAAATTCTTAAACCATAAAATTTTTAATCCAAAAAATGTTTATCTAGATTTCATTATATGTTGCATGTTTATATGATGTTTAGATTATTTTAAGAAAAATATTTATCTTTTCTTTATCAAGTTTGAGAGTTTTAGCAAAATTGACACTTTAATTCTCTATTTGCATCTCATTTTCTTATAGAAATTTGATTGATCTACAATCTCAATTGTGATTCTCCTTGATAATCAAAACATATTATTCTAGACACTTGCTTTTCCCTTGTAGTCATGTTACACCTAAACAAAAGTAGCATCATCCTTGCATCCAGGTCATGGTCCAATTTTAGCACTTTTAATTTATTAAATTTAAATTAATTATGATCTTTACTTAATCATGATTTACTTATGATCACCTTACACCATGCTCATTTTCACCAAAGAATTTTACTACAAAATGCCCATCTCACACTTAGTATAAGACAAAGAAAAGTCAAGTATTGTGACTCATTATCCAGTCACGATTTCTAGTTCAACGAGTAGTCAACTTGCAACCAACTAGCATTAAGATTGTGGTGGATATGATTAGAATCCTATAGCCCAAGACCCTTACCACTACATGTTAGCTCCTCCACACCACCACTATGCTACTCTAATAGCTCATTACATTATAATTGTAATATCATTTCAATCAGTAGAGAAGGAGAAGAAGAAGTTCTTTGTACTTATGTTCTTTAAGCTTCAAGGTCTTTTTTTCTTTCATTTTTTATTTCACACATAAATTTATAGCATAGATCATGCTTTATCTTATATTGTCATAATCATTTTACATACAATTTTATAATGTTTTACAATATATTTCATAGTTTTTTCATTGTCAAATTCTCATTTTATATGTTCACAAGATACTTTACAATATTTTTCAATTTTTTCTTAATGTTTGTTTAGATCCATGACATCTAAGATTTTTGATGTTTTAATTACATGTTATAGATTAGATCTAAACTATCTTTATTATTAATTTACAAAATATCAAATTAATTTCATCTAATCTTGCAAGCATTTTGAGGGGTTCTTTTGAATCTTCTTGGAATGCTTGTTTGATTTTACAAATTCAATAAATTGATTTTTATAAAGCATTTTGAAGTAAAAATTTGATGTTAAAAGGCATTTTCTCATAGTTTTAACGTCCTTATTTAAGATCTAAGATCTTCAAGTAAGGTTTTAAAGGATTTCTTCATAATTTTTGATGTTTCATAATCAAAGGAGAATGAACCCTAAAATATCATGCCAAAACATGATAGAATTAATTTTTATTTTTTTTGTTTAAATATATGAATTACCTCAAATGTTTTCTAGTTTTTTGTGAAGTATCAAGTAGAAAGATATTCATAAAATTCAAATTGAAAGTTTAATGTATTTTATTTTTTGTAACTCTACAATTACCATGACCTAATTATGACCTCTTTTGTCCCTTGTAATTCACTCATGGATGCTCGTGTGAAATTTCTAACCAAACCATAGCTCGTGATATTTTCTTTAGTTTTAAAGTATGATTTAATCATATAATCTAAGCTTGAATGATAAGATAATTAAGATTGATCATTAAGAAAACTTAAATGCATAAGTTGACTTGGGAACTCTTCTCTTCTTGAGCACTTATCTTAACAACTTATTTCTCCTTTCCTTTTTGGGCTTCCAAATAGGTTACTATGCCTCCTATTATATGAATGATAAATGTAGGATTATCTTCTTCTTTTTTTGAGTTGGTTTTTATTTTTTAATCTTTATAAAAATATTCTTGAACATTTTTAAGATTTTATTTAGTGCTATGAGAAATGTATTAATATCAATACTCTTTTCTACTAGAGATTTAGCAACCTTTATCAAAGTTTGACAATCTTCTCTATTATTTCCTTCTTGTATATGAAATCTACAAGAAGCTCCCTTCTTGAATTAAGATTACTTAATTTTCTTAGAATCTAATAGCATAATGTTCAAAATTTTTAAAATGTCTTTTTTAAATAAATGAATCATAACCTAGAGGCTTAGAGTTCATCCTGTTAAAGTGAAGTCATGGAAAGAATGATGAATAAGCAAAAACCTAACATCTTTCAAGTGGTTGAACCTAGGCTCAAATCTAGGTCTTGGTAATTGAGAAATAATTATCTTATCATCACTCTAAGTGGTGATTCCTATACTTTGCAATATAGTCTTAATATACTCATCAAATATATTCTTTTTAAAAGGTTGTATTCACCTTTTAATAATTGATTACCTCTTTTTTCAATCTTTGGAAAATTTTCTTTTGTTTCTTTTAGGATTTTCTTCTTGAGTTAAAAATCAAGACTAGATATCAATTCTATATTTTCTTTTCATATTAATAACTTCATTAAACTTCTACCAAAATTACTTTTTGGTGGAAAATCCAAGTTTCCACTTTTGTTCTAAACCCTCCTCCTTTTCACCAATGTTGGCTAGGAAGGTGTGAGGTCTTCCTATCTCACCCCTCCCTTTTGTTCCCCTACTATACTTAGCATAGGTGCAACTAGGAAGCCTAGCATGGGTGAGGTTTGGAACCATGTTGTCAACTTTCCATTTTTAGCAAATGGATGTACATACATTAACCCATACTTACTATTTATAGTAAGTAGCCTATTTTAGCGATTTTCCCTTCTTTTAGCTATTTTTAAATTCCTCTTTTTGGAATTTACTCTTTTTTCATATTTTATTACCTATCTCAAGTCTTTTTTCAATTTCACAACCATGTTAAAGAGAATTTGAACTCATACATTGAGATAGGAAGGAATAGGTTCCTTTCCTATATGATCAAATTTCCTTCAATGTTGCCTATGCTTGCATCCTATCTCAATTGATTGAGATGGATGAAGAAGATGAAAAGCATAGCTCAGAGGAGCAAGAGGAGGAGGAGGATGAGTTTAGGGTAAAATTCAAGCCCAAAAACATCCTAGGTGGGTTTTTCTAATAAACATCCCCCAAGGCCATAGTGCTTTCCTCTACTCCCTTTGTTTTTTCCATGGACTAAGTGCCACCATACTCTACCCCTTCCTACCTGATGATGGTTAGTTCCACACCGGTCATCATTACACATTAAACACAATTGATGCCATAGCCCATCACATTTCATTTCTCCATTCCATTCACCATACAACCTTGATCTATGCAGCCATTAGTGGTGCTTTTCACCATGACAAGCCTGCTAACCATCCATGTGGGGGCCACCATGGGACCCTAAGCAACCCAAAGGTCACATACCCCCTTTGTTCCATTTGTGCCCTAGATACCAACACAAACATCTTTCTTCTTGTTTGGATTTCCAACTATAGCTATAACGTAATCTCTCCCATTTGTGAAACAACCAATAGTGAAACACCCAAAAAAAATTGAAGTCATTCTTACTTCACCGGGCCTTACAATTTGCATGGCACCTGGTAATTCTTTAGGAAGAGAATGTTCTGAGCTCAGGCCAGCCAGTTTGGGAAATTTTCTACTTTGGGCATGGACAGGCTCTATGTCATCCTGCCTATCCACCGAAGTAGCTTGCCCAGCCGACAACCTTCTCAGAAATAGTGCACAGAGTCGGCAGCAGCATTCTAGATGCGCAAAAAAATAGTTCGACAAGTTTTCTAAGTCACGAAGTCTGCTATGCTACACTACGCTTGGCTATGTAGCGTAGCAAGCTTCGGGGGATGATGGCAGAACAAAGTGCTACGTTACGCTATGCTGCGTAGTGTAGCATGGCAACTGCATCACTGCCACTCCCCTCGCCCAATTTCAAGTTCTGCAACAACGTCCCTTCCCGTCAGGAAGTGGCAGACCATGTCTACTGCTACGCTATGTTGAGCTACAAGGTGTAGTAATCCTGCAGAAGGGACAGAAGGCATCTCGAAGGGCAAAAACAACAGAATTCATGAGACATGCATCACAAGAAGCAAAGTTGGTAAATCGGAAAAGCTTTTGTGACTAAGGCCAATTGCTACGCTATGCTATGCTACATAGCATAGCATAGCGTAGCAAGCATGCATCACACATGTAGTAGAATGAACAACAAGATGTTATGCTAAGCACGCTACACTATGAAACACAGCAAGGCATGCGGGTGGTTATGCGACATGAATACACTTCACCTAATTGGACCGTTAACACACATCTCCAGACACTGATGGCGCAATTATGGTGTGGTAGGCTCGCAGTTATGGCATGACAGGTTTGCATTACAACGGCCTTGCAGGTTCAATGGTCACACATGGCACATGTGGTGTTAGCAAGTCAACATGGGCCCAAGGTGCATGGTGTCCAAACTGCCCCTTTTGCATACCCTTGGCCCTATAAATACCCCGAGAAACAGCATTCAAAGGGTTCATAATGTTTCTAAAAAAAAGATTCAAAAGAGGTTCAATCCTTGGTTTGGTTGGCACTCTTTCGCTAAGTCTCCTACTCTTTTTTCTTTGGTGCTCAAGCTCTCCCTGGCACATTGTGACAATATTGTAAGCTTCCTATTTGACACTACAAACCATTAGCATGTTTAGCTGACATTTTGTTCTATACCCTTTCTACCACCTTGGTAGAATCCCTGCATTGTCAGCGCCCAAGGCTGCCCTAGTTATTCTTGGGATCTCTACACTTCATCACACTGTGCAACTTATTGTATCCACCTTGATAGAGTAAACTTGTAGCTTCGGAGCGGTGCATGTTTCTAACTACATTTTACTTTATTTCTTGCTCATTGTCTCATTTTGCACTATTCTTTCTATTTTATTCATTTTTAAGCATTACTTCGCATTTTGTTTCTATTTTAAAATATATATGTTGCAAAAGGCTATATGGACGCCGATGTAGGTCCCTATTTGATCGACCAGACCGTTCAGGGTGTCCCATATCCACACATACCTAGCATGGCCCTCTTGTAGGTACGGGGTTGAAACTATCGCGTCCACCAACCCCTCGGTGTTCTCCAGCCATTGACATTTT
This sequence comes from Gnetum montanum, assembly GCA_015680685.1. NCBI lineage: Eukaryota > Viridiplantae > Streptophyta > Gnetopsida > Gnetales > Gnetaceae > Gnetum > Gnetum montanum. The sequence continues at coordinate 1,401,042 of MNCI01021803.1, forward strand.
TGGTCACTACAGTTTTCTAGCACTAGAAGGAGGTCCCTTTTGGTGCCTTTTTCGCATAAGCCTTCTATACCCTGATACACATAAGCGTAAATGTGACACCCTCTTGTGGTTGTTTGTTCTTTGTGCAGTGTAGATCAGTCACCTTGACAGTTTCTTGGGAGCCCCATAGAACACAAGTCCTCTGCTTGTTAGCTAACTAGCTCATCTTATGGTTGTGTTGCATGCGATATGTACCTCATCTCGTGTGGTACAGATTGGTCGCTTCGATGATCCCTCGAGGATCCTACGAGATGCAAAGCCTTCTTGACCACTAGTTAGCTCATCTATCTCACAGTTGTCTTGCATGTGTTCTGTACCCCATCCTGTGTGGTACAGACTGGTTGCTTTCATGGTCCCTCAGGGATCCTGTGAGACACCAAGCCTTCTTGTTAGCTTGCTCATCTTATGGTAGTCTTGTAAGCCTTTTACACCCCGATACACATTAGCGTAGACTTGACACCCATTTGTGGTTGTTTACGTGTCGTGTGGTGTAGATTGGTTACCTTGACAGTTCCTCGGGAACCCCATGAGACATAAAGCCTCCAAAAGCTAGTTAACTTGCCTTCCTTTTTCAAGATTATCTTGCATGCATTCTATACCCCACCTTGTGTTGTGCAGGTCGATCGCCTTGACGATCCCTCCGGGATCCTACGAGACATAAAGCCTTCTTGGTTGTGAGTTAACTGAACTTGCCTTATGGTAGTCTTGCATGTTCTCTATACCTCATAACGCACTGGCATAAATGTGACACCCTTTTGTGATTGTTTACGCTTTGTGTGGTACAGGTCGGTCACCTCGACGGTTCCTCCGAAATATGGCAAGATGTAAAACCTTCTTTTGTTACTTTTTCAGTCTTTGAGTTCTTTTTGCACTTCTTGTGCTTTTTTGCATAATTACTTGCTTAGCAATGAATTTTGAAACCACCGCTGTTGACACCTTCAATGTGGAGGTACCCTTCATAGTTCAAGGCACCACTGGTGCCAACCAACCATTGAACCCAATGTTGGGAGCTTGTCGATCCCTCAGAATTCAAAACCGAGGACCTGAGAGGTTGGCCCAGAAACACGAGCATTACAGTTTATTTTGTGCAAAGGTGCAGGCTAATCTACCCTTGGATTTATATGAACTAGAAGAAAAATGTAGCTTCGAGTTCGCTTACTGCAATGGGAAGGAATTCGTTCCTACCCCTGACATTTGGTTACCTTTAACACAAGCGTATCAAAGGCTTCTAGACCAACTAATCTAGTTGGCCAAGCTTAGGGAGCAATAGGACATCACGTCCAACTAGGATGATGCCTTTCAAGATGGACAGGAGGAACTTGATTCCCAATCTGGTGAGGGAGGTCAAGCCAACCCAGTTCCTGTCCCGCCTGCGTAGTCCTTCTAGGCCAACTCACTGTCTATCACCGCTCCCTTTGCCATTACACCTACGCTTTTGCAGCCTACAACTACAACTACAATGGGTAGCCATCCACATTCTAGGGGTATCATCACCCTTATTCCCCTGTTGTAATTGCAATAATTGTGCGCCCACAAATTTTTCGTTAGCATATCCCTGTAGCGTGTAACACATCAATCATGACTACCCTACCGCATGTTCAAACTATACCTACTTCGCAATTGCATATAACCTCCATGTCTATTCCTACACTTGCATCTATTCCACCCATTGTGGTAGGCTCTGGCCCATCCACATGGTGGATCCCTTTCACTTCTTTGACTATTCTACAGCCATCGCAGATGTCTCACTATGTTCACCCTCAGACCTACCAAACCCTGCAAATGGTATGTCCTAACACGGGGCCATGGTTTGTCCCGCTGGTGACCCAAATGATTTATCTAGTGGCTCAACCTGTGGTTGCTGCTCCAACAACACCATCCACCAGGTGGTGGATAGTGCAAGCAGCACCTTTAGCGGGGGTGGTCCCAATGGTACCACTAATGGGTCAAGCCGCTACCCCTATCAATCCACAAGTGGGAGCTACCCCAGCAGCTCCCTAGCCATCCACTACATCACCAAGTTTGGACCAAGTGTTTCAACTCATCCAAACCCTCACTAAAGAAATAAGATGCCTCAAAGCTGCTAGATCTGACATGGTACCAGTCATGGAATTTTACCACAACGACCTAGTCAGCCCTGTAATCCCAGCTTTCACGTTACCCCCAAGGATGTCTCTCCCACACTTCACGAAATAAGATAGGGAGGGAGATCCCAACGTGCACCTTGTTACCTTTAGGTCTGAGTCTTTTCTATTGCAAAAATGGCCACACATAATCATTCACGTCTTTGCCATGTCCCTAGCTGGGAAAGCCCTAGACTGGTACCACATGTTTCCATGCTCATCCATCTCAACCTTGGAAGAGCTCTTGATCCAGTTCGTGACATGCTTCAAGTACAACTTGAAGCCAGAAACCACACTGGAGCAGTTGATGAGCGTAAAGTAGGACCCACTAGAACTAGTCCAAAAATTCATTCAACATTGGAGTGCAACCCTTAACAAAATCCACGAACCCATTGCAGAGGCCCACTTGCTGGCCATATTTAAGGGTGAAGTAAATGGCTTTATCAAGTCCAAATTGTATTACCTTGCTCCTCACTCTCTTAGTCAGGATTTTGCTTAGACTAAGAGCATACAAGATGTAGTTGAAGCAAGCAAAGACCTGACCTACATTACTTACAAAAACACCTTTGCAAAGAAGGAAAAGGATAAGGCCCTGACAACCACAGTGGCTGCTGTGGCAACCGAGGCCAAGCCCAAGCCTAGTGGTAGTGGTAGCAAGAACAACAAGAAACCAGCCACACAAGCGGCTAACCCTATGACCAAACTGGGCCATGTACCACAACCTACTATACTTGCACCCGAGACATTTGCATACACAAAACCTAACTTTGAGTGCAAAGATTGCTCAAAGTACACCCCATTGCCTCTCAAGCCTTCAGAACTCCTGAAGTAACTGTTGGCAGCAGGATACATCCAACACAAGCAGATGTCAGAAGAAGCAAACACAAGACATCAACACTACTGCGAGCTCCTTAAAAATCCTTCTTTGGCCTTGCCCAATGAGCCTCCAGTTCCTAGGGGTTTCAAGCTAGATAGTTTTTGTGACTACCACCAACTATGTGGTCACACCACAAATTATTGTCTGTCATTGCAAGATGACATTCAAAGATTAATCGATGTAGGGAAGCTGGTGCTAGACGAAAGCAACCCAGTACGCCCTGAAAATCAATCTATGTATGTCTACACAGATCCCTTTAACGCCAATCAATGTCATTAGCATTGACAATAATCCTAGGCCACCCTACTAGCCATTTGTGATCTGTGTGCCTCAGTGTAGTGCACCAGCACCACCAACGGTTGGTCCAAGCTCGTAGCTACCCTTCATCCTGAAAGTCCCACCATGAGCATCCACCTTTGCATTGCCTATTGGTGAGGCCATGTGGTCCTATTAGTTAACACCTTTAACTCCATTCATCATTAGGGGGCCGACGTCTTCGACATGCCTTATCCTGTGTAATAGAATTGAATAGGCTCCTCGCCCCACAAGGCGAGAAACTAACTTGGTGGACGAGACGTCAAAGGGAAGTACCATCAATGGTATCCCAAGCCTACACCTTCGCTCCCTGCATCTACACGTTCATCACCAAAGAAAAAGGTCAACACGATTACGTAGTCTGCATTACCCTGTCGAGAGGGATCTGAACCTAGATCTGAGGTCACCTCTGCTCGGGAGATTCATCTTCTAGGACGAATTGAAGAGGAAGAAGGCATTAAACAAAGTGGCAGCTGGGATCTTCTGGATGCCCTCACCCCGGTCAAGCAAACTCTAAAGTAGAAGAATGCTACATTGAGCTTGTATGACCTAATTATGACATCTGTACCCCACCGAGAGGCTTTAGTCCACAGGTTAATGGCGATTCCGGTCGACGAAGACATGCTAGCGGAAGAGGAAGTGATCCACTCAGTAATGCTTCCCTCAGTACCCACAAAGCTCGCGCCACCTCCATTGACTTTCAGTAACGATGCCATTAGGGAAGATCCCGAAGGAGGTTAGGTGACAACGACACCTCTCTTCATCACAATTCGGGTCAGCCAACACTTGATATGAAGAGTACATGTTGATGATGGGGCTATCACAAATGTCATTCCCTTCCCTATTATGGACAACTTGGGATTGGTTGACTAGATCAAGCCAACAAAGACATCGTGTCTAAGGTCCTTCAATGGGGCACGCATCCTGGTGAAGGGCACAGTCCACATAAACTTTATAGTAGGGGACCAGTTCCCCATAGACGCAATGTTCATCATGGTCAAGGAAATGCCTAGGTTTAACATGATCTTGGGAAGATCATGGTTAGTGCAAATTAGGGCTATCTCCTCACCCATACACCAAGAAATCCACTTACCATATGCAGGTAGGGAGGTGGTGATCTATGGTGATGAAGTAGCAATACAAGAAATTAGTAATGTAGATACGGAGCAGGGCTCAGAGGTCACAACCTCCAAGAATGAGGCACCTACTCACGTATGCATTAACCATCTAATGGAAGGATTGGCCCAGCGAACCGACTCCCAAATCGAAAACGCATGGGTTGAGTTGCCCTTCCAAGAGGAGGATGATGATGTGAACAAAGGCTCGGGTGAAACACCTTGGCCCTACGCTCCGATCAACACATGATGGGTCAAGAGGCAGCTACGCGTAGCGTAGCAACCCTACTACTTCTGTCTAGTTGCCATCCCTTGTACATTCACTGCTTTTGACAACATGTCATCCTTTTGGCATGCTACACTATGGGTGGAAATGGCCTAAAACTAGCATTGTTACTTTTCACTTTATTAACGTATAATCCTTTTGGCAGGTTAAGAAATGGCCTGAGATAGCCTAAAACTAGCATACGAAAGCATAAAAACTTTACATGATATATAAGTTAACGCAAAATCATTTTCTTTTTTGAAGTTTTTCATTTTATTCAAAACTTTCACTTGATGGCAATGTTTGCAAAACTTTTACAAAATTGCAAAATTTCGACATTTCAAAAATTGCAAAAATTTCAAAAAGAAAATCCCATGTTGTCATGGGTTGTCTCCATTTGCATCACCTTCGCCACTTGCCTCTGCTTCATCTTCTCGCACATCATCCTCCCCTGTGTTGCCTTCTGCTGGTTCTTCATTCCCTCCCTCTACAGGCCTTGCACACTCTTCTAGAGCCTGCATCATAGGAATGAAGTAGTCAGCTAGGGCAACAAATGCAAAAAATGCAAGCTAGAACATAGCATGAGCATCTCCACATTAAGGCGACTAACATGAGAGGGGCCTGCATTGGTATCAAGGGGTATCTGGTCTAGACTGAGCCTGAGGTGATGCCAAATCTTCTCTGTTGTAATGTCCATCCAACTCCTGTCACTAGGTTCAGCATTCGCAGCAGCAGCTTTCTCCCTTTCCACGGTCGTCCATCTTAGAGGTTCCAGGGAAAGGAAGACGGTTGCAGTCTCTCTTGTAGGAAGGTCCACCTTCAAGTCAGGAGATTCCATGACCTTCACCTGCTCTTTGAACTTAGCATAGGCCTCAAAAGTATCGATGGCATTCACAAATGCTTCATACGTGAATGCCTTCACAACAGCGTCTTTGTACAGTCTTCGATGTGTGTCATTCTCCAGCTTGTATGCATGTTTGTGGTTTCTCTGGGTTCACCCCCATTCGAAGACTTTGGCACTGATATCATTGATATCTTGACACTTCTGGATTAGCAAGTCCATCTGCATTTGTTGCTTGACTATCTCGTGAGTGGACTCAATGTTCTAGTGAACAACAATCCAAAATCTGGCATAGTCATCTACAGCCTTGCACCAGTCCTCAACGTCAGGGTTGTGGTTCATGAGGAACTCGTTCCTCGACCTGAGATCCTTCACCTTAGTGACTAGCTTAGCCTCTCTTTTCTCAACCCTTTAGACCCATTTCCACAGATCCTCGTTGACGTGCTTACACTCCCACAGAGTGCAAGACACACTTGTGAGCCTCGTTGAACACACGACGAGGTACCTGGGTCACATCAGGTGAGAGTGTAGGCATGGTGCCAATTCTCATGGGTCAAGCCAGATCCCATTTAAGTCAAGAGGTTGCATCAATATGAGAAACATAGCAATCACGTTAGCATAGAAAAATAAATGAACTCAGAAGTTTTTAGCATAACAACGTAGAAGCATTTAATATTGCTACTTACCTGCATCAAGGTTCACTTGCTGAAGGCGTCTGATCATGTTGTCAACAAGTCCCTGCACGAATGTACACTTATCAAGGATCTTGACCCATGACTCTACACGAATTAGAGGAGGTCTCGCGGCATTAGCAGCAACACCTGTTACATGATTAAGCATGTCAGCAATGTCCAAAATGGACTATGATAAGGTAGATGTCCCGCCAACTCACCAATACTTGACTGCAGTATTTCTTCTTGCTGATGCAAGATGATTGTGGTAGCCTCAGTGGAGGGCCCTGCCAAATCCATACAAGCCCCTTCCTCATGTGCTGGTGCCTTTCCTTTTAGAAGATCAACATCTTTTTTATTCAAGGAAGGTGCCTCTTCGTCGGTAGGAGGAGGCTCCCTAATGACAAGAGTCCCTACCCTAGAGACAGGAGCTCTCTTATTCTTAATAGGGCCCTTTCCTCCAAGACTGGGACCTCTGTGTCTTTATTTGTCGCCATCGTCCTAAGGGTCGACACATCCTCATCACCTTCTTCTTCATCTTCTTCTTCCTCTGCTAAGAAAAAAAGGCATGTTTGTGTTGATTCAAAACAAGCTAGCTCAAAACAGATGCTACACTATGCCGCACTACCTAGCACAGCCTAGCGTAGCAAACTATAGCAAAGTAAGCATTGCACAAAAATGCTTACCAATGGGGGGTTGCATCCTCTGCATCTTGAGCCACAGTCTTCATCCCTTCTCTTTGTGAAGGGTTTCCTTGGCTAGGGGAGGTCTCTTCCTTCGTAACTCCTTAGGCACAATCTCAGCTATTGTACTGTCTGAAATTGTCAATTTTTGGCTGGAATGAAACAGAAACTAGGAGATCCCTGGATAAGCTTAGAAGACCCTACCTTCACTTGAGGGCAAGCTGGAATTAACGAAGGCAGAGTACCTTGAGTGGTTCGCACATAGATCAGACAAGGATTTCTCCGAATGTACACTGATATGCTGTACGCTGGGTTATATGTAAATGGTGTAATTAATGTAAAACAGAGCATAAACGTACAGGAATGTAAATAATAAGCATACAATAACGAACAAAAGAAAACTGTGACAGATCTTAGCAAAAGAAATGTGGTAATATTATTGCAAAATGGAAAGTTACAATGCACTGGTCTAACACAGTTGTGAATTTGACACAAGGCAGACGAAGAGCCCTGGTGGACGCAGAGGGATGAAAGTGCTAATTTGAACTACAGGCACAACGTGAATTCTGTATGCTCAGCATGCAACCTGGAAGTCCAACATATGGGATTAATGTCTTTGAATGTTCTCTCTATGTGGATTGCCCTAGATTTTTGCTTCGATCTTTTGAATTTTTTCCCCACCTAAAGCTAGTCAGAAATCAGGGTTTTATACAAGTTTAGATGTTAGACTCGGATCTGAGAGGGAATGATTGGCTATGGGATGCTAGACTCTCGGGTTGGGTGACATGTGGAGCGTTGACCGAGTGCAAAAGAATAAAATTTTACAAGTGTACTGTGTGTTGCATGCGAGCGTGTATTGCTGTACGCCAGTGTATACTACTGTACGCCAGCGTGTACACACTGGGTGTGTGAACTCGGCGTACAAACTTAACTAAAACAAAAGACGTTATTTTTACAAACTACTGCTACAATAGGGAGCATGAAATTCGGCCCTCGGATTTGAATTCGGATGTCATGAGAATGCTTCCTGTGGATGTTCAGCTCGGGTGGACTTGATCGAACATAGTTTTGGAGAGCTTTGATTGGTATATGTTCTGCTATACATTGGGCACACATGCTGTAGACACTGGGCGTATACGCTGGGTGTATATGCTAAGGATGCACGTTGGGCGTATACGTTGGGCGTACATGCTGTAAACTTGCACGCTGGGCGTACATGCTGTAAACTTGCACGCTGGGCGTATATGCTAGATATTTGTTGCATACTCAGTGAAAACTGGGTTTTTTGAGTTTAAAACCTACTAGGTTTGACATCAAATGTCACTGTAATCCTCTGTAGGTCCCACAAAACTATTTCTTGTTGAGTTCGACTCTGCTTGAAGCTATCTGTGGGGCCCTCAAGCTTCATTCATGCTGGGGAGCATCATGGCTTAGCTCGATTCTTGTTGGAGAAGTACTAAGGTTAGAATTTTATGGTGTTTCATTGGCCCCTCTTTGTTGACGCTTGGAGGAGTCGACCCAAGAAGCGTTGACAAAGAAGTACAAAACACCACAAGCAACTTAGTAGTATTTCCCTTCGACACTTGACCAAATTTCATCGCACCGTGTTCAGTAGTACATAGGATTTGGTAAATGAAGTTTTTGGCTAGATCAAGGAAATGGAAATTGTGGGGATTGGAAACTAATCAAGGGATTTTGCGAGGTGAAGAGGATGCTCTAGTGTGTGTACGGGTCATGCTGACCCTTGTCAATAGCCATTGTCTAGCAAGCTTGGGACCAAGATATGAGGTGTACATCCTTTGGCGGAACAATATTCTTGTTTAGTGTTTAAGAGGACTTGTTAGCACAACCAAAGCCACATGATGATGTGTTGCATTCCTTGGGAGAATATGGCCTCTGTTTAGTGTTTAAGAGGAACCTATTGGTGAAGAGCCAAGGCCATGCAACGAGATGTTACTTGAGCGTTTGAGACATGAGCATTTGTTTCCGAGACAACTACATTTTTTTTGAAGAGTTTTATTTTTTCCTGGTACTCATACTCAAGTGTCATGCTATGTGTTGCCACTATTTAAAAGTGTTGCAGTGTGCAACGGTGTGCTCAAATTTTTGGGTGTACTGGGTGTATCAGGGATGCAACTGAGTAGAGTATGTTGAGGAATAGATGGGACATGTAAAGAGAAATGGGGTTGTACTAGTGAATGGCTCGATTAACCTGGTTATGTGTGTTAGGGACTATATGGTACCTTGCTGCTGTGACGAAGTGCATTCTTGTATGAATACCTATGAGTGTCATCTTGCAAACACAACTCCAAGAAAATAAGAAAACCACGAGTGAGTGAGTAAGCTTAGACTTGAATAGCGACTGACGAAACAAAGGCACCAGATAAGATTTTAGGCACTTAATATGAATGACTGCAATGTTGTTTGGATCAATGAATGACGAGCGAGGTAGCGGCTCTGATGAAGTTTGGATGCAGCTATAGATCGGGAGGCTAGAAATGAAGTTGCTAGTTTATAGTCATAGAAGATTGTTGTGGGTTAGTTTTATGTCATAACCCATTGGACATTGCCATTTTAGCATCGTAGCAGATGGTACATTGCTAGTTTATAGTCTTAGTAGACTTTGGTGGATGAGACTGTGGTAGTTTAATGTCGTACCAGACGGGTGCTAGTTTATTGTCATTACGGACGTTCTATGGTATCATTTTACCGTCATGATGCCAGGACTAGCTGTGGTATCAGTTTACCGTCATGATGCTAGGACGAGCTATGGTATTAGTTTACTGTCATGATGCTAGGACGAGTGCATACCTGAGTCCATGCTCAAACGTGAAACGGTTTCAAGAACAAATGGTTGGTCGGATTTGCAAGCTCATTCCCTTCCATGTCAGCTAATTTGAATGCTCTGTTGTCATATGTTTTGGTGACCAAGTAGGACCCTTCCCAATTGGCTGAGAATTTGTTTGGGTGTTCCCGAACGGCTTTGAGTACAAGGTTGGCCTCCTTGATAGGGTGCTTATGAACATCATGTCGATGGCATTGTTGTTGTTGTTTTTGGTATCATTCAATATGATCGAGTGCACATATATGTTCCTCCTCGATCAAGTCCAAGTCAACAGTGCATAAGTTATTATTTTGCCCTTCGTCGAGGAGTTTGGCAAGTGTGATCCTTAAAGATGGTACCTACAATTCCAAGGGTAAAACAACTTCCAAACCATAAACAAGACTATATGGAGTTTTACTTGTAGAAGTCCAGTGCGTAGTGCGATAGGCCCATAATGCATATACTAGCTATTCGTGCCATCTTTTCTTGCTTTGAGTAAGCATCTTCTTGAGCACTGTGATGAGGATTTTATTTGTAGCTTCAGCTTGTCCATTGCTTTGAGGGTAGTATGGAGATGAAAATGAATGTTTGATCCCTAGGCTTTTAGTAAAAGTTCTAGTTTCAGCATTGTTGAACTATGGCCTGTTATCATTGATGATGGTCATTGGAATGCCAAAGCGGGTCATAATGTTTTCTAGAATGAAGTTGCATACGTGTTTGGATGTGGTCTTTCTAAGGGGAATAGCTTCTACCCACTTCATGAAATACTCTGTCGTGGTTATGATGAAGCTATGTCTTATGAAGATGAGGGTGTTATTGGTCCTATAAGGTCTAACCCCCACTTCTGGAAGGGCTAGTTGATTTGCACTGTATGCAACTCATTTGGTGGAACATGTATCAGATTGCTATGTTTTTAACAGATACTGCATGTTTTGACTTTGGAGAAACAGTCATACTCCATGTGTGGCCAATAATAGCCCAGACGTCTTATTTTTATCGCCATTGCTTTAGGCACTATATGTCCTCCACATAGTCCATCATGTACTTGCTCGACGATGGTTTGGCCATCAATGCTACTAACGCATGTTAACAGTATGCCTTTGTGGGATCGATGACACAACGTGTCTCCTACCAGTGCATATTGTCGAGAACGTTTCCATACCACATCCTTTTGACTATTCGTTAGGTGTTGCAGTGTTTCACCGTGTAGAAGATACTCTTTTATGTCATCATACCATTCTACCGCATGTGTTGTACTAATGGATGCAATTAGCGATTCATCGGGAGTATCAATTATGGGTCTAGCGCAACTGATTATGGAGCTAGGCAACATATGGAACATGCTTGACGATATGTTTAGAGCTAGCATGGCAAGTGCATCTCCAATGGTGTTATCATTTTTGGAGACATGTTGCACATCTATACTTTCGAATCGCTTCAAAAAGTGCTTAGCCAAATCATAGTATGGTTGTAAATGTTGCACTTTGCATATATAAATGTCTGTGACTTAGTTTAGAACTAGTTGCGAGTCTCCCCTGACTATTAGTCATGTGATATTGGAAGCTAATGCTACTGTAAGGCTCTTAAGGAGACCCTCATACTCTGCTATATTATTGGTACAATGAAAGTTGAAGAGGTAGGCAAAGGGTCAGATCTCGCCAGAGGGATAGGTAATGACGGCGGCAACACTTCCCCCTCAGGAGGTGGATGCTCCATCGAAGTTCAAAATGGCTTTGTAATCATTGAGAACTATGTCTATTGTGCTCACGTTTTTGTCTAGAAACTCTGGCTCTATTGTTGCTTGATCATGTGTTGGTGATGTAGTCAGTTGGTTTGCTATGGCTTGACCCTTGATTGATGACTGCGATATGTAATGTAGGTCAAATTCAGCTATCATGGCTTTCCAATGCGCTATTCTGCTTGACTCGTAAATGTTACCCATGATGGCTCTGAGCACATTATCCTTGCAGATTATATTGGCTTGGTTACAGAAGAGGTAATGTCGCCATTTCTTTAAGGAAAAGACAAGTGCTAAACATGACCTCTCCACCTCGTTGTACTTCTTCTCGTAGGCCACTAATGCATGGCTTAAATAGTACACAGGGACTTCGGTTCCATCTTCTTATTTCTAACAAAGCATAGACGTGATTGATGAATCTGACGTGGCAAGGTAGATATAGAAGGGTTTGTTGTTCTATGGAGGGTACACTGTTGGTAGTTGAGCCAGTGCAGTTTTAATGTGGTCGAAGGCTTGTTGGCACTATGGAGTCCATTCGAAATGGATATTCTTACATAGCAAATGGTTCATAGGTTTCAATTTTTCTGTCAGTTTTTCTATGAAATGCTTGATGAACTATAATCCACCTTGTAGACCCAAAAGTTTAGTAAGGTTGCTTGGTGGTTTTAGATTGATAACAGCATTAACCTTATCTGGATCTACTCGTATTCTTGTTTCTGATACTACAAAGCCTAACATCTTTCCTGTTTTTACCTCGAAGGCACATTTCTTTGGGTTGAGACTAAGTTCATATTTTAAGTAACGTTTTAGGACCAAATCTAAGTCTTGGATGTGTTGCTCTGGTATTTTTGACTTAATTGCGATGTCGTCCACATAATCATTGAGCGAATGGAGTATATAATCGCTAAGAATAAATGTCATTGCTCTTTGATATGTGGCCCCGACATTCTTGAGACCGAATGACATCATTGTGTAACAAAAAGTACCCCATGGTGTCATAAAAGTAGTCCTAAGCTGATGTTCTGGGTTAATGCGTATCTGGTTATATCCTGAAAAATCATCAATGAAAGATAACAAGGCATGTCCAGCGGTCAAGTCGACAAGTTGATCGATGCTAGGCAAGGGGAAATCATCTTTTATGGTCGCAACGTTGAGGTCTCGGAAGTCAATGCAGAGGTGAATACTTCCATTCTTCTTTGGGACAATGACCATTTTGGATATCCAATCAGCATAGTCAATAGCCCGTATGAACCCAGCCTGATAAAGTTTGGTGATCTCATTGCGAACTACCAATGCTAGCTCAGGTTTAACCTTTCGTGCTTTCTGTTTCACTGGCCTTAATTTTGGATTGAGTATAATATTGTGTTGTACGATTCAAGGATCTAACCCAGGCATGTCAGTGTAAGACCAAGCGAATGCTTTTATGTTATCTTGAAGCACATATTCTATGTCTTTGGCTAGTTGAGGTTGCAATAGTGTGCTCAATTTTAATACCTTAAGTTCACCATTAGGCATAGTTATGGGGGTTTCAGTTAAAGGATCTTCAGTGATGCTGTCAGCTTCTATGTCTAGGGATTTTGTCATACCTTCACAGCTATCTAATGTTTGTTGTGTTGAGGCTACGAGTGTATCGTCTATTGATGGACCTAAGTTGATAGAATTTATGTTGATTTCTCTTGTGATCTTTTTGTACGGTCCATCGATGGTCAATCGTGTGAATAGATGCTGGTAATCCATCAGGTTTGCTCTTGCCAATAAACAGAGGGTAGAGTGAGCTAGTTGGGGTTGTTACGCATTTCTAAGCAACATAAATTATGTATATGTATGTGGTGGTAGTTTACCATCGTACCTAGATGCATGGTAGTTTAAGGCCTTACCGGGCCGTATGTGGTAGTTTAAGGCCTCACCGAGCCATATGTGGCAGTTTAAGGCCTTACCGGGCCGTATGTGGTAGTTTAAGGCCTAATTGGGCCGTTGTCGTTCGTTCATGGTGTCTAGTTGATGTAGGATCAGTACTGAGGAGTTTGCATCAAAATGTTTAGTGTGGGAAACTGGAATTGCTTTGCAAGGGAATATTGTATGTGATAGTGTTCATTATCTTGTTAATTTTGTTTTGCATTTTCCCGTACTTTGTACTTTGATTATTTTTGATTAAATGGAATAAAATATTCAAGGTGATGGTGGGGTCAATGCGGCGGTATATATATATAATGCAAGGCATGAGCGTGAACCTGTCAAATAGCATGAACTTGAGCCAAATTGTAGCGTGAGCATAAACCCAAGTTGTAGCGTAAGCGTAAACCCAAGTTGTAGCGTAAGCGTAAACCCAAGTTGCAGCTTAAGCGTAAACCCAAGTCATAGCGTGAGCGTAAATTTCAGGCAATAGTTTCAGTGTGAATTTTAGGACCACAGTGTCAATATGAAGGAACAGTCATCTTCGCAGTGTACAAGATAAAACCCCAACATGTAGGACTTAACATCCCAATGTGCAGGGTTTAGCTCGGCGTGTAACGATGGGTAAGGGAAAGGAAGTAGAAGGCTGGGGAAGGAAGGAGCCCAGCTTGACCTTCACGAAGGAAAGTGAGGCCATGCTTTAGTGTTTGTCTAGGCCTAGGATTCCCTTGTGGCTTGGATCAGTGCACAGGTAGGCTCTAATCTTGCCTCAATTAATTGCTTTCTTTTGTAGTTGCTATCTGAGCATATGGGATTTGCGCGAGGTATCTGGTCGTATGTTTCAGTGTATGGGGACGATGTTGAGCGTAGAGGGTTTCTAGCATGCAGGGTCTACACATTGAGCATAGAGAGTTTCTAGCGTGTAGGGTCTGCACGCTGAGCATAGAGGGTTTCCAGCATGCAGGGTCTACACACTGAGCATAAATAGTTTTTCCAGCATGCAGGGTTTGCACGCTAAGCGTAAACAATTTTTCCAGTGTGTAGGGTCTGCATGCTGAGCGTAGATAGTTTTTCCAACGTGCAGAGTCTACACGCTGAGCATAGAAAGCTTTTCCAGCATGCAGAGTCTACACGCCAAGCGTAAATAGTTTTTCTAGCGTGCAGAGTCTACATGTCGAGCGTAAACAGTTTTTCTAGCATGCAGGGTCTGCACGTTGAGCGTAAATAGCTTTTCTAGCGTGCAGGGTTTGCACGCTGAGCGTAAATAGATTTCCCAGTGTGTAGGGTTTGCACGTTGAGCATAGACAGTTTTTCCAGCATGCAGAGTCTACACGCCAAGTGTAAACAATTTTTCCAGCCTACAGGGTCTGCACCCTGAGTGTAAATAGTTTGTAACTTTTTTGAAGTATTAACCCCAAATGTGGAACTTTGTTTCATTATTTTGTTTTCATGTATAACTGATTTATGATGGCATTCTGGGTATTTGTAGGGATCCTAAGCTTTTCCTCTTAGTAGTTGATCTGGTTGGGGTTCTGGCATGGATTGGGCCCATTGATTACGATGAACCTGCCCCTGATATGACTATTGATAACAATGGGGTATGGTTCAGGGAAGGGGCCTGTGAGTTCCTTACCTTCATTTTGGAGGGGTTCAGAGTAGTAATATGGTCTCATCTAAGCGAACAATTAGTGCGAAGCATGCTTGAGACACTGTTGCTAGGATCTTCAAGTGGAGTTGTGGCTTTCATGGTTGACATTGACGAGGGACTGCTTGCGATTGAGGGTGGCCCCTCTGGAGGGCCCAGATCTACCCTCCCATTATCGCGTGTATGGGACTTATTGCCACGTGGCCCTCACTATCTCAATAGCACCTTATTTTTGGCCTCTCATGCACATACATTATTTTAGAACCCTCTAGGCACAGTGTACAAGGTGGAGAGGTAAGGTTGTTTAATTTGTCATTTCTCTTCTATTGTTTAGTATTTGTTCTTGTTCTGATGACCGTTCGTTTGTAGGCCCCAAGTTGACAAAGATGGAATATGCATAAGTGACGATGGACTTGCACTAGCTGACACTACTTTAGAGACCTTCATAGCAGGTCCCACTCTCCGTGGAGCTGTATTAGCTTAGACTAAGGGTGACATCATTTATTTTCATAAGCGGTATTCTAGGGCATTTGTGCAATGTGCTGCTCGGGGGTGGCTGCATGGGGATTGATCATGTAATGGACTAGTTTTCCCCTATGATACTGATTTGGGTCCTAGCAATGTGAATCCCATGACTGAATGTAAGTGATGATATTTCTATGATGCCTTTAGTTTGTTTGTTCGGCTACAACGTTGGTTATAGTGGTACTATGGTTTTGCATTGTGCTTACAGTTAACGTCCCCCCTGGCGGAGATCCTATTACAACAAGGCAGACTGAGAGCACCCTGTCCATGAAATTTGGGGAAGTCAGCAAGGCGCAGCAATGGTTATGTACCTCTGCCCCACCGCCTATCATTTGTTGTTTGAATGATGCCAGCCTCATGGAGCTATTCACAACCCCAAGCCCTGATGTCTCTATAACTGAAATGATTGGAATTGTTGATTCTTTTGACAACTCTGTCACTTACTACAGCACCTGTATCAAGGGTGTCAAAATAGTCTTTCATTTGTCAGCTGAGTTCTTTTCAGACCTATTCGGTGTCCTAGCAGATGGTGTGAACATGGTTTTGGACAGGGTACAGAAGGAGCTCCATGTCGTGCATGAGTTTGAAGATTGGTTGGGCCTTCTCAAGGGCTCTAAGGGGTTTCCAATGCAGGGAACATCAAAGGTGGCGGAAATCAATGAACTGTATCCCCTATTTAGGGCACGGGTGTTTCCTAAATCCCTATCTCAAGTGAAGAGTCTTGGGGTGGAAGCCGTGCGCATCATGCAGACCATTTTAGAGACCAGGATGCATTATAATTAGGCCGAATTTTTGCTGTCGGGTTTCCATGGGGAGATAGTGCGGTTACGTTCAAACGTTGAGGTGCAATCCCATTTTACCTTCGTGTTCTTCGTGGGTTATCTACATCGCCTGGCTGAATTTTTGGTGGTTCGTGTAGATAACAAATATGTTTTGTGGGATCATACTCAATTATCTTGCCCATGGATTAACCATTTGTTCAAGGTAGCTGAGTCTCAAGATGCACCCGAGGGGATTGATGAATCAATTTCCGTCACAATAGAGGTGTCATCTAGTGGTTCAATCCATACACGTGAAAGCATGGGGTTGGCACCAGACAATGTGCCCTACACTGCTAGGAGGGTTGATTGGGTGATTAAGGAGACCATCGGGAAAGCCAAGTTGAAGGTTCAGAAGCGCGAATGCCCTAGAGAGGTGGCCCCAACTGTAGAAGAGCCCAGGGTGAAGTGTATACGATTTAAGATTCCTACACGAGGTAAGTAAGCTTGATGCACTTGTTTTGTTGCCATCATCATTACTTTCATTGTATTCATTTTTTTTCTTTTTTGACCATTTATATGAAACTAATGTTGGATCTAAAAATGTCTTCAGAGCTGACTCTGTAAGGGAGAAGATGGGAGCTAGAAACAATTATTGAGGAGGAGGAAGTCCCAACAGATTTAATTGAGGAGGAAGAGGTTGGCAAAGATCAGGTGGAAGTGATCGAAGAACTGGCACAAGACACCACGAAGATAGAACTAGTTGATGACCGAGATGGTGTTGATGAAACATTTGATGGCTTCCTCAGGGGAAGATTGGACCTCGGTGACCCTTCAAACTAAGAAGGAAATAGAGAATCCGATATTTTTTTATTTTATAATGCTACCTTGTGAGTCGTTGTTTCCATTACTTGATGTCTTAATTTTATGTTTTTTATCACTTTCAGACAAAGATATTGAAACTAGGATGATTCCTATGATGTGGTTAGAAGTGCCTATGATAGTGGTTCCCCCTGAAATGACCATTGAAGCTAATCCATCTCGCACTCATGAACCATTTACTTGGATCGAGATGCCAAGAAAAATGGATTTTGTCACCAGTATCATTGATGAGGTGGTCGAACGCATTCAGCAAGCTCACCCTGAAATAGGTACAGACATTTCAAGCATTTTTCTTCCTTATTTTTTTTTTGTTTTTTCCATCTAAGGTCTAATGCCTATTCTTTTCGTGTGGGTAGGGGCTAAAATGAAGTGGGATCCGTCTGAGGCTATTTGTATTGACAGCTTGCCTGCTAGATGTTGAACAAGTACTAAGACAAGTCTATGATGAGGTGGTAGAATGCCTTGTGCATAACGCCAAATCGCTTTGGACCTGTAAGTGCTCCATTGAACAGCTATGGTTGCAGATCCAAGTGAGGGAAAGAGAGGTTTTTGAGTTATCGGCCGAACGTGATGATCTCAAATCTCGTTATGAGTTCGCCTCGGCTAGATTAACAGGTGATAGTTCTTGGCAAACTTCTGAGATCACTTATACCAGATATTGGAATTTGTTGAATCGCCATGTATTGCTAACTCAAGAGCTAGTAGAGCGTATGGCCCATATAGACTTACTAAACCTCAAGTGTCAGGATTGGAAGGCTTTCGCTTCTAAGGTGTGGAAGTGGGGTCAAGATGAGAAGAATCATAAGCATCATTACAAGAAGTCATTAAAAGAAGTATCTATAGAGAAGCGTCAGCTGGAAATGTTCGTTGAAGGTCTAGGGCTACGCTCTGCATTTGATACATTCGCCAAGCATACCGTTGTTGAGATGGAGTCATTGAAGAGGGTAATCATGATTGCTTCTGGGGAGGTCTCTATGGGTGAATTTCCCTTGAAATGTCCCATGTGGTTAGCAGTTGACAAAGGGAAGTCCTTAGCAAATGTCGATCTGGGCCTCGATGGGACTGACTGGGCTAGTGTCTCTGAGGAAGAAATTCTCCATCGGTTGGAATTCAGTTTAGGAGGGTCTCCTACGGTAAGCTGTTTATTCTTATGAATTTTTCTCGTTAAATAATGTTTTGGATTTTTCTCTTTTCTTTTTGTGTTGATTTTTTTTCTTTTACCTTTTCATAGGGTCAAGGCGATAGTGATGTTCAAGGTGGCCCCAGTGGGGCAGGGACCCATGGTGCCGAAGAGTCTAAAGGGGACAGCCCTCCCAACCCTGATGTTTAGTTTTTATTTTGATATTATAATGGCTCATATTTTTACATGGGTCGTAGGCTGAATGTTTTACCTTGGATTGTACATGAACTGATGAATGGAATCAGTTAACTGTTGTAATGGCCCAACTGCATATGATTATATTTTTTATTTGAATTTCAAGTTTGTTTGAACACTGACAAACGTAGATTTAAAGTGGAAATATTTTTGTTCTTTTGGCTCTTGTTGTTTAAACATGATGCGGAAATGTAAAATGTTTTGTTTGTTTTGTTGTTTAAGTGAAATGCATGAAGTAGGAATAAAAGCAGGGATGTAATTATAATTGAAGGATAATTGTGAAAAGGGAAATATAAAGAAAAAAAATTGTAACTGATAACACAACAATGTAAGCATAAATTCGAACAACAAATTTGAATTTGCAAAAAAAGTGTAAGGAAATGGTCTAGTTTAAGGCCATTTCAGGCCCAATGCATTAGTTTAAGGCCATTTCAGGCCATGCGTAAACAAGAGAAGTTTTGAGTGACACTGGTGGGTTTCTTGGTAAACTAGCCATTCCTGGCCGTGGCTAGTTTTATGTCATTGTGGACATGTGATAGTTTAGCATCATTTTAGACTGTGAATGTAGTTTAATGTCATATCAGACTAGAATTTTTACTAATTGTTTAGCATGCTTTTTATCTTTTTTGTTTTCATGGTAATGTGGTGTTTAGCGGGAACAATTCGATATTCGACATCTGCTTCGCTGACTACATTGAAAGGTAACTCTAACTAGGAGACGTCTAATGGAGCGAGTTTTGAGTCGATACTTTCGGATGCTTCTATTTTGGATGTTGTTTCGGTGGTTTCTGAGGGATCACCCTCGATGTGCTAGTCATCCTTTCGGGTGTTGTTGGTTTTGTTCTTCACAGGTTTTTCGAGTTTAGGTTCGCATTGTGGGTTGCGTAGTTCAGGCTCTTCGAATCTAACTTCAGAGCCTAGGTTTGCTTCCGTGTGAGATGAGATGGTGGAAGTAGTGGTATCTCCATGGATAACGATCTCATCCCCTTCATATGGTATATGAATTTCTTGATGGATGGGGGAAGACACCACTTTTAATTGGGCTAACCAGGGTTGCCCCAAGATTAAGTTGAAGCCAGGCATCTCATTGATAACCACAAAGTCAGCAGAAGTGGGGAACTGATCCCCTACTATGAATTCCAAGGTCAATGTACCCTTGACCACTACTCATGACCCATTAAAAGATTTCAGACAGGTTGTAGCCATTGGCTTGATTAAGTCAGTGAGGCCCAACTGCTCGATGACGGGGTAAGGTACCACATTTGTGGCCGCTCCATCATCTACATGTACCCGATGTATCTTGAACTGATTAACTTGTATGGTTATGAACATGGGTTTGTGAGTGACGTCTCCTATTTTCAGGATGGAAGTTTAATGATTTGGGTTTGGATTCTTGGTTTTTAGACATGACTGCATGTATAGAGGGCTCATCCATGGGTAGGTTCTCGCTAATAGGGATCAACATCAACATTTGTACTAGGGCTTCGCGATGAACTGATGAGGTCAAGACAAGATCATATAAGATTAATGAAATGTTCTTCTATTTGAGGGCTTGGGTGACCTGCATCAAGGTGTTAGCTAAGTCTTTGCCATTGGGTGCATTCTTCTCCAAAGCCACTTGATCCATTGGACCTGATAGCCGTATCTCGTGCGGGGTGGCTTTCGTTTGCTTTCGGTGACTGGTGGTGTTGACATGGGTTGTACTCTTGGTTCTTCCCTTTTGCGACACATGTTTGGTTCATCGTTGGTGGGATTCATAGGCACTGTGCTCAATGGGATTGGCTTTGGAGGCCCCAGTGCCAGTCGTTTTTCCTTTGTCGAGCGCTCCTTCTCTAAATGTTTGCTCATGAGCCTATCTGCCAAGCGTTCTCGTGTGGGTTGTGTGGGAGCATGTGGAGTTGTAACGCGGGGTTGTTTCAGGACTTGAATGAAAAATGGGACGGGGCGGCTCGCTGTTGTTGCCTTTGCTGTAGCAACTGCTGGTGGCGCCCAAACCACAAAGGGGGTAAGCCGGTTCGATGATGTAATGCCAGTAGTTGTATCAATAGGAGGCACCCTAATGACAAACAGTTTAGTTTGGGGTGGCACTTGCGTTGTCGCCACAGTAGGAGGCACTCGAATGACAAAAGGTTTGTGTGTGGTAGGAGGACTACATGAGGGATATGTAGTTTGTAATGATTTTTGTGGGGTGGAGGGAACATGAACCATGAAAGTCTTTCTGGGTGTTTCACTGCTATTGTCTGCATAAATAGTATTGATCACGTAGGGCGCTTCCTTGGTATTCATGGGATCTTTATATATACCCATGGGTTGGTTTTACAGTTTGACTAGGTTAGCCTCGTCAAATGTGATCTTGCCTGCATCGATCATTCGTTGAATATCTTGCTTCAAAGTGAAGCAATAGTCCGTGCCATGTCCATTTAGTTGATGGTAGTCACAGAATCGGTCTACCCTAAAGCCTCTTGGAACTGGGGGTTCGTCTAGGGTTGCCAAGCCTGGGTTGTCAACCAATTGGCAAAATCGATCATGTCTCTGAATTGCCGTAGGGGATAACTGCTTATGCTTCATCAACCTAGCCTTTAGTAATTGGTTGAACATTTGCGAAGGTTTCATGGGTAGTTGTGTGTATTGAGAGGGGTTTCTCCTCTCAAAATTTTGTGCTTGATCTGGTGTAGTGTCTTGGGATGTGGATGGCCTAGGTGTAGCATTAGGGGGAGGCTTAGTGTAGCTGGTGGGGGCGGTAGGCAGTTTACCTTGTTGCTGGGCAGCTATTCGTGTTGGCACATTTTGCCCATTTCATGGAATAGGTGGACTTATTTGCAAATGGTGAGGTACAGAATCCTAATGAACTGAAACTATTCAAGGAGGATTATGTTCTTTCTTGTGAAGAATTCTACAATAGTTAACTAACCATGAAGTTGGAATAGAAATGAAATTCAAGAGGATGCAGTGGCTACCCATGTTGCTGAATTGAATGTTTTGAAAATCAAGGGCAGATTCATTGCTTTTCCATGTGCTTGCTTCTTTCTGCAAATAGGTGAAGTCCCAAAAGAAACAAGCAAAGCATTTCAGAAAACTTTTAAGGTTTCTACAATTTTTCAAAACCCTTGTATGTCAACACCCTAACTTCGATCTCACAAGATGTTGGCCTCCCTAGGGCATTCACCGTGGCACATAGATCCCTCACCGTCGCCGTCACCGTCGTCGTCGACCGCTGTAGGCATGGATTCCAGGAGCAAATTTTTGCTAGAGGCACCGCCATTCAAGAAGTGGAAAAGCGCACAAAGCGTGCTAGACAAGGACATGTACGTTGTAGTGATTGAGAAAATTTTGGAACATGATTACTTCCCAGACCTGTCGAAGCTACATAACTGGCTTGAATGGCTAGAAGCCATCCGCAGTGGAGATCCACTCATCATCCGTGACATTTAGCTCAAGATCCAGCACCGTCACTACCATTAAACACTTGCTAGGCTATCATCGCTTCTTTGTTGTGGACCAATCCGTGTCAAAAATAAGAATAGAAATCCATCAGCCAAGAACAAGTGAACTCCATTCTGGGCAGCTTGAAAACCGTGGTAGTCTGCATTCGGAGGAATGATGCTCCAAGGTTTTCTAGTAAGAGGAAGCAATGAAAATCATTTGCAATCAGAGACATTGTGGCTTCTATGAATTCTGTGTATCCTTTGTCTTTTGGCTGAATTTCGTATGTGGTAAGGTTTGTGGCTGATGGTTTTTTGGTAGCTTCTAATGCGTTTGAAGAAAAATATTAAGGAGAAAGGGGGCTTTCAACGGCATGTTATGTTGGGGTTAGAAGTGGGGCCAGGCTTCCATGGAAAAGGTTGAGATCATATTTTTAAGTAGTGCCAAATCTTTGAAGAGTGTAATTGTGTATGAAATTCGGGTCCAACACTATGAAGCCTTAGATGCCAATTCATTGCTTATATTTGTCGGATTCATTACCAAAAAGTATTCATTATGTATATAGTTTTATTTAAAAATAATTCATAGGATAGTTATATGAACACACCATTTGGCCACCATAGCTTTTATTTTCTATAGTGGTAATTTTTTGTGAAAATTATAACTTCCTAGCCTTAATCCCATGATGTTTATAACCACCACCAAGGCCACTTGTCAACTATAGCCTTTTTGTCTCCACAATGGCCACTT
>MNCI01021803.1:1429332-1522793 GCA_015680685.1 Gnetum montanum
TTTAGCTAGTGGTTTAGATAGTATCATCCTTGGCAAGTAATTTTGGGATTTTTAGATTGCTCTT
Source organism: Gnetum montanum (assembly GCA_015680685.1). Taxonomy (NCBI): domain Eukaryota; kingdom Viridiplantae; phylum Streptophyta; class Gnetopsida; order Gnetales; family Gnetaceae; genus Gnetum; species Gnetum montanum. The sequence goes on from MNCI01021803.1 coordinate 1,429,397, forward strand.
ATTGTTCTTGTTGCCCAATAGAAATTTTTGTTAAAATTTTGCCATAGAAGTGCTTGTGTTTGAAAGCCTTAACAGCATTTTAGTAGTAAATTTTATTAATGTGCAATGTATAAGAACTGCTATTGAGATCGTTGTAAGAGAGCGTCTGCTTGTAGTCATGCCGTTGAACAATTCAATAGTCAAGAGGGTTCAAAAAATATTTGGTATTTTGATGGGACCAGAATAGCTTCTTTTTATCTTTAAAGTGAATCTCCATGGTATTTCAATCAGAAATTGTCAAGTCTTTTGAAGGTTCTGTTGAATGCAATTGTTGACATCCATTATCTAGCCAAAATGGAGTCTTGTATGTGGTAGTTTTACGCAGCAAATTTTTGGTAGCATAGTAGGATTGTCTTGATGAAATTCCTTATTTGAGCCTTCAAAGTTTGAACAATTCATAGATATTGAATTTGGGATAACTTTATTGTGAAGTGTTTACTCGTTTCATTTTACCTTGTTTAAATATTTGAGGTCTACACAAATCTACTTTTTTTTTCTGTCTATTTCCATCGACTCTTGCTCTATTTCTAGTTTTCTTGTGGAACTATCTCTTTCTCTGGGGAAAATTAGAAGTAGATTTGTGGAGTTGTGCTCAAATGTTTTAACAAAATTTTATTTGTTACAAGTAGGTATTATAAGGACTATGTAGAATAGGCAATTGAACAAAATAGGAACTCTCAATAACTCACAGTACTTGGCAAAGTTGGTTGAATCTCTTTAAGACAAGTCATCTATAGTTTACACGTAACACAATCATTTCATTTTTTACAACTACATGCTGCAACAGCACACACACATACTTACATTAACTACTGAGTTTATTTGAAGGTATTTGGGCCTTGGTGTTGCCAGAGACCAATAGACACCTAAATCCTGTTTAAGGACACTCATTGGCGGTCGCGTCCCAAACGATCGCCAACAGTTCGTTGAGTCTCTACTAATGCTACCATTATTGGTTTAGCCTTTTCCTTATCATTTTTAGTATGTTGATTTTTAAAGGCTATGTAGGCAAGGTCATGACTATTTTGTGTTGCCTCCTCTATGTTCTTTATCTAGACAAAGGCTTGGTTTAGGGTGTGTGTGTTTTGGTAGTACAACTTAGATTTGATGAAATCATTTACTGCTCCCTTTAAGATCATGAGCAAGTAAGTCTTAGGTATTGTTTCATGGAGTTCATTCAACGCAGCACCCCATCTCTAAATGAATTTCTGTACAGGCTCAAGGGGTGCTTGTTTCACTTGTATTAGGCTGTCTAATGTAGCTTCAGGTTTTAGATTATGTTTAAACCTGGTCACAAAATGGTGTAAAAGGTCTTCTAGGGAAGATATAGAGTTGCGGGGTAGAGCCTGGTACCAGTCTAGTGCTTTCCCCGTAAGGGACATGACGAAGACATGCAAGATTGCATGCGGCCACGCCTGAAGTAATAAAGTTTCTAATCTAAATGTGACTAGATGGGCATTGGGGTCTCCCTCCTCGTTGTATTTGGTTAATTGAGGCAGAGAGATGCCTTTTGGCAACGTTAGTGGCGGCACTAAAAAGCTAATAGGATCATCTTGGTAAAAGTCCAAAACCTTAAGCTCTTCGTTGTTAGCTGTTTTAAGGCGTCTTACCTCCTCAGTAAGTTCTCGCATCATTTTTTTAGCATCCACCTAGTCTTGAGCACTAGGTGACATGACAAGTTGTTGTGACGTGGGAAGGTTGGACTGTTGCATAGTGGGCGAGAAGGTAGAAAGTTGAGCAGTTGGGAATTGCATTTGTGGTATGTTGGTTGCGGGCGTCACTAGTGGCATGCCATAAGGGAAAGGCTGTTGTTGTTGTTGTTGTTGTATTTGTTGTTGTTGTATCTGGGGGATGCTCACGAATGGGATTGCGAGAGGAGGCATATTGTGATGAAGGGGTTGATGCGGTTGCACGCCGGTCGTAGCCCATTGCCCTGTTGTGGTTCGCGAGGGAATACTTTTCACTTGTTGAGTTGTGGCCATGAAACGTGCTCCTTGAGTTTGGATCCAAGGTATGTAGTGAGGAGCCATAGAAGCTAGTATCACAGATGGCATTCCAAGGATCTGAGATGGGAGTGTGACGCCTACATTGGGTTGAAGGGGTTGTTGTTGTGGTTGCATTTGTAAGAGAGAGGGTGACATGGTGATGGGAGGAATAATGGACAGGGGTAGCATATTGGATTGTGTATCGGTCACAGGAGGAGTAGGGGCGAGAATGGATACCTCTTGTTGAGGCACATGTGCTTGAGTAATTTTAAATGGCTGGAGGGACGTTGTCTCCTCCATGAATGGGTGAAACAATGGGTTTGCTTAAGTTTGTGGGCTGAGGATATGATATGAATTCTCATGTTCGAACTGAGCTGCGAAATCGTCTTTCTCCTCTATTTGGGGGTTTGACATGGGCTGGTCTAGAGGCTGATTCCTTGCTAGGAGGAGCTGAGATGAGCTGAGAGTAATGCTCAGGGAGAGGGATGATGTCATGCGGGGAAGGGATGAACTCATGTCCTCCCCTATGAAATAGTTCATATTGTCTCTTAACTTCTATTTTAGTTTGATCCATTGCTAGGACGGCTTGTATTTTTATGCACATGAAATTATATTGTTCTTGCCTTATAATGTTAAATGACAGGTTCCTCCCTTGTAGTCTGAGAGATTGGCGAGGTCCTGCCGTGGGTTGTACTACAGGTTGTTGAATGACCATGGGGTTTATGATATTTGTGATGGGCTTGGTTGAAGCATTGGAATTCGTAGTGTTCATGATGAAACGATTATGAATATAACACAGTGGAAGGGATAAGATGTCAGGGAGTACGAAGGAGGATTTGAATCAGTGTGAAATGGATGTGTTTATCAGTGTGCACTTAAGTTCACAATGTACAATGTATAGATTGGATCTCAGTGTATAGGCTTCAACGACCAGTGTACGGAGACAGCGTATAGCGTGCAAGTGAGCTGAGCAACGTGTAGATAGGGTCTACAATGTATAGCGTGTAGGTGAGCTGAGTAGCGTGTAGACAGGGTCTACAGCGTACAACGTAAACTGAGCTATGTGTACACGTTAGGAATTCTGCAGGATAGGGTACAGATCCAGGAAGTTCAGAAAGTTTAAACAATTTCATGCCCTCCTTCTAGTGCCATTTTCTGTACTGTCTGAAATCAACGGTTTCTATCTGGAATGAAACAGAAACCAAGAGATCCCTAGACAAGCTCAGAAGACCCTACTTTCACTTGAGGGCAAGCTAAAATTAACAAAGACAAAGTACCTTGAGTGGTCTACACACAGATCAGACAAGGATTTCCCTGAACGTACACCGATATGCTGTACGCTGGGTTATACGTAAACAGCGTAATTAATGTAAAACAGAGAGTAAACGTATAGGAATGTAGAAAATAATCATACAATAACGAATGAAAAAAACTGACAGATCTTAGCAAAAGAAATGTGGCAATATTATTGCAGAATGAAAAGTTACAATGCACCAGTCTAACGTAGTTGTGAATCTGACACAAGGCAGACGAAGAGCCCCGGTGGACGTGTAGGGATGAAAGTGCTGATTTGAACTGCAAGCACAGCGTGAAGGCTGTATGCTCAGCATGCAACCTAGAAGTCCAGCGTATGGGATTAATGTCTTTGAATGTTCTCTTTGTGTGGATTGCCCCAGATTTTTGCTTCGATCTTTTGAATTTTTTTCCCCACCTGGAGCTGGTCAAAAATCGGGGTTTTTATACAAGTTTAGACGTTAGACTCAAATCTGAGAGAGAATGACTGGCTGTGGGATGCTGGACTCTTGGGTCGGGTGACATGTGGCACATTGATTGAGTATGAAAGAATGAAATTTTACAAGTGTACAGCATGTTGCACACCAGCGTATATTGCTGTATGCCAGCCTGTACTATTGTACGCCAGTGTATACTATTGTATGCTAGTGTGTACACACTGGGTGTGTGAACTTAGCATACAGACTTAACTAGAACAAAAGAAGTTATTTTTACAAACAACTGCTACAACAGGGAGCATCAAATTCAGCCCTCGGATTTGAATTCGGATGTCACGAGAATGTTGCTTATGGATGTTTGGCTTAGTTGGACTTGATGGGACACGATTCTGGAGAGCTTTGATTGCTATATGTTGTGCTACACACTAGGTGCACACGCTATACACACTGGGCATATACGCTAGGTGTATACGCTTGGTGTATACGCTGAGGATGCACGTTGGGCATACACGCTATAAACTTGCATGTTGGGCGTATACGCTGGGCATGCACGCTGTAAACTTGCACGTTGGGCATATACGCTGGATACTTGCTACATACTCAGTGAAAACTGGGTTTTTTAAGTTCAAAACCTGCCAGGTTTGACACCAGATGTCGCTGTAATCCTCTACGGGTCCCAGGAAACCATTTCTTGTTGAGTTTGACTCTGCTTGAAGCTATCTGTGGGGCCCTCAAGCTTCAGTCATGCTGGGGAGAATCATGGCTTAGCTCGATTCTTGTTGGAGAAGTACTAAGCTCAGAATTTTGTGGTGTTTCAGCTATGAGATGTTCACCCCATGTCATGCTATTGGTTATAACAGGGGATGTCTCTCCCACACTTTCCTGGCCATGAACACTTCGAACCACCAAATCTTTAGTCATTACAGACAACAACTCCTCAACCATTTTCGTAGGATCCTGGGCTCGCATAGTCTAGAGGATCTGGCAAATCCACGACCTAGAAATCTAGTCACAATCTCGCATGGTCCAGACTCCATCCTCTTGGACCACCAAAAACTCTGGGATGCGCTTTAGACAGCCTATGTAGAAGGCATATTGTATGTTAGAGCAGGACTTCGTTTGTTCATGGAGTCCCAAAATCTTAGCCTGCAAGCCACTACATAGGAAACTAGCCCAGTTGTAATGGGCTGCTTCTCCATAACCTCCCACATTACCTAGGCCTGCTCAAGCCCCATGACCTTCCCTTGGGTGAGTAGTTGGGGAAATGCGTGGGCACGAAAGACTGGGTAAATCCCCATGGCAAGGCTGTCCTTAAGCTTTTTCATGGGGAACCCTTTTTGCTCCTTAGCAAGCCTCAGCCACTCCTTGATATGCTACTTCTGAAGAGTCAACTCCTACTTACTCTTTGACACTATGGAGGCACCATCGGTAGGAACGCTGAACAGAATCGTAAACAGCTGGTCATTGATTTCAATGACCACCTGCATGCCCCGCAAGTACGTGCAAAAACGTTCTGCCCTCACAAAGAAGGAGTTGAGCAAGGAAATCATCTCGATAGTAGAGATGCTTGGATTCGGAGCCATGAATAGATCTATAAGCCCCGCCTTTCGAACTTTCTTAAGCAAGGATTCCAAGGCCCCTTGTTCTAACCAGCTCTAGCTCGCTGCTACTTCGTCGTATTTGAAGTAGATGTTTGCCCCTACCTCTCGGCGGTTACCACCGTCACCTCATGAGGCTTCTTCATCCTTGCAACAATTTTCACAAAACACAGTTAGGATAACAATGTAGAAAATGCAAGGATTGCAAAAACACTTGAGCATGCGATGCCTACCTTTTGACTCACCAAGTCTATACAGTAATAGGAAAAACGGGAGTTCAATCAAAGCCTCTTCAACCGTGACCTATTTGAAGGGTTTTTTCCACTCTTTATCCAACCAACCCTTCTCCCTAAACTGATTGTAAAAAGTGCAGAACGTGCATAGGTAGGTATGGTATTCTCCCCCACACTGACCAATCACACTTGCTTGTAGGTTCTTGATAGAAGCAAACTCCTATAGGGCTAGCTGCACGGTAGCTAGTAGACCCAGTTGGTCGTGAACCCTGTCATCATTGATATAGAACCTAGTGATAAACACACACCGTTAGCCTTCGGTTGGTATGGCCAGCATTGCACAACAAAGCAGAGCAAAGACACAAAAGTCACCTGCCAGCATAATAGATAGTCCCCTATGGGTTTTGAAAGCACGTTGCCATGTAACGTGCAAGGAACAATGTGTTGTACTGGTGTTAGTAGTTGTATTCTGGCATGTCCCAAATCCAGGCTAAACACCTCAACCCTGTTGAGTGTTGGCTAGATCCCCCTCCCTACCTGCTCATAATTACCTTGTCGGTAAAATATCTCAAGATTCCTTGACTTGCCCCTGGCAACATGGCTTCTATTATGCCAGATGACTCCTTCTCCTCTAGGAAAGACTAAATGATCACACTAAAGTGGCTGAGAAGAAATTGCAAGAAGTCTTGTGTCCCTTTCCTGAAGCAAACCGCTCAGTCTCCCAAATGTATTGGAGGAGGAGGAGCATTGGCCACAGGTTTGCTCACATGGCATAGGACCCCGCTAATTTCCAAAACGATCAGCCTAGACCTTGGCCCTACCCTACATGACACAATTAGCAAATAGTGGCATCATATTTAAATGCAATACATGCACAACATAGCAATGTCTAGCAGTCCATACATATAGCATAGCATAACCCTTTGCCCGCACATAGCGTAGCTAGGGCGTAAAAGCTTAGCGTAGTAAGAATATGTGAATAGCCTAGCGTAGCAGCAAAAAAATTGATGATACACCCTAACAAAACATGTGTCGCATTGTTGCATGACACCATGGCCTGCCCCCTTAAGGGTTTTACATTACGGCATGCTAAAGTTAAGCAACTTAAACTATCTTAGCCCCTGTGGTTATGACAACCATGGTGGTGGTGGTTTTAGCAACCTTTCATGTGACCACAACACAATGTTTATGCATCTACCATGACCGAATGGTGACTGTAGCAATGCAAACTCTAAAATGACGCAACCATAGAAAACACAGATAGCCAAGAATGAACGCAAAACAAATAGGATGGAAAACCAGAGTAGAGAACAACAGAAAGTGCAAAGCTAAAAAGGAGACATGGTAACCTACTGGGTGAACGGTGTGCTCTTCCACGCCGGAACGTGTGCTTGTGGTGCATGCCCCAGGGTTTTCTTTATCTCCTCAACCTTCACAAGAGCTAGATGAGTCTTAGGAGCCATTGTCCTACTTGTAGATTGACACCTTTCACTAGAAAACTCACCTCACTAGTCGATTAACACAATTTCTTCGTGCTTCGAAATCACCTTGTGATCCAATGAGGGCTTTGTGCTCTTATGGTGAAAATGGTGAAATTCCTAGGGTTGAACCCCTACTTATGGCTGTAATGGCAGGATGGGGAAACTTACTCCTCTCTCTCCTTGATTAATGCAGAGTGTGTCGTAAAGCATAGCATGTTTTCCACAACATCATAGCACTATTAGCATTTAAGTTTTGGCACACTTCAAGCCAACTACTTGCCTTCCCAAAAATAAAAAAATATATTTGTTTTCAATGAAGGGTCCGAAAAGATCTTAAACTAGCAATACTAGTGTAGTTGCACCCCTCAAGGTCTGAAAAGACCCTAAATTAGTAGTTTCAACCCATTGCGCTCGCGGTCCACAATGACGTTAAACTAACAACTCCACATGCTTACATCAGCAGTTTTTGCATCCTTTTCCACATTAGCAATATCATAATTCCTAGCGGTTTCATGTTTCCATGTTTACAATTCATATTCTTGCATTAACGATTTGATATTTCTCGTACTCGCAATTTCCTGTTGCACATACTATTATTTCACATATTAAGGTTTTTCATGTGGTAGTTCAAAACGACACTAAACTAGAAATTTGGCATTTTCATATCGACAGTTTGATAGCCTTATACTTTATATCAGCAGCTTTACACCTTTAGCAATTCTACACTTTTGTGCCATGACAGTCTGCCGTGACCTAAAATTGACAAATTTGCAATCTTTACATCACCATACCTTGTAAGTCACATCTCATCGCTGCTTTGCAAATTTCTATTACATGCAACCTCTACAAACAAATGCCTCTTACCCAGACTTTCATCTTATGATGGCAGGTTGAGCAAGAGATGGAAATCCATCATAGCCTTTCCATGCCTTTAACATTAGCAGGGCTACAGGCCAAGCTCGCGAGATAGTTGAATCCTGATATGATCGACTAGGCAACCACAACTAGCACTATAGCAGCCTTAGAAGCATCCCTAGACTGGCCCAAACATCTGGTCCAAGCCCTAGACTTAGAGGCCGAAGATGTGACCGAGGACCCTCTCATCGAGATACCCATGACCACGTCAAAGGGGGAGGAGAAAACGTTAAGACTCAGCTCCCTCCTAGATGCACAAATGCACAAAAGGATAGCTCAGATCCTGCAAGACAACATCGATGTCTTTGCATGGTCATACAATGGCATGCCAGGTCTGGATCCATGGCTGATCCAGCACAACATTGTCCTAGACCCACACATAAAGGCAGTCAAGTAGAAGGCTTCAAAGAAATCACTAAGCTATACCAAGCAGGTTTCATCCGTGCAGTTGACTACTCAGAGTGGGTGTCTAACGTCGTTGTGGTTTCAAAGAAAACGGGAGGGATACGGATCTGTATAGACTTCCAGGACTTGAACAAGGCAACGATTAAAGACAAATTCCCACTTCCAAGCATAGATCAGCTCATCGACACCACGGTTGGCCATGCTTTGCTATCCTTCATGGATGGTTTCTCCGGATACAACCAAATCCACATTAACCTAGAGCACCAGCTATCAACAACCTTCATGACCCCATGGGGAACCTTTTGCTATGCCATGATGCTGTTTGGGCTCAAGAATGTTGGAGCAACCTACTAGTGAGCCATGACCTACATTTTTAGTGACTACATCCTATAAACATTAAATGACTACGTAGATGATATAGAAGTTAAGTTCAAAGAGGCAACTAATCATCCACACGATCTAGGGGTAGTCCTCAAATGCTGTCAAATGCACGATCTATGCCTCAATCCTAAGAAGTGCATCTTTGGGGAAATAGGACGCATGTTAGGGTTCGTAGTATCAGAGGCTAGAATACACGTGGATCCCAATAAAGTCAAGGCCATCGTCAACCTAGAACCTCCCACAAATCTTAAGGAGTTACGTGGTTTACAAGGTAAAGTGCAATTCATTTGAAGGATTATAGCAAAGTTAACTGACAAGTTACACCCCATGTAACATCTTCTAAAGAAGGGGGTTGACTTCGAATGGACAACACAGTGTCAATAAGCCTTCCACGATTTGAGGAAAGAACTCTTGCACCACCCGATGATGCACTTGCCACAAAGGGACAAAAATTTTTTCATATACCTTGCCACCTCTGACACATCCATAGTGGCATTGCTATGTCAGAAGTTAGACGACGGTTCTGAGATACTAGTGTATTACCTGAGCCATGCACTAGTAGCATACGAGGAAAAATACAATGAAGTGGAGAGGAATTGCCTAGCCTTAGTGTTCACACTAAAGAAGTGGCAACATTACCTGTTTCGCAGCATAACCAACATCATTTGCAAAAGCAATATACTCTAGGCTATCACTAGCAACCTATACGAAAGTAGCAAGATAGACCGATGGAAGGTAATAACCATGGAATTCGACCTATGCTATGTAAGTCAATCATTGAAAAAGGGTCAAGCCATAGCGACCCAACTCATGACCTCGCTAGTCGATGACCAGGCAACCATAGACCTTGAGTTCCTGGACGAATATGTTAGCAATGTCAATATCATCTCGTTACATTTTGAAGCCACCTTGCACTTCGATGGTGCTACAACTGCACAAGGAGGTATTGCTGTAATTGTCATCACATTTCCCTTTGGGGAAATGCACCCATTCGCTTATCATTTTTCATTTTCTTGCACCAACAACATGGAAGAATATGAGGGGCTACTCAGAGGCCTCTTAATTGCCCAAGCACTATGCATGCAACACCTAGCAATCCGAGGAGATTCACAACTAGTTGTGAATCAAATCATCGAGGTTTATGCCTGCAAGGCTACGCACCTGCAACCCTACTGCAACCTAGCAAAAATCCTACTTAAGCAATTCACAACCACTAATGTACAACATGTGCCATGCAACGAAAACACCATGGCAGATGCCTTAGCTACCCTTGCGTTAAACATTCCATCACATTCCTTGGCAAACCTACCAACTGTGATCATAGAATGCATGGAGCCTATCACTCAGGCTAAACACATGGCCTCTGTTGATGCCCCGGATATTCTAGAATGGTATGCCAACATTAAAGCCTATCTACAGCATGACGAACCCCCAGGTGGATTGACATCGGCCCAGAGAGATGCAATCCGTAAGTGTGCTTAGAAAAACATGCTCATGGGAAATGATGCCCTGTGCCAACAATCCTATGACGGGATATTGCTAGCATGCATGGGTGGTGAGAAGGTGCAAAAGGTAGTTAAGGAAGTACATGAGGGGTTATGCGGTGGACACATAGCACCCAGGGCCATGGTAGCCAAAATCAAATGCCTAGGGTACTATTGGCCCTACATGGAGCATGACTACCTGGTGAAAGTCAAGACATGCGACACATGCCAAAGATACGCAAATCTCATACAAATAGCACCTACAGACCTACACCCAACGCAAATCATGTGGCCCTTCTAATGATGGGGATTAGACCTCATAGGGCCTATCACGCCTAAGTCCTTCATAGGACATAACTTCATTATCATTGCCACTAAGTATTTTACCAAGTGGGTGGAAGCTATTTCCCTAAGGAAGAGGACATCTCAGAAAATTTTCCATTTCATCCTCGACAACATTGTGACAAGGTTTGGGTTTCCAATGACTATTGTGACCGACAATGGACCACAGTTCAGCAGTACAGAAACCCAAACATTCTATAGTAACCTAGGCATTAAACAATCATTTTCTTCCCCTTATTATCACCAAGAAAATGGGTAGGTAGAAGCTACAAATAAGTCCATCATTAACTTGTTGAAGTGGATGCTTAACAATAGTAAGAGGCAGAAATGCAATAAGTAAGACCCCTTACAGTCTTGTTTATAGATCTGAAGCTGTATTTCCTCTCAAGCTGCAGGTACCCTCACTTTGGATGATCCTCGCGGATGTTGTAAGTAAAGCCCAGAACAACGAGTAGTGAACCATCGACCTCGACTCAGTGGAGGAAGAGCATGCGTAGATGCTGAAATGCATGGAGCGCTACCAGAACAAATAGCAGCAGAAGCACCGTGCAAACCCGCATCAATGACCAGTGTAGAAAGGAGACCTCATCCTCAAAGGCCTTTTGTGAGCATGTGAGAAAATTCTTAGCCAACTAGGAAGGTCCTTACGTGGTCACCAAAGCCTTCAGAAATGGAGCCTTCAAGTTGATGGACATGAACGGCAATGAGTTCGCCAACCTGATGAATCACTCATATCTCAAGCTGTACTATGTCTAAAGCACAATGGCAACAAAAAGCACTATCCACTACAATGATAAACTAGCAGTCGCACCAAGCACTGTTCGCTACGACGATAAACTGGCAATAGCACCGAGCAGCATCTACAATGACGATAAACTAGCAGCATCGAGTGGTGCCCGCTATGGCATAAAATTGGCAGCAACTATCCGCTATGACGTAAAACTGGCATTGTTAGTTTACTATGACTATAAACTAGTGTTGCACATCTGCTATGACGATAAATTGGCATGTACGGTTTGCTAGGACCTTAAACCAGCACAACGGTCCTTTGGGACCTTAAACTAGCACGCGGTCTACCAAGATCTTAAACTGGGTTTGCGTCGCATTCCCACCATGCACCAGCACCAGATACACATTGAACGAGTGGGCATGATGCTAATGTGTGGGTGGGACATCGTAGCTCTAGAATGCCATTCGTGACACATTGAGAATGCGGTCTAGGACACACACAATGCTGCCACCCTTGGCATCATGCTAACCCTTTAAAGACACCATATAGCATCACATTGGCCCTTCGAACCTACCATATCCTTGACGGTAGTTCCTAGGCTAGTTCCCACATCTGGAGTGCTAGCAGTATTGTGGCCTAGCCACAATATTGTTACTCTCCAGTCCCCTGCCAATGTCTTGGCTTGCATGACGTTCAGCTATGTGGTAGTTGATCCCATAGCTGAACTAAGCATGCATGCCTTTGATGGGGATTCTAGTGCATCCACATCCACAACAACTCCCAGTGCCTCAGAGGCCAGCTCCTTCATGTCGGTGCTACTAAGGCTGCTGCTAGCCTTCCTGCTTTGGGCATCTCACACCAGCGACGATGCCCAAGAGTATCAACAATGCCAGCAGCCAGCAAGACCTTTTCCTTTGTAGGCACATCTCGCTACAGCAGCAAATGCTACAGCGTCATGAAGTGAGTGCCTCGACTAACATGGCTATTTGAGAATGCATGTTTCATGACGTGTGTAACATAGCTTGCCACATGAAAGCATCTATAGGTAGGTCAAACCCCTTCACTGATGTAACACAACTCATCCTATGAAGGAAACACCTATTCTACAAGGGGTTAAAGAATAGTGCCAGCCAAATATGAAAACATAAAAGAGCCCCTCAGAGCACTCTGATAAGGGACTCTGCTAAACATCATCTTTGCTCTCTACCTTAGCCTTTGCAAAATTAATGCAACACTCTCAAGTGTGGCCAAGTGACATCTCGACACTTACCAAGCGACAACCTTAGCATTTCATTTGCTGGGGTGTTTCATATTCTTTGTTGACATCTGTCGAGCCTATTCTCTAGATGTCGACAAAGAGGGGCCAATGAAACACCCCAAAAAATTCGAAGTCATTCTTGCTTCACTGGGCCTTGCAATTCGCGCAGCACCATGGCAGTTTTTTAGGAAGAGAATATTTTGAGCTTAGGCTAGCCAGTTCGGCAAATTTTCTACTTTGGACGTGGACAGGCTCTACGTCATTTTACCTATCCACCAAAGTAGCCTTCCTAGCTGACAGCCTGCTCAGAAATGGTGCGTGGAATCTGCAGCAACATTTTAGATGCGCAAAAAAATAGTTCGGTAAGTTTTCTAAGTCACGAACTCTGCTACGCTACACTATGCCTTGCTATGTAGTGTAGCAAGCTTCGGGGGATGATGGTAGAATGAAGTGCTATACTATGCTACACCACATAACATAGCATGGCAACAATGTCACTACCACTCTCCTCGCCCAATTTCAAGTTTTGGAATGACGTCCCTTCCCATTAGGAAGCAGCGAACCATGTCTGCTGCTATGCTATGCTAAGCTACAAGGTGCAGTAAGGTGTAGCAATCTTATGGAAGGGATAGAAGCAGCTCAAAGGGCAGAAACAGTAGAATTCATGAGACATGCATCACAAGAAGAAAAGTTGGTAAATCGGCAAAGCTTTCGCAACTAAGACCAGTTGCTACCCTATGCTACACTACATAGTGTAGCAAGCATGCAGCACACATGTAGTAGAATGAATGACAAGATGTTACACCAAGTACACTATGCTACAAAACACAGTAAGGGATGCAGGTGGTTGTGCGACATCAATGCATTTCACCTAATTGGACCATTAGCACACGTCTCCAGACGTTGATGATGCAATTACAGTGTGGTAGGCTCGTAGTTATGGCATGAAAGGTTCACATTACAACGGCCTTACAGGTTCAACGGTCACACATGGCACGTGTGGTGTCAGCAAGTCAATGTGGGCCCAAGGTGTGTGGCATCCAAACTACCCCTTTTGCATACCCTTGACCCTATAAATACCCTGAGAAATAGCATTCAAAGGGTTCAGAATTTTTCGGAAAACAACATTCAAGAGAGGTTCAATCCTCGATTCGGTTGGCACTCTTTCACTAAGTCTCCTACTCTTTTTTCTCTGGCGCTCAGGCTCTCTCCCCAGCACATTGCGACAATAATGTAAGCTTCCTGTTTGGCAGTGCAAAAAGTTAGCATGTTTAGCTAACATTTTGTTCTATACCCTTTCTACCACCTTGGTAGAATCCCTGCATTGTCAACACCCAAGGCCGCCCCCAAGCGCACCACCTATTCTGTTCTCTACACGCCTTGGTTACTCTCGGGATCTCTGCACTTCGTCACACTCTGCAACCGACTGCATCCATCTTGACAGAGAAAATCTGTAGCTTTGGAGTGGTGCAATTTTCCAACCAAATTTTTACTTTATTTCCTATTTATTCTTGCGTCTTGCACTTTTTTTCCTACTTTATGTACTTTCAAGCATTATTTTGCTTTTCCATTCCATTTCAAAATGTATATGTTACAAAAGGCTATATAGATGTTGATTAAGTCCCTGTCTAATTGTCCAAATCGTTTAGGGTGCCCCATATCTTCACACACCTAGCACGGCCCTCCCACGAGTATGGGGTCAAACCTGTCGCGCCCGCCAACCCCTCGGTGTTTTTCCAGTCACCGAAATTTTTAGTCGCTACAAATAGTGAGGCCATAAGCCTCCCAAAAAATACCACAACCATTTGTGTAAACCCCATAGCTGACAAGGGTACCACAAGGCCTAGATCAAGCCTATCAAATGATCTAGGGCCTAAAAGAGAAATTGAAGAGGCTAAAAGCCTCTATATCTCAAAGCATCAAGATCGTCAACTTTTACTAAGATGATTCCATCAGTCTTGCGATCCCACCCTTGATGCTTCCTCCTAGTATCCCTATCCCTTAATTTAGCAAGTATAATAGAGAAGGTGATCCCAATGCTCATCTTATTAGTTTCTACTCAAAGCGCTTGTTGTTGCAATCATGGCTACACACTGTAATAAAAATGTTTCCTATGTCCTTGATTGGAAAAGCACTTAACTATTACCATGCCCTACATAGAGGATCTATATCATTCCTTGAGGACCTAATAGCTCAATTTGTCAATTGCATCAAGTATAACTTGAAGCCTGATACTAAACTTGACCAACTAATGAAGGTTAAGCAGGAATTGCTTGAACCAATGTAGAAGTTCATCTAATGATGGAATAGTTTACTCAACAAGATACTGGAGTCTATAGTTGAAACCCATATTTTTTCTATATTCAAAAGGATGGTTAATGACTTTATCAAGTTCAAGTTTTATTACCTTGACCTACTATCTAGCCATAGTATTGGTAGCCAAGGAATCTAAACAACTAACCAAGGGCAAAGAAACAATCAAGCCAAGACACTTACTAACAACTATGCATAACTAACCAATAACCTCTAGGGAAATTGCATCAACTACATCTAGGCCTAGCTTTGAGTAAAAGAGTAGGAAAAAATATGCTAGTTTACCTTTGAAGCCATTTGAACTCTTGGATCAACTATTGAATAGGGGAAGGATCCAATATAAATGCTTAAAGTTGCTCATAAATAACATGAGACGCTATGTGAGATAACCAAGGACCTCACTCAAGCAACCAAATATGATCCCCAATTGCCTAAATATTTCAAGATCTACTAGTTCTATCATTATCATTAATTACCTAGTCATGACACTAACTTCTGCCTCACACTGAAAGATGACCTACAAAGTATGATAGACAACGGTGAGTTGATCCTTGATGTATCCAACCCTGTCTGATCCCAAAATTAGTTGATCCATGTAGATAAGAACCCATTAAACATCATAGACCAATTGTACATCATATTAGCATTCAATATTAATGGAAATCATAGGCCCACAAGGGAACCATTTGTGGTTAGGTTACCCCCTATAATGAGAGGGCCTCTTTAGCTTCCACTAGCTCAAGATCCCCTTTTTTGTGAGAATAGCACCACACATGCTTCACAGGTAATCCTTTATCATCAGGGTGCCCCAACTATCCTTAGCCTAACTAACCATCCTAATCATACAATGATCTCTGATGTTGGCCAATGCTACAACCTCTTCCTTACAACCAACAAGTAACAACAAAAAAACCTCAATCAAGTAGAGGAAGAAGCATAAGCAAAAGCCTAACAACAAGGGTGAAAATTAGGAAAATACATGAAAGGAAGTGGACCCACCAAAGCTTACACCAATATCATCTATGTCGATGAACTCCTCTACCTAGCATGCCTCAACAAGAAAACCACAAGAGAATCCCAAAATCCAAATCCAAAAGAAAGAGAAGAGACCCCAACAACAACAACCTAAGGTTGAAGTTTACATTCTTGGGCACATGAAGGAAGTAAAGCACAACAACGATGACATGTCCACAACCAATGATAAGAACTTCCTTAGTAAAATAGGTCAAGTAGTTCTTTAAGTAAAAGAACACAACTTGAAGCGTTTACTACTTGATCATGACTTCCACTACACATCGTGAGTTGATAGCCAAGATGCTGACTTCCATGCCAGTTAGTGAGGATATCCCAACTAATGAGGAGTCCATCCACATAATGATGATTCCTTCTTCACTAAAGGAGAATAATTCAACATCTCTAGTGTTTCATGATAGTAAAATCAAGGCTAGCCCCCAAAATAGTGAAGTAACTAGGGCTCCTCTTTTCATCAAAATTTGGATGGGGTAGTTTAAGATGCATTGGGTGCATGTCAACAATGGTGCCACAACTAATGTTATCCCATGCATCATCATTGAATTCTTGGGCTTCACAAAGCATATACAACATACAACAACTTCAGCTCTTAGGTCCTTTAAAGGATCATGAGTTGTTGTTAAGGGATTAATCTCCTTAGATTTTATGGCAAGGGAGCAATTCCCCACAACCACTAATTTCTTGATGGTAGAGGAAATGCTAGGGTTCAACCTAATCCTTGGAAGTTTTTGGTTGGCTCAATTGTGAGTTGTATCCTTACCTGTCCACCAAGAGATTCACCTTCCTTACGAGGGACATGAAATCATCATTCATGGTGATAACATGGTCCCCCCTAGTAGTTAACAATGTGGATATATAGCAAGGGTCTAAAGTGGAGTTTCAAGAAGAACCTTCTAACCACAAAGTCCAACAACCCAAAGAGAGAAGAAAGCTAAGAATAAAAACAATGGGCAATGGGATGCATTATGGAATGAAATCCCTTTCAACATTGTAAGTGAATGGAACGGTAAATAAAAATGTGTAGAATAGACCTTACACATTTCCAAATCTTTTAAAGATTAGGAAGAATCTACACATGTGATGTACACCCTGATCCTTCCACTTCATGCATTTATGACCATGTAACCATATGTACTAATAACCATTTAGCTTGAATTTTCTTTGTTAACCTATTATGTCCTTTTTTTAATGTTTTTTTGTTTATGCATGTATCCTAGAAATTTTCTTTTATTTGCATTTTTATTAATTTTTTTATTTAAAAATATAAAACAAAAAAAATCAAAACAAAAAAATCAACAAAAAAAATATAAGTTTCTTTTGAATGCAGGCCTACCATGGCCTTAAAATGACAAAAAAAATTACATCAAGGGCCCACCATGGGCCAAAACTAGCAATGTTGCATGGCCTACCATGACCTAAAACTGGAAAAACACTTATACAACCTATGGTTACTACAACCAAAACTGGCAAGCATATCTTTTATCTTATTCATGTTTTATCCTATAATCACATCATTTAGCCATTTGGCTTAATATCCAAGATCAACATAGCCATTTATAATGTTTATAATACTAGAAAAATATATAGCCAAAATTGAAACAAAAATTTAAATTTAGAATGTTTATAACATACATAGATGTAGCCACACTATGTGGTAGAATGTCCAAAAAATAGAATAATAATCATCCATAACATAGTCTTGGCTAATAATAGCCATTAAAAAAACACAAAAAATCATATAGCTAAAAAGCTAAGGTAGGTAGAAGAAGGATGCTAAGGGGCATATGAAGGAGGAAGTGATGGATCATCCAAATCCTCACCACTAGGGTTGTAAATATCTCGTAATGCCTAAAATACAATAACACAAAGCTAATAAGTAATCAAAAACCAATACTATAACTTAAACCAATCCAAAAATAAAACTAAAACATAAAATACATTAAACCTATGGGGAATCCAACTTCATAACCTTCAGGGGTAGATGTTGAAGACCATTCTTCAAATGATGAGGAATTTGATCTTTTGTCATGTTGGCCTAGTCAATATCCCTAAAATTAACACTTGTGAGAATGTTACTTCTATCCACTTTGGTCCAAGTAGGTGGTTTCCAAGTTATTGCAGCCACAAAAGTCTCACCTACAACAATGGTGATTTGAGTAGTAGGAGATTTTTCCACTATGAAAGTCCTCTCAAAGGGCTAGTAGGAGTTCTCTACCTAAATCCCTTGAATGAACAAATCTCTCTTGCGTTGTTCAATTTAATCCTCTTTGAGCCACTTTAAATAAGCCTCCCAATCATCCTTATATTGTCATTTATGATCCTTTTATGTCTTACCCCACTCTAGGACCCATGCACTATGGAATTTCCAATACTTGACCTTTTGGAAGATGAGATCAATCTATATCTATTGCTCCACCATCTACCATGAGAGTACCACCTTGTCATGGATGGAATTCTAGTAGTAGGCCCATGTGATCTCTTTGGTATGCAAGTTTTCTAAGTTATCCACGTGGACTTCAACAAAGGCCTTACGTTCCTAGAGTTTCTTAATAGTCATAGCTTGTCATTGGGTCTCCTCCCTTAATGCCACAACCTACTCCCATAGGGATTCATTGGAGCTCTCCATCCTCCATGAAGTTTTTGCACACAAAATTTCAAGATTAGTAGCATTTTCATATAACTTCAAGGGTACACTTTGTACATCGAAGGGAAGCTTCAATAAGGAGTCAAACTCCATGTCTTAGCTAGGTTCCCACTCTATTGATGGAACTACAAGCAATAGATAACCATAAAATATAATCATGAGCATAGTTCACAACCTAAGATAGCCATAACATAAACATAACCTATAACATAGCAAAACAAATGAGGGATAGGAAATAGAGTTCTTACCTATCTTAGGTGTAATTTGTTACAATCAGTTGATGATGTCCTTGGCCATATCACACATGAACGCCATTTTATGTGAGAACTTTACCCATGGTTTCACATGAAACATAGGGACAAGAAACTTTGCTTGTGCCTTAGGAGCTACTACAAGCATAAAAATCATCAAATAGTTAGAATGAAAACCAAACCTAAAATCATAGGATATAAATAGAATCATTAAGACATGTGCACACTTGGCTCCTCCTCTTCCTTCTCTAGGATGATGATGGAGAATGCACTTGGCACCCCCTCACCAAACAAGGCTCATTTAGATCTACATTGGCTAACCATTTAGCCTCATGCTACCATAAGAGTGCCTCCTCTGCATGTCTTTGTTCTTTCTCTATTGAAGTGGCTACACATCTTTGCATCTTCTCCTTTGCAGAAGCCTAGGCTGCCATGTCCTTATGCTTATTTACCACCATAGCACATAAAAAAACTAATAAGTAAATAAAACCATAACATGACCATAAGTCTTAAAACATAGTGACCACCTAATGTGACTTTTTCAACTTAAACTTGAGCTTCTTCTGGATAAGTTGCTCTAATTTTGGTGATGATTCCTCTACAAATCGTTTGAGCCTAGCCCTAGCTATTCCATCAACCTTGGTACATAAATGTCGATCCATTAGGATGTTTTACATAACTATCAAGGGCTCCTCACTCATGCTGTCAAGGGATTCAAATTACCTACCACCAACATTCTTAGTGGTAACAGATGAAACACCAAAAAAATTTGTATGTTTTGGAATGTAGCTTTCACCCCATGAAACTCAAGGTAAAAATTCATTGTAAATGTGAAGATTATAATCCATGAGGGGAAATCTCACATATTCCATACTTTTAGGACTTAAAAATTACCTCATAAGTGATCAAAGCCTCATTTCCCAAGTGAAAAAAGTCACCTAGTCTCTATATTTTAGCTTGGGGGTCAATTTTGGAATGCTAAAAATGGTCATTTGATGGGTTTTATGGGGGTTATACATTTTCTATGCTGGAAATACTTGCAGGGGTAAATCTCATCTATCCCTAGTGTGGAGGAGTGGGATATTTTCCCTTATCTTGGAAACTTTCCCCTCCAGCATGAAAATTGCATGCCCTTAGTGTGGAAGCCACAAAAGCTAGATTTTAATATTCCATGCACTCCAACATTGACCAGATAGTTTAGCAAGGATGATAGAAGACTTAGCATGCAAGATTCATCTTCAGCATAGAAGGTTTATCCTTGTTACTATTTATAGTAAATGGAATGTCCATGTGGGGAAGGCACTTACTATGTATAGTAACCCATCAAATTTGGGTATCCATCTCACTTGTACAAGGTAGAAATTTGAAGCAAAATTACAACTAATTTGAAACTATTATACAACCAAATTACACTCATTTTGTAGTACCATTCATGGCCTAAGACCTATAAAAACTAGCCTCAAGCACAATTTTCAAGTTAAACACTTTGGCAATTCTATAACCCTAACATTGGTTCAATAATTTTTCTCAAGGTTCTACAATTTTTTGGATATTTTTGCAATTTTTCATAATTCCACACTTGGGCATTTTCAAACACTCAGGAGCTCTTGCAATCATTCATGTTTGCATTCTCTTAAGCCCTAGCATGGAAGCATAATAGCCTTGAGACTTGTAAACTTTTCGGGTTAATGCTGCATTTTTGGGACTTACAACCCCCAACATGAAGCACTCTAGCAGCCAAACTTCTCACTGTTCTCATCCACTAGCAATAACACAAGTTGTAGATCTACAGTTTGTAGTAGAGAATATTTGAATGCATTAGAAGTGGCTTGGTATCTAAATCATGGAGTATATCACATTAGCTTCAATGGGCCTTGAACTCCTACCTCAATGAACCCTCCTTTGCTCTTTCATTGGCATTTATTATACACATTTTTGCAATTATTCCTCTATTGTTTTAATAAATTTTTAAAGTTTCATTTTTCTATGCAATTTGCATTTTTTTTCCATTCTACAGATTTGTAATTTTTTTGTTATTATTTGCATCATTTATTTTGCATTTCATATGTCCTTGGGTGATTTTTTGGACCCTCTAGGGTGTCTTAAATCCCATTTTTAGAGGTCTTATGGATTTGGGGTTAAGGCTATTGCACTAGATGCATTAGTTTTCCAACAATCAATTTTTCTAATTGCAACAATTTTCTTAGCACTAGAAGGAGGTCCTTTATCCAATTTCTATGTATAAATCAATTTGCATTATTGCCAATGTTGCCTTCCATTGCAAAAATCTACAATTTTGATATTAAAACTTTTAAAACCTTTAAAAATAAATGTTGCAACCAATCCCCCTTATAATTAAAGCCCATCATGGAAGTTGTAGGTGTTTGGGTTTTCAACATTTTTACAACAGTTGCTGTGAATTTCAAGACCAACATTGACATTCCACCAAAACCTTCAAAAAACCAATGTTGTCCCTTTTTCCTTGTGACTAACATTGTAGTGTGGAAGTTGTAGATGATTTGGATGTTAGCTTTTCACAACTACTATGAATTTTTTTGCCTAAAGCTAGTGTTGATACCTTCCCCACTTTTTCCTTTTTACTAACAATTTTTCCAATTTCCAAAGTAGGTGGTGCAACCCTTCTAAATATCAGTAAAGTTCTAGAAGTTGACTTCCCCCCAATCTTTTCAAGCTAAGAAAATTAGTAGCCAGCCAAAACCAATCTTATTGAAAAAACACCAACTTTCCACTTTGATTTTTAGCCTTTTACTTTTCAACAACATTGGATTAGAAGGTGTGAGATTCCCATCATCTCATCCCCCTTCTCTCTCCCCTACCATACCTAATGTAAAGGTAGCTAGGGGGCCAACATTGGTGAGGCTTGTTACCAACTTTCCACGTTGGTTTTCAGTCTTTCCCCCATCAAAGTTGGATTAGAAGGTGTGAGATTCTGATCATCTCACCCCCCTTCTTCCCCCCACATCCCCCTCCCCCCCATCATACCTAGTGTAGAGATAGTTAAGGGGT
Source organism: Gnetum montanum (assembly GCA_015680685.1). Lineage (NCBI taxonomy): Eukaryota > Viridiplantae > Streptophyta > Gnetopsida > Gnetales > Gnetaceae > Gnetum > Gnetum montanum. The sequence goes on from MNCI01021803.1 coordinate 1,451,245, forward strand.
CAATGTGGGTAATGCTTAACACCAATGTTTTGAACTTTCTATTTTTGGTAAAGGCGTAAACCCTTATTACCCCTCATTTACTAATTATATAAAGTGCTCCATTTTCAAAATTTTTTATTTTGTTTGATCATTTTTAAAATCTACTTATTTGGATTTACTTCTATTATTGCCTTTTATAGCCTATTTCAAGCCATTTTAACAAAATAGCCATGTCTCTTCCAAAATCAATCAAGTTGCCTTATAACTACACCAATAGTGGATTAGATCAATAACACATGAGGGTTTATAATCCCAAAGATCCTACTATAATGGAATGTAGAAAATCTCTTAGACTTAGAGGAAAAATTCCTGGTTTTGCAGCAACAAATGAAGAACATTATAACTTCATTAACGCTAAGATCTAGATTGGCATGCTAATCTCATGAGAACAAGTAGAGGATAAGAGGGAATTTGAGCTTATCCATCATGATGGAAAGGAGTATATTTCCTTCCCCTACAACCAAATACCCCTCAATGAAATCTACACTAGCATCTTAGACCTTCTCATTAAAGTTCATGAGGATACCTAGAAGGCTACCTCTAAGGGAAAACCAAAGGAGGATGATAAATTTGAATAGAGTTTGAACTTGAAAACCTTGGGGTACTTTTTCAATAAAGGACCTCCAAGGCCATAGTACCCACCCCTACCTCCTTTTCTTCTTCCTCTAAACACATTTCACCACCTTCGTCCCCATCATACCTTACCATGTTCGAGCTTATGCCAACCATCATTGCACACCAAGCACAATTTGTATTATAGCCAATCACTTTTTACTTCTCCATGTTCCTTGCTACCCAACCTAGGTCAACTCAACCAATGATGGTGGTAGCTACTACTATTATCCCATGGACCAGCTGTGTGGGGTTCACCATGGGATCATAAGCAAGTTAGGGATCACATATCCCCTTTATCCCATTTGTGCCTTAGGTACCAACACAGGCATCCTTTTCCTTATTTGGCCTACAAGCTATGATTGTGACACAAGCTCTTTCTTCCATCGTACAACCCATAGCGAAGTCACAAGCCTCAAAAACTATGCCACAATCATATGTACAAAGCCCATAGCCAACAAGGCTACCATAGGGCCTAGATCAAGCCTTCCAGATGATCTAGGAATTGACATAGGAGTTGAAGAGACTTAAATCCTCTACTTCACAAATTGTCAATATTTTGAACTTCTAAAAGGATGTTTCCATTATTCCTATGGTTCCACCCTTGACACTTCCTCTTAGTGTTCCTATTTGCAAAATTTAGTAAGTATAATAGAGAAGGTAATCCCATATGCTCACCTTATAACCTTTAGATTTGAGTGCTTGCTATTGTAGCAGTGGCCTCATAATATCATGAGGACTCTCCCCATGTCCTTCACTTGGAAAGCACTTGATTGGTACTATATATTACCTAGGGGATCCATATTCTCACTAGAAGACTTGATAGCCTAGTTTGTTAACCACTTCAAGTATAACTTGAAGCCTGACACAATGCTTGACCAAGTCATGAAGATCAAGTAGGAACTTCTTAAGCCTATATTGAAGTTCATCTAATAGTGGAATAGACTATTGACTAAAATACTAGAGCCCATCGGTGAGGCTTACCTTTTAGCCATATTCAAGGTGATGGTGAATGACTTTATCAAGTTAAAACATTACTATATTGATATGCAATTCCTTAGCTAAGTATTTTCCCAATCCAAGAATATGATGCTATGGATGTTAGTCATGATCTAGCCTACATAGCATATAAAAATAAACATACACAGAGAGACAAGGAGAAAGGCAAGCAAAAAAAATGTGGCCATAGAAATTGTGAACAAAGAGGCAAAGACCACTAACAAAGGGCCAAGGACCAACCCACCCAAGGCCTCCAATAATGACCATAATATCCAACCATCAACCTCTAGGGCCACTGCATTGACTAAAACTAGGAAAAATTTTGAGTGGAAAGATTGTAGTAAGTACACTTCCTTACCTCTAAAGTCATCCGAGTTGCTAGACCAACTACTAAAGAGTGGGCATAGACAATACAAACAAATGATCAAAGTTGCTTGATAGAAGAATGAGCAATTATGTGAAATAGCCAAAGATCTCTCTTGAGCAACAAAGGGTGATCCACAACTTCCTAGATACTTCAAACTAGACCACTTATGCCATTATCACCAACTACCTAGTCATGATACAAACTTTTGCCTAATGTTGAAGGATGACCAATAGAGGATGATAGATAAAGAAAGCTAGTCTTAGATGCTTCCAACCCAGTATGGCCACAAAATTAGTTGATGTAGGTCTACAAAGAACTATTAAATGATAATGACACCCCTTACATTATTTTACCATTCAACATTGATGATGATATAAAATCCCCAAGAGAACCATTCATGATCTAAGTATCTCTTACAATGAAAGGGCTTCTTTAGCTTCCACCAACACAAGATACCCCTTCATCATAAGAGTACCATCATGAACACCTTTAAGGGAACCTTTTATCATCAAGGTGTTCCAACCTAAAACAATCCAACCAATCATAGGTTAGCCAACTATACAATAACCTCCTATGGTGGCTAATGTTACTACCCATTTCTCACAACCAATGACTAAAAACTAGAAGACCTCAACTAAGCAAAAGAAGAACCATAAGCAAATGCTAAGCAACAAGGATGACAAGAAAAATGAGGCGCAAAAGGAAGTGGATCCACTAAAGCCCATTTTCATATTAGTTATTCCCATAACCTCCTATGCCCAACTTTCTCTAACCAACAAGCCACAAGAGGACCCTAAAGCCCATAACCAAAAGAATGAGTAAAAGCCCAAACAATTGCAACTTAAAGTTGAAGTTTGCATTTTGGGGTGCATGGAGGAAGTGAAGAACAATCGAGGCAACAAGCCCACATCCAATGATAAAAACTTCCTTAGTATGATGGATTAGGTTAGAAAATATCTTAAGCAAAAGAATACAACTTTGAGCTTATATGACTTGATCATACTTCTGCTAGACATCATGATGTGTTAGTCAAAATGTTTACTTCCATCCCCATTAGTGAGAACATCCCTACTAATGAGAAAGTCATCCATGTAGTGACGATTCCTCCCTCACCAAGGGAGGAGAAGTCACTACCCTTAGTATTTCATGATAGTGAAATCAAGGTTAATCCCCAAAATGGCAAAGTAACTAGGACTCCTCTATTCATAACCATACATGTAGGGTAGTTTATAGTACATCGAGTGCATGTTGATGATAGAGCTACAAATAACATCATCACATGCACCATTGTTGAATGCTTGGACCTAACTAAGAAAATATAGCCCACATTAACTATAGCTCTCAAATCCTTCAATGGATCAAGGGTTTCTATCAAAGGGCCTATCTCCTTGGACTTTGTGGCAGGGGAGTAATTCCCCATGACCACCAATTTCTTGGTGATGGAGGAGACACCAAGGTTCAATCTTATCCTAGGAAGATCATGATTGGCTTAATTACAGGTCGTGTCCTCATCCATCCATCAAAAAATTCACCTTCCTTATGAGGAAGGTGAAATCATCATCCATGATGATGGCATGGTTCCCCTAGCTATTAACAACATGAACATATATTAGGGGTCTAAGGTAGACCTTTAGGAGAAAACTCTTAGTCATGAAGTCCATCAACCCAAGAGAGAGCAACAACCCAATGATGACAATGATAAGCAATGGGATGGGATGAAATTCCTTTTAACATTATTAGTGATGGTGATGGTGAATACAAACTTGTGCAAAGTAGACCTTACTCATTCCCTAATCTTTCAAAGATTAGGAAGAATATACATAAGTGAAGTGCATATTAACCTCTCCATGTCCTTATAACCAAATGCACCAATAGCCATGTAGCCTAATTTATTATACCTTTTTATGTACTTTTTTTTAGTCTCTATGCATGTATCATAAGTTTCTACTTTGCATTTTTACTTATTTATTATAGTCTTTCTCATGTTATAAACATCAAAAAGCTTTAAAAACTTTAGAACATAAAATCATGGGTATAAGTTTTTTTTTCCAACATGGCTTGCCATGGCCTTAAACTAGCATCATAGTCTACTAAGACTTTAAAATAGTAACATGACCTACCATGGCCTAAAATTGGCAATGTGACCACAATGCAACATGGCTTGCCATGGTGTTAAACTAGTAAAAAAATATAGCCTATACCTACCATGACCTAAAACTACCAAATGTCTCTTTTATGATGTTCTTACTTAGCTTATCATCGCATCGATTAGTCATATAACTCTATAATCAAAATTGTCCACATAGTCATTTACAAAGCTTACTAGAACAATATATATATAGCCAAAAATGAAAAAAAAATTTAAATTTAAATTATCCATAACATACATAGCCATGGCCACACTATGTGGCAAAAATGTTCATAAATAATAACAACCATTTATAACATAATCTTGGCTAACATTATCCATCAACATAAAAATAAAAGTAATGTATCCATAAAGTTGAAAATGAGTATATGGAGGATGCTAAGGGGTATCTAGAGGAGGAAGTGGTGGATCATTTCAACCCTCATCGTTGGGGCCACCAATGTCTCTTGATGTTTAAAATATAACAACACATAGCTGGTTAGTGACCAAGAGTCAAAAGCATAACTTATGAAAAAACCTAAAATGTAAAATATATCTAACCTATGGGGATTCTTTCTCCATAACTTTTGGAGGTAGATGTGGAAGACCTTCCTCCAAATGATGGAGGATTTGATCCTCCATCATGTTAATCCAGTCAACATCTCCAAGATCAACATGACAAAGAATTCCAGTCCTATCTATCGTAGTCCAAGTAGGTGGCTTTTAGATAATAACAACCATAGAAGGAGTAGAGGATTGCTCCACCATGAGTGGATCCTTTGGATGAATAGCTCTCTCTTATGTCATTCAACTGACTCCTCCTTGAGCCACTTGAGGGAGGCCCCATGATCCATCTTGTATTATCACTTGTCAACCTTTTGTGTCTTAGCCCACTCTAAAATCCAAGTGTAGTGATCTTTCCAATCCTTGACATTCTGGAAGATGAGGTCCATCTAAATCTATTGATTTGCCAACTCTTGTAAAACCACTACTTTGTCCTGAGAAGTATGCCAATAGCAAGCTCATGTGATCTCCTTGCTTTGCAATTTTCTTAAGTTAGCCACTTAGGCTTTCATAAAGGCCTTGTGGTCTTGGAGATCTCTAATCATCTCCTCCTATCATTGAGTCTTTGCTTTTAAGGCTACAACTTCCTCCCATAGGGATTTGTTGGACCTCTCAAGCTCCTAGAAAGTTTTTACACATGACATTACTAGATTAGTAGTAGTCTCATACAAGTTCAAGGTTACACTAGATACATAGGAGGGAAGCTTAGATAAGGAGTCAATCTCGATGTCTTGGCTAGGATCCCACTCCACAAAAGGTATTACACAAGCATGAAATAGATAGCCATAACACAAACATAGCCTATAACATAGCCAAACAACTAAGGCATATAAACCAAAGTCCTTATTTATCTCAGGTGCAACTTATTACAACTAGTCAATGATGTCCGTAGCCATTCCACACATGAAAAACACCTTGTTTGGGATCTCCACCCATGGTTTCACATGAAAATTAGGAATAGAGGCTTCCACTGGTGACTAAGAAACTACTACAAGTATAAAAATCATCAAAGGGTTAAGATAAAAATCAAAATTAAATAATAGGATATATTGAAAGCATTAAGGGCATGGACATACCAAGCTCCTCCTCCTCTTCTTCTAGAATGACAATGGGGGATGTACTCAGCACCACCTCATCAAACAAAGCATCTAGATAATTTATGTATACCTCAAGTTACTATAGGAGTGCCTCTGCCACATGCCCTTATTCTTCCTCTATGGCAACTTGGACTACAAGGATGTGATGCTTGTCTATAATCATAGCACATAGAAAACCAAGTAGCATATGAAACCATAACATATCCATGAACTTTAAAAATAACCAAACATAGATAAATCATATTTGTAACTACTTGTTGTGATGGATTAAGCTTAAATTTAAGCTTCTTTGGGGTAGGTTTTTTTGATGTCAATGGTGCTTCCTCCATGAACCTCTTGAGTTTCTCCCTGGCTACCTCTTTGGCCTCCCTACATCATCCTTTGGCCTTCAAGATGCTCACTAGAAATGTGAGTGGTACCTCGTCATTCATGCTATCAATAGACTCACACCACCTACCATCAAGATCTTTGGTGGTAATGGACAATGTATCATCCATCCCCTTTTGTGGATTCTAGGCCTTCACCTTTGGGTAAATGTGCTTTATCCAAGGCTTAGAAAGTTGACTTGGGTCTTGGGGAACCCATCACCCATTCCTATACACCACCAAAAAATCCACAAACCTCTTAAATAACCTGAAAAACATGAAAACTACATGTGTATTATTGTAGAGATATCTACACACACTTTAACGATTTTCTCTTGAAGCCCAATAGCTAAAGAAGCTACCTAGTTGAACCTAGTGTCATCCATTAGGACCTTCTTAAAGGTTCACCCCTACACGATGCCAATAATATTCTTTTATACTAATATTTTAAAAAACACATGAGACTTTAATAAAGGATAGGATTTCTTTACATTAGGGTTTGTTATGTCATCCATGAAAATTCTGGAGCGATTTATGTTGGCACCAAGCCACTTCAAAACTTCCTCATGATGGTCCAATTCCTTCACTATGCTAGTGGGAGCCTTTGCCTCATCAACAAGGACACCAAAAAAGTTGCAAAAGAGGCCCTCATCAATATCAATGTTGACCTTCATGCCTTAAATGATGGTGCTAAAACAACCAGCCTTCTCATTGAAGAAGTCAATGACATGCAACATATTTATAGTAGGGATGGAAGGGATAGGTGCCATAAATAGATCAAGAAAACATGCATGCTATAGGTTTTCTTGAATGTACTAAGGTGCCTATCCCCTTAGTTGCTTTTGTGTTGGTATCACCTCACCAAACTTTAGGATGAGGGTATCCTTATGATATGCTTCTAAAAGTGGTATGGTGACATTAACAAAGGTGGAAGGTCTTGTAAAGTAAAAAACCAAATAGTTGGAATCAACATAGGCATGTCTAACAACTAGTCAAAATAATAGAACACTCAGAGTTTTTATAACCATAAAACATTAGAAGCTATTTCTTTTATGTTTACCTAGCCAATGCAATTGAAACTTTAGCCCTTAGTGTGATGTCAGATGTGTTTAGTAAGCTACCTACCTTAATCATAGATTATGCTACTCCCATCACATAGAATAGTGAGGATACCTTTATGATCATCATTCATACTGCTCTTGCCAAGGAAGGGTATGAAAATTTTATCTTATTCATGGTGAATCCTCACAAGACCTAACTACTACTCATAAGAATACTATATGCAAGTGATCAAAGTAGTATGTCATTGTAGGTGATGACACATTATGTTGATGACCCTATGATGACATACTCCTAAAATGCTTAGGTAAAATTGAACCCAGAATAGTCTTAGAGGAGTTTCATGAGGGTGTTTGTGAGGGACATATAGGACCTTGAGCTATGGTCACTAAGATTAGATGGTTAGGCTATTATTGGTTCCACATGAAAAATGATTGCCTATAGAAGGTTAAGTAGTGTGACACATGCCAAAAATATAGCAACCTTATACATGTACCACCAACTGGGTTGTATACCACTCAAATAACATGGCCATTTCAACAATGGGGTTTGGATATCATTGGATCCATAGTGTTTAACTCTTTTGTAGGGCATAGCTTCATCATCACTGCAACTGAATACTTTACAGAGTGGGTTGAGGCTATTCCCCTAAGGAAGAATACATTCAAGAAAGTGTGAAAATTCATCCTAGATAACATTGTAGCACATTTTGTCATACCCATGATCATAGTTATAGATAATGGACCACAATTTAGTAGCCAAGAAACAAAAGATTTTTGCCATGAAATAGGCATTAAGCATTATTTCTTGTTGTCTTATTACCCTCAAGCCAATGGACAAGTAGAAGCAAGCAACAAGTCCATCATAAACTTGCTCAAGAAGATTCTCAATAATAGCAAGTGCAAATAGCATGAGTGGCCTATCCATGCACTATGGTCATACAAAAAATCCTATTGCAAAACAACTAGTATGACCCCTTAGAGCTTGATTTATGGTTTGGAAGCAATTTTACCTCTTGAATTACTAGTACCATTGCTTCAAGTAGTCTTGACTAACTTTGTCAATGATAAGTAGAATAAGGAGTTGTAAACAATAGTCCTAGACTTAGTGGAGGAGCAACATAAGCAACTGCTTACCCGCATTGAACACTATCAAGAGACGTAGAAGTGGCAACATCACCATAATTTGATCATGAGTAAGATCAAGGCAGTTGACCTAGTGCTCAAAGCCATCCATGAGCATGCAGATAAATTCTTAGCCAACTAGGAAGGATCCTTCCTTATCACTAGAGAGTACAGGAATAGTGCATTTAGGATAGCTAACATGGATGGAAATGAGCTAGACAACCTAGTCAATAATTTCAATCTAAAGCCATACTACATGTAGCTAACAATCATCAACAAGAAAGCCTACTTTCAATGGCCTAGTAGGGCCTTAAACTAGTACCATGGCCCACCATAGCCTTAAACTAGTAACTTTAGTAACTTGTATATCTTGGTTTTATCATCTCATGTGGCCTGTATGTATTGTACCATTATAATATGTAGTGGTGTTTTGTATTCTTTGTTAGTGCCTCTCAAGTCAATCCTCTAGACATCAACAAAGAAGGGCCATTAAAACACCACAAAAAGTTTCATGTTATGGCCAATGTTTTTCATGTAGCTTTCACCCATGAAACTTGAGGCAAAACTTCATTGTAAATGTGAAGATTGTAATCCATGAGGGGTAATCTCACATATTTCATACTTTTGGTTTTGAAACAATGCCTCATAAGTGATCAAATACTCATTCCCCAAGTGAAACTAAGTTACCTAGTATTTATATTTAGGCTTGGAGGGATCAAAAGTATCTTTTTAAATGCCAAAAATGGAAATTTGATGGATGTTATGGGGATATACATTTTTTTATGCTAGAAACACTTGTAGGAGGGTAAATCTCACCTACCCCAAATGTGGAGGATTGGGGGATTTCCCCTCACCTTGGAAACATTTCCCCTAGCATGGAAACTATATGCCCCTAGCATGGAAGCCTCAAAATCCAAATTTCAACACTCCATGCACTCCAATGTTAACTAGCCACTTTAGCAAGGATGGCAGAAGTCTCAATATGAAAGATGCATCTCTAGCATAGAAGGTGTGCCCCTATTACTATTTATAGTAAATAGAATGATGATGGGGGAAGGAAATCATCCAAATTTTGGCATCCATCTTACCTATACAAGGTAAAAATTTGCAACACAATTATAGCCTATTTGTAGTCATGGTATAGCCAAATTACAACCATTTTGTACCAGCATTCATGGCCTAAGACCTATAAAAACCAACCTCAAACACCATTTGCAAGTTAAACACTTTGGCAATTCCATAACCTTGACATTGGTTTAGTAATTTTTGTTAAGTTTCTATGATTTTTTGGGTAGTTCTACAATTTTTCACAATTTCATACTTAGGAATTTTCAAGCACTCAAGAGCTCTTGTAATCTCTCATGTTTGCATTCTCTAGGACCCCAACATGGAACCATTATATCCTTGAGACTTGTAAACTTTTGGGATCAAAGCTAAATTTTTGAAGCTTCTGACTCCTAGTGTGGAGTAATATGGTAGCCAAATTTCTCACTTTTCTCACCCTTCAATAGTAACCAAAATTGAAAACCTATATTTTACATCAGAGAAGATTCAAATGCATCAGGAGTGGCCTAGTAGCTAGATCATGTAGTAGATCACATTGGATTTAATGGGCATTGAACTTCTACCTTAGCGAACCCTCCTTTGCTCTCTCATAGGCATTTATTGTACACATTTTTGGAACTCTTCCTCTATTATTTTAATAAATTTTTAAAGTTTTAATTTTTTTGTGTAATCTACATTTTTTTCAATTCTACAGCTCTATAATTTTTTTTTCATTATTATTTGCATAATTGGTTTTGCATTTCATAAGTTTTTGGGTGATTTGCTAAACCATCCAAGGCATCTCAAATTTCATTTTTTAGAGGCCCTAGGGATTTAGGATTGAGGTTGCTACACTAGATCCATCAGGTTTCTAGCAATCAATTTTTTTAGTCAAAACAACAAATAATGACTCATTCATCTTATCTGGTGGGTTCTAGGCCTACATGGTTGGATAACTATGCTTTATCCAAGACCTAGAAATCTGGTATGGGTCTTGGGAACCTATCACCAATTCCTCCACACCACTAGTAACTCCAAAAATCTCTTCAAATAACATACAAGAAATGCATAACACATGTGGATGTGGGTAGAGGTATCATTGCAGAGTTTGAGAATCTCTTCCTAAAGCCCAGTAACCAAGGAAGCCACCTAGTTGAATCTGGTATCCTCTATGATGACCTTCTTAAAGGTCCACCCTTTTGCAATGTTGATTACCTTATTTTTTCATAATATCTTAGGGAATGCACAAGATCTAAATAAAATATATAATGTCTTTACTACATGATTCATGAAGCTATCCATGGAAAGCCAAGAATGACCCTTACTAGCATTAGAACACTCCAAAACTTCCTCATGATGGCCTGCTTCCTTCACTATTCTAGTAAAAACTTCTGTCCCATTAGTAGAAATACCAAACAAGTCATAAAAGGTTGCCTCATTTATGGGTATGGTCATTAGCACAATTCAAACTATGGAGTTGAAATGATTGGCTCCTACATCAAAGGAGTCAATGATGTTCAACAGCTCTACATTGAGGATGGAAGGGATCAGTGTCATGAACACATTAAGCAAACCTACATGCTCAATGTTTACTTGGATATACCTAGGTGCATGTTCTCTCAATCACTCTTATGGTAGAATCAACTTACCAAATTTCATGATGATGGTATCCTCATGATGTCATGAAATTGACAAGGTGATGTTCGCAAAAGCAAAAGGTCATGCAAGACAACAACAAGCATTTATCCTCAACATAGGCATGTTTAAAAACTAGTAGAGTACTTAAAAATTTACTAACCATAAAAAATTAGTCATTACAACCCATGTTCGCACCTTTCTTCTTCTTACTCAGTGTGGTTTGTGTAGAGGTCCTAGTGGCAATGGTCTTATCTTGGGTGCTCTTGGAATCCATCAACCATTTGTGTACCATCTTGTTGACCATGCACTTCTTGTAGACAAGGATGAAATCCTTAGTGTATTTATCAAAGTCCCATATTAACTATTCATACATAATAGTTCTGATCTTGGGGCCCTTGGTTAACACATCTAAGGTGGTTTGAGACATTGCAAAAGTTTAATTGTTAGTGATCAATCCATGATCACTAATCCTATATCTACAAGAAAGTCATAAAACTAATAGCTTAGGAATCAAATAGAACCAAAAATATCAAAACACTATGACAACTATGCTTACTCCTATGGATGATACATAGTACTAGGTGGGTTCTAAAATAACATATGGATTCTCTGCACCACCATCAAAGTATTGTTAGCATTATACTAATGGTACTCTAGCATAATCTAGATCTCTACAAAGTATCATGTGTTGATGAGGTCTACTACCTCCCCTACTACATGAGGCAACAGATTTTCAATTATGAACTTGGTGATCAGAATAAATTCTTGAGGCATCAATGTCTCTACTATGATCCCAACCATGTCCTTCGACAAGTATGATCATAGCATCACACTAAAGCTCTATAGGATGTAGGCAAGGAATTCCCTTGCCCCTGGTTAGAACCATAGAGAGCCCCTCTCTAGGATCATGTTAGGAAAATGGGTGTTTGCCTTGGATTGGCTGATGCAACATAGGATTCCAATCAACTCAACCATAATGAATATGGGTTTTAGTATGGTCCTACATGGGGAAACAAAAACACTATTTGAATCATGTCTCAACACTTATGATTTCTTAATTAATTTTACAAAAAATCCTAGTTGGGGGTGAAATTAGCATCTGTAAAAGACTCTAAGGTATTTGTTAAAATTCATTAAGGAATTTAACAAAAACATCATTACAACCCTTGTATCCTTCATGCATTATAGCCAAAATCATTTCTTAGTCCAAAAATCATGTCTTAGTCCAAAAATAGCTTTAAAACCTAGGAGATGGTCATATGGGAAAAAGCTTATTAAAATAGTAATATTTTATATTTCTCATGAAACCAATCTTAAATCATAGTTACTATCTTTAGACATTCCTAGGAGTATGGAACATTGACAACAAAAATTTCTAAGCATGTCCATGCTATCCATATTCAAGGGGTAAATTATTATAACCAAGAAAAACCTCTACATGCATAACTATATAGGAAAAGTTTTCAAAAAGCAACCATAGCTCCAAATTCAATAATTCCACTACTATTGGAATCCTAAAATCATGAGATACACATCCATGACTAGAAATGATGAAGATTCTTAGATAGTTTAATAGAAAATAGATCAAACCCAACAATGACCTAACGATTAATGAAAAGGCCTTAAATCACACAACCATAGTAAAAAATTCATTAAAAACTCTTTTAAAATTTAATTTCAATTATTATACCATAGAAAGAATCCTAAAATCATGAGCTGCATAGCCATAACCAACATAGTTAAGAAATTAAATCCATTATAGTAGATAACATGAAAAACCTAGTAGTAACCTAGCCATTAATGAAAACCCCTTTTTCTACACACGTTTAATAAAAAATTCTCAAGAAATTCATTCTAACTCCAAATGGAGTAATTACACCTCCTTTAGTAAGATTTAGCTGAGACATACATATCCATAATGAAAAAATACAAAAAAAAAGACCTTACAATTTCTTTGAAAATAATTCATAAATTTGCATGAAAATCTATAAAATAGCATAAGCCCTAATTGCACAACCTAACTAAAATAGCCATAACTTTGTCATTGCAACTCCAAATTAAGTAAGAACACAATAAAAAAAAAAAACCTCAAACATAATTCTAAAAGCCCATATCCATGTAGTACAATAATATTTAGTCATTTTCATGATAAAACTTCATAACTTTGTCTTTTTTTTCTCATCAAAAAAACATTTTAAAACACATAAAATTCATAAATCCTAATTTAATTTCACCATGAATGAATGCCAAAATAGTTAAAAAAAACCTTTAACCCATGTTAAAACCATCAAAATAGGGGATGGGAGTTTTTCAAAATTTGAAATATTAAGGCCTAGATCTAACAAAAATAGCTCCATGCCCAAATTGATGAAAAAAACACATGAAAACAAAAAATCTAATTTTAAAATTGAATCTAGCAAAGCTTGAATAACAAAATGACCTTAGATCTATGTAGAAAAAACCAAAATATGAGGTGGGATTTTGTCAAAATTTCATTCTACCCACTTCCTCAACGTTGATTTGACAAAAATGACCCCATCCTAAATAGGAAAACTATGAAAATACTACAATGAAACTAAAGAGACTAGCTAGAATTGGCCTACCTTGGGGAAAGTGAGAAGGATGCTTGAATTGAAACTAGTATGGATAGCTGGGAGATGTTCTATGCAACCTCATCTACCTTTTGGATCTTTGGGTTTCTACTCTTGCCTCCACATTGCTTCATCTTTACTTCACCAATGTTGAAAAGCTAAAAAAAACTAGAAGGATTGAAGTATCTACTTTTGCTAGGAAGGAGATCTATGCTTCCACGCTAAGAATGAAAAGTGTTGTGTAGCAAAAACCTCTACTAGAACTCCCGTTCAATGTGTTGTATGTTGAATGAGGGTTGTAGTATGTGTTTGAAACAAATTTGAACTTAAAAAGCATATTAAGACCTAAATGCCTACTCTCCTACCCTTGTTGCCAATTCTATGCATTGGAATGTAAAGTGAACTAATGTGAAAGGGGGGAAGTATTTTCTATGTTGGGAATGGTGGAAGAAAAAATACTAAATTCAAATTTTTGAATTTTTTTATGGTGGGCCCCACCATACACCTCCCATTCAAGATGTGGAAACCTCATCTATGTTGAGTTTTCCATCCCATATAACCTTGACACAACCCATGCACACTTGTATCCACACTAGGCAACATGGACCTAGTGTGAATACCAACCTCCATTACCTTACAACACTTCCACATTAACTTCCTTACCATTTTTTGTAGTTGTGACCTACCTCATCCAACCTTGAGCTCCAAATTGGGGTTAGATCTTGTTAAAACCTTACATTTTAGGCTTTCCTACTAGGACAACACTACCTAGCATGGAGCCTAGTGTGGATCAAGGGGCATAGCATTCATAGTTGTCCCCCAGTTCCCATCTAGCCCAAATCTAACCCCTAGAATGGGGCCACATGATCTAGAACCCCTCTAATCACTCCTAGAAGCCTTGAAACTTCATTGAATTGAGTCAATAGTGCTTGAAACCTTCAGATTTGGTGGATCAATGCTAGGGGAGATCTCACCAATGCTAGGAAACATGGATCCAATGTGGATGGGTGGGGGAATGACCAAAAATACTAAAATCAACTACCCAGTAGCCATTTTTCAAACCTAACACTCCTTGATAGCCTCAAGTAGTCTAAGTTTGCCTTTAAAAAAGTTGATTTTGCATCCATAGCCTTCTCCATAGTGGTGAACCCCCTCCATGCTACCCAATTGGGAGATGGTGTGGAAAACTAGGGGGTGTGCAATAAAACCTTATTTATGACTAAGAATAGCCTAATGACCTATCCTAGTGACCTCTAGACCCTATCAAAACCTTCTAGAGTTCCAAATGCCCCAAAATTGATCAAAAATTGCATAAAACTATCATCTCCCTTTCATCCACATTAGAGCCATCATGCCTAACATGGAAAAAGAGAGGATGATTGCATGAGGCACCTAGGAACCTCCAAACTAGTGGATTTTGATAACAAATCTCAACAATCAACATTAGGAACCCCAAAGGCTACATGCATGTGCAATTGATTGTCAAAAGAACCTATATAGGAAAATTTTGATTTATCCATGCTAAATAAGATCTCATTCACACTGTCCATCATTGATACAACTAGGAAGATTCTTGAGGGATCCCAAATACATCAAAATAATGTCAAATTACCCTGTACTTGAACCAAAGCCCTATTAGCCATTCTAGAAGCCACCAAACTTCTAGAAGTTAGTCAAATATAGTCAAATATCAATCCCCATAGATCCTTCATGTCAAGGAGGACACCCATGCTTGACAATGTGGAGCTACCATGGAACCAAAGGGGTGAGTCTTGAAATCACTAGGAAACCTTTCAAATTACCTAGATTTGAAACCAAATCCTAGCCCTTGACCGCTGCAACCCTAGTAGGTTTGCCTTGTCAAATCTTACCAAAAGTGGTTAAAAGCTTGGGTTCAAGTGCATCCACACTAAGTGGGACCTTATCCATGCTAGGCATCCTAGCCCTAGCATGGATAAAAGGCATCAAAGCCAAAACTTGTGAAATTTACATGGAAATTAACTTCTTGCAACAACCCAACTCTTCTAGAAGCCACTAGACTTTTGAAAGCTAACCAAAATAACCAAAAATTATCCCCCTTTGAGTCTCCACACTAGGAGGAATTCTATCCATGCTAGATAGCATGGATCTAGCATGAAACTAGAGGAGTAAGCCTAAGAACTATTTAAAAACCCTCAAAATTACCAAAATTTGAACCCAAGCTTCAACCATCAACATCAGCAACCTTAGAGACACACATGCATGATCAAAAGTGAAAAAAATAGTAAAAAATGGGCTTCCCCAGATCTTCCACACTAGAGGTCATCTCATCCATGTTTTCTAGCATGGATCCAGCATGGAAATTAGGGGGTAACATTAAAAACCACTTAATGAACATTAAAAATTCTAAATTTTGATACCAAACTATAGCCTATGACCTTGAAAACTCTCAAAGATGAAATGCATGATCGATTATGGTAAAAAATATCCTAGATCTTCCACCAACATTGGGAAAGGCCTCTTCCACACTGGTCAAGGAAGATCTAGATTGGAAGATCTACCTTTTGACTTTTGGTAGTAGATTGACACTCTTGGAGACTAAAAGCCTATACTAGAGAAGCCTAAGACATAAAAGCCTTAATTTTCAGCTCTTGATTCTCATCAAATCCCATCCTCCATGCTTGAGTAGCCTCCCTAACATGGATAAAAGGGGAAATAACCTTGCATGACCTTAAACAACCCCTAAACATAGTCAAAATTAGCTAAAAACTTGCGATATCCTGGTTTATAGCCCTAGGAGCCTAGAAACCTGGTTGATTTGCCCCTAATACCATATTAAGAACAAAACTAAAGGGCATCCCCTTTACTCCATGTTGGCTCTATGCTATTCAACGTGGATCCAGCTTAGAGACCATCCCAAATGAAATATAACCCCTAAAACCCATCTAAAATGACCTCAAAACACAATCATATGTTACATAACTATCAAATCTTGGTTTCAACTATCCATCCAACCCTATTTGATCTCGTTTTAGCCTATATTTATATCCTCTATGTTGATCCCCATTCCATCCATGCTGGCTAATGTGGAAATAGGGTTGAAACTACAGAGCCTACTTTTTATCCTTTTTCAACCTCCAAAATGATCAATTTTGACAGATTTGGCCCTACACTACATTGGGAAGGTCTTAGAACATCAATTTTGACCTTGTTGATGCCATGAAACATACTTCCCTTGATGTCCATACTATCTTCATGTTGATTAGTATGGATCCATCATAGAAGATACTTTCAAGCTTCAAAGAGAGATTCCAGTCATTGAAATTAACATCAAAAGTAGTCTATTCCCTTCCCCAGTCAACTACACTAACATGAAAGTTATTAGAAGTCAACAATTAGTAAAAACAAGCCTACTAAATTATTTGGATGTTCCATATATGCTAGAGATCACCCTTCCATGCTGGCTTACATGGATCTAGCATGGAAGCCTAAAAAACCTTGTTTTTTCAATCCAAACAATCCATAAATGAACTCTGTTGATGTTCAACCTTATCTAATAGTGTTGTAGCCTTAATCCATGGCCTAATAAGGCCTAAAACTAGAAAAATATAATCATTTTATATAATTTGTTGATGTAAATTCATCATATATATCCTACTTTACCATACTTAGCCTTGTTTCATCATATTGTGACTTGTTTTGGCCATTGTTGCATTGTTGACCTTATTTAGCTACAATACCACCTCTATCTGAATGTGTTTACCTTTATTGACTACATTATAGCCTTGTATAGCCTTTTATTGATATTGAATGATGGGGTTTGACCTTCCTAAACACCACAAAAATTTGCATTTTATAGCCAATCTCCATCATGTAGCTTTCACCCCATAAAACCTGAGGAAAAACTTCATTGTAAACGTGAAAATTGTAATCCACAGTGGGTAATTTCACATAATTTATACTTTTAGGATTGAAAAATGCCTTGTCAATGGTCAAGGGCTTATTCTCCAAGTGAAAAAAGTTACATAGTATCTATATTTGGACTTGGGAGGTCAAAACTACCTTTTGGATGCCAAAAAAGGTAATTTGATGGGTTTTATGGGGGGTATACATTTTTCTATGTTGGAAACACATACAAGGGGTAGATCTCACCTATCCCTAGCATGGAACGATGGGGGTTTTGGAAACTTTCCCCCCTCAACATGCAAACTAGAAGCACATCTTGGAAACTTTTCCCCGTTAGTGTGAAAGTTTCCCCAAGCATGGAGGCTTCATTCCCAGAGTGGAAAATTTAATCCCCTAGCATGGAAGCCACAAAGAAAAAATTCATCACTTTAGGCACTTCAACCTTAACTAGCCACTTTAGCAAACATGGTGGAGAGCTCAACATAGAAGATTCATCTCCAGTGTGGAAGGTATACCTTGATTACTATTTATAGTAAATGGAATGGCCATGGGCGGAAGCACTTACTATATATAGTAACCCCTCAAATTTGGGCATCCATTTGACTTGAATTTGACAACCAATTTGCAGCGATTTTTTGGCCAATTTTTAGCCAAATCATAGCCATCTTGTAGCCCCATTCATGGCCCAAAGAACCTATAAAAAAAAACCTCAAACACCATTTACAAGTTACAACAATTTTTAGCAAGTTGAAAAAATTGAGCAATGTTCCAAAAATTTTTCTAAGTAAAAATATTGTTTATAATTCCACACTTGGGGAATTCTTAGGCATTCAAGAGCTCTTGCAAGTTTCCACACTTTCATTCTCTTGAACCCTAGCATGAAAGCATCATAGCCTTGAGATTTGTGGATTTTGGATGTCAACATTGCACTTCTAGGATTTCTAAACTCCAATGTGTAGCAATCTAGCATCCAACGTTTTCACTTTTCTCACCCCCAGTAGTTACCCAACTTGCAGATATGAGGTTGTGGTAGTAAAGGAAAGTTTGATAACATTAGGAGTGGCTTAGCACCCATATCATGGAGTAGATCACACTGGCTTCAATAGGCTTTAAACTCTTGCATAAGTGAACCCTCTTTCTACACATCTAGGCATCATTTGTACACATTTCCCTAACTCATTCTTTATTCTTTCTTAATAAAGTTTTAAGTTTTGATTTTTATGTTCAAAAATAAATTTTATTTTTTGTGCACTATTTAAATCTGTGCATTTCCATGTTTCACATCTCATAAGTCCCACGTTGATCTACTAGACTAGCTAAGGCACTACAATTTCCATTTCTCTTGCCAAGGCCTTGGGAATTTGGTGGGAAACTATTGCATCAACAATCTTTGGTTTTTCCCAATGATTAATGTTTTTGGTCACAATAGATTTTCTTGGCACTAGAAGGAGGGCCTTTTCCTAAATTTTGTAACCAAATCTATTCTTTTTGTTTCCATTTGTAAGCTTTTTCTTGATTTTTCATCCAAAACCTTTGAAGAATCTATGTTGATCTTTTCTGCCCTATGATCAAAATTGCAACATGAAAGTTGTAGGTGCTTGGATTTTAGCTTTTCAAAATAGTTTCTATAAATTTTATAGCACAAAGCTATTGTTGATATCTCCTTTCCCTATTTTTTTTCTTTTTTATTGCCAAAAATTTATTCTCTAGTTTTTAAAGTGGATGGTTCATCTCTTTTATAAGTTGGCTTCCCAACTTTTCCAAGTTGAGAAAATTGGTAGCTAGCTAAAACTAATCTTAGTGGAGAAAAACCATCAAATTTTCACTTTGGTTTTCAGCTTTCCCCTCATCAACATTGAGGTAGAAGGTGTAAGATTCCCATCATCTCACCCCCTCTTGTTTTTCACCTTTTGCCATACGTAGCATGGAAGTAGTTGGGAGGCCAGTGTTGGTGAGGTTTGAAATTAATTTAAAGACTAGATCTAATTTTATTGCAAGTTGAAATCCATTTTCTAGTTTTTTAAAGCCAAAACTCCCAAGGAAGCCAAAATTTCCTTTAACCCACCTATAGCAAAAACCTTAGCATGGAAGCTGTGGGTGGTTGGTGTGTTGAAATTTCACAGCATCTGCTATGAATTTCTAGAGCAAAGCTAGCATGGAACCCTTAATAACCATTTAATTTTTGCTATCATATTTTTTTGCCACTAAACTAATGTTGGTTTCCATACTAGCCAAGATTACTTCTCTCCTTTGTGGTAAAAGTTAACAGCCTACTAAAACCATCTTTAGAAATTACCAAGTTTTTATTTCGGTCTTCAAACTCCCCCTCCCTTCCCCACAACAAAACCACACCCCCCCCCCCCCCCCCCCCCNGAATAGGAAGGTCCAATATTTCCATTATCTTAGCCCCCTTCTTTCCCCCCTACCATACCCAACTTGGGGGAGGTTTAAGGCCAACATTGTCAATATTCTATTTCTGGTAAAGGGATAAACACCCCTTATCCCCCACTTACTAATTATAGTAAGTACATCATTTGTTGGCATTTTTATTTCCTGTAAGATTTTTTGAATTCCATTCACTAGAATTTACTCCTATTTTACCNCAATTCACTAAAATTTACTCCTATTTTACCATTTATAGCCTATTTTAAGCAATCCTTAGCACTAGAGCCATGTCTTTCAAAAAGTTCACTAAATTGCCCTTCACCTTCACTAATGAAGATCATAGCCAACAAGCCATGAGGGTGTATGATTTCAAAGACCTTGCCATCATTGAGTGTAGGTGATCTTTGAGGGTTAGAGGGGAGAGTCCTAATTTTGCAACCACAAATGAAGGTCATTATAACTTCATTTATGTTAAAATACAAGTAGGCATGATAATTCCATGAATTGAAGCTAAGGCCAAAAGGGAATTTGAGCTCATACATAGGGGTGGGAAAGAGTACATCCCTTTCTTGTATAACAAAATTTCTCTTATCAACATCTATTCTAGCATCCAAGCCCAATTAATTGTTGTGGACAAGGAAGATGATAAGTCTAGCTTTGAGGAACAACAAGAGGAGAAGGATGAATTTAAGGAAAAATCTACGCCTGAAAACATTCTAGGATGACTATTCCAACAAAAATTCCCCAAGGTTACAACACCTTCCTCTAATGCTTTTGTTTTCTTCATTGGCATGGTGCCACCATCTACCACACCTTCCTACCCTACTATGACATATCCCACATTAGTTATAGCTAGATATAACACTCAACCAATGCCACAAACAACCAACTATAGCACATCAATGTCATTTACAACATAGTCTCAATACATAAAACCATAAACAATGATTTTTACCACTATAAATCTATTAACTACTCACACAAGGTTCTCCATGGAATCCCAAGCAACATAGGGGTCATATACCCCATTTGTACCGTTTGTGCCTCAAGTTCTAGCACAAACATATTTTTTTTTGTTTGGCCCATAAGCCACAACCATAATGCAACCTCTTCCTTCTTTAATGCAATCCATAATGAGGCCACAAGTCTTATAATAGATGCCACAATGTTATGTAGAAACCTCACAACCTATGGGACCACCACAAGGCTTGGATCAAGCCTTCCAAATGATCCAACACCTAATGGAATAATTGAAGAGACTTAAAGCCTCTACCACACAAATTGTTAAGATTATGGACTTCTACTAGGATCATCCCATAAGTCCTATAGTCCCACCTTTAATACTTCCTCTAGGTATATCCATTTCCCAATTTAGCAAATATAACAAAGAAGGTGACCCTAATTCTCACCTTATTATCTTTCAATTTGAATGTTTACTCTTGTAGCCATGGCCTAATACCATCATGAGGATTTTCCTTATGTCTTTGACTAGGAAAGGACTTGATTGGTACCACACATTGCCTTGAGGATCCATATCCTCTTTGGAGAACTTGGTAGCCTAGTTTGTTAACCACTTCAACTATAACTTGAAGCCTGACACAATGCTTGACCAACTCATGAAGGTCAAGCAAGGGCCTTTAAAACCCATACAAAAATTCAGTCAGCAGTGGAATAGACTATTGAAAGAAATACCAAAATCCATAGCTAAAGCCCACTTGTTAGCCATATTCAAGGGAGTAGCTAATGACTTTATCAAGTCGAAACTCTACTACCTTGATCCACAGTCTCTTAGCCAAGCATTCTCACAAACTAAAAGTATAGAGGATGCCATGAAGGCTAGTTATGATCCAACCTATATAGCATATAAAAATAAAAACACTTGAAGAGACAAAGAAAAGAGAAAAAAAAAACAATACTACTATAGCAACTATAACCAAGGAAACCAAGACTAAGAACCAAGGGTCGAAGTTTAACCCACCCAAGATCCCCACAAATAACTACAATAACCAACCATCAACTTTTGAGATGACTGCATTGACAACAAATAGACCTAACTTCAAAAGGAAATTTAGATCTAAATATACTACATTACCAACAAAACCATTTGAGTTGCTAGACCAACTATTAAGAAGTGGACACATGCATCATAAACAAATGATCGAAGCCACTCAAAAGAAACATGAGTAACTATGCAAAATAGCCAAAGATTCCACTTCGGTAACAAAGGATGATCCATAGCTACCTAGATGCTTCAAGCTAGACTACTTCTTCCATTATCATTAATTGCCTAGTCATGACATAGAATTCTACCTTGTACTAAAGGATGACTTATAAAGGATGATAGATAGGAGGAAACTAGTCTTAGATGCTTCTAACGTAGTTTGGCCATAAAACTAGTTGATGCAAGCCTAAAAAGACCCATTGAATGCTAATGATAGCACTTATGTTATTTCATCATTCAACATCAATGACAATTGGAGACTTATGAGAGAACCATTCATGATTCAATTAGCTCTCTACAATGAAAGGGCTTCTTTGGCTTTCCATAGCTCAAGATCCCCCTTCATTGTGAGTGTACCATCACAAATTCCTCTAAGGAAACTTTTTTCATTCAAGTCTCTTAACCTAATACAACCCAAAAAACTATAGTCCAACCAACTACACAACAACCCCATGTGATGGTCAATGCTACTACCTCTTCCCTATAGTAAACAGTTGACCACTAAAATACTATAGCCAAGTAAGGAAAGAAGCATAAGCAAAAGCTTGACAACAAGGGAGACAAGCATATAGAGTCATTAAAGGAAGTGGATCCACCAAAGACCACTCCCATTTTGACTATACCCATAACCTCCTCTACCCCAACCTCTTCAACCAATAAGTAATAGAAGGACACCAAATCCCATAACCAAAACAAGGAAGAGCCAAAATAGCCAAAGCCTAAAGTTGAAGTTTTCATTTTGGGATGCATGGAGGAAGTAAAGCACAACTGGGGTGACAAGCCCACAACCAATGACAAAAACTTCCTGGGTGAAATGGACCAAGTTAGGTAATACCTCAAGAAAAAAAACATAACCCTAAGATTGTATGACCTGATCATGACCTCAGTTACACATCATGAGGCACTGGTCAAAATGTTGACCTCCATACCTATTAGTGAGGATATTCCTACTAACAAGGAAGCCATCCATGTAATGATGATTCCTCCATCACCAAGGGAGGAGAATTCAACACCCTNATCAGTTAAGCCCAAGCATTCCATGATGGTGCATGGGATGAAGTTGATCACAGCTCCATCATTAACATGCACTTTATGTAATTTAAATTGTCTTTTGTATATGGTTATGAATAAAGGGACTATGATCACTTCATCATTCTAAGGATTAACCTCAATTTCACTATCATGAAATGTTAAGGGTGTTGAATTCTCCTCCCTTGGTGATGAAGGAATCATCATTGCATGGATGGCTTCCTTGTTAGTAGGAATATCCTCACNGAGAACAATTTCCTACAACCGTCAACTTCTTAGTGGTGGAAGAAATACTAGGATTAAAACATAAGACATTAAGAAATAAGTGACTTAAAACAAAGACTAATTTCTTCCACCACTAAGAAATAAGTGACTTAAAACAAAGACTAAAACATAAAATATATCAAACCTGTGGAGATTCTGGCTCCATTACTTCTAGTGGTAGATGGGAAAGGCTTTTCTCCAAATGATGAAGGATCTAGTCCTTTATCATGTTGACCCAGTCAACATTCCCAAGATCAACACTAGAAAGTATTTCGTGTCATCTATAGGACTCCAAGTAGGAGGCTCATGGGTAGTAGTAGATATAGAGGTCTCACCTAAAATAGTTGTAATTTGAAGAGTAGGGGATTGATCCACCTTGAGAGTACTTTCAAAAATTTGATAAGCACTTTCCACTTGGATCCCTTGAATGAACAACTCTCTCTTGCATTTTTCAACTGACTCCTCCTTGAGCCCCTTTAGGCAGGCCCCATAATCAACCTTATACTGTCGCTTATGATCCTTTTGTGTCTTGCCCCATCCTAGGACCCAAGAACAATGATCCTTCTAGTCCTCAACATTTTGGAAGATGGTGCCCATATACATATGTTATTTTTCCATCTTCCATAGGACTGCTACTTTGTCCTATATAACATTCTAGTAGTGGGCCCACATGATCTCCTTAGTTCATAATTCTTGGCTCCTCCTCCTATCCCTCCTCTGGGACGATGATCGGAGAGGTACCTAGTACTACCTCACCAAATAAGGCATCTAAATCATCCATACCTACATCAATAAATCCTTCAATCATAGTTTACTTCAGGAGTGCCTCTTCTACATGCCTTTGTTCTATAGCTACAATAGCTTGAGCTGTTACAACCTAACACATATCTACAATCATAGCACATATAAAACTTGTTAACACATGAAATCATAAAGTAGCCATATAATTTTAAAACATGAAACAACCAAATTTAAATAGAGAATACTTGCAAATTCTTGCCATGATGGCTTAAGTTTAAACTTAAGCTTTTTTGGGGTAGGTTAATTTGATATTGGGGGTGCCTCCTCCATAGGCCTCCTGGGTTTCTCCTTGGCCACCTCTTTAGCCTCCATACACCATCTTCTAGAATCCTAGATACTATCAAGAAATGAGAGGGCCTCATCATCATGAATACTATTAGAAGACTTGTGCCACCTACCATTAAGATTCTTAGTGGTAATGGATAATGTATCATACATTCCATCTAGTGGGTTGAGGGCCTTCTCTGTTGGATAAATGTACATTATCCTAGGCCTAGAAAGTTTTCTTGGATCTCAAAAAATCCATCACCCATTCCTATACACCACTAGAAAGTCCATAAACCTCTTTAGATAACCTGCAAAAAATGCATAGTACATATGGATTATCATAGATATGTCAACACAGATACTAAGGATCTTCTCTCAAAGCCCAATAGCCAAAGCAGTTGCCTAATCAAATCTAATGCCCTCCATCAAGACCTACTTAAAGGTCCATCATTATGCTAGCCAAATTACCTTCTTTTATGATAGTAGTTTGGAAAATACACAAGAACTAAACAAAGGATATGATTCCTTTGCATAAAGATTCATAAAGCTATCCATTAAAATTCTAGAGTGGTCCATGTTGGCATCAGGCCACTCTAGAACTTCATTGCAATGGCTTGATTCCTTTATTATCCTAGTTGGAACCTTTCCCTCATCAATAGGGATATCAAACAAGTCACAAAAGAGGCTAACACCTACGTCCATGTTCATCTTGACACCTCAGATGAAGCTAAAATGACCAACCTTCTCATCAAAGGAGTCTATGACATGCAACATCTCTATAGTAGGAATGTAAGGAATATGTGTCATGAATACATTGAGTAAACCTACACACTAGATGTTTTCTTGAACATATCTAGGTGCTTGTCCCTCTAGCCAATCCTATGCTGATGTTACTTCACTAAACTTTAGGATGAGGGTATCCTCATGACATGAACCTAGAAGTGTTAGAGTGACATCAGTTGAGGTGGAAGGTCCTGTGAAGCAATAACCAAAGGTTAACATCAATATGAGCATTATCAAAAACCAAGAAAAGTAATAGAACACCTAGAGCCATAAAACACTAGAAGCTATATGTTTATCTTTCATTTTCTTTTGTAGTGTTAAGGTTCTAGCTACAAGGGTCTAATCTATGCTATCAGTATCTATCCACTAGTTGTGCATTGTCCTATCATTGTTCCAATTTTTGTATACATGGTTAAACTTGATGGCATATTCATCAAAGTCCCCTCTTAACTATTGATACATAGTAGTTCTCATTTCAGGACTCTTGGTGAATTTGCCCAAAGCAACTTTAGCCACTACTAGGATTTGATCATTGATGATCAAGCCCTAATTGTTGACCTTGTAACTACAAGAAGTTGTAAAATCAACGAAGTTAGGGAAGGTAATCAAATCGAAGGAATAAAAGCATTACAATCATTTTTACCCTTGTAGATGGTAGATGATTCTAGGTGGGTTTTGAAATAATGTGCGGGCTCTATGTGCTACCATCAGAGTATTGTTAGTATTATATTAACTATGCTCTAGCATCATCCAAATCTCTAAAAGGTAACATGGACTTATGACATCTACTGGTCCCCCTATAGTCTTGAAAAGTAACCTATTAGTAATGTACTTGGTAATCAAGCCAGATTCCCAAGGCAATAGGATCACCACAACAACCCTAGCTACATTCACTAACAAGTGTGACCACAACATCACATTGAAGCTCCTAAGTAGGTAGGCAAGGAAGTCCCTTGCCCTAGGCTGGAACCACAATAGGAGCTTCCTTAAAGGCATGTCATGTGGTGGGGTGTTGGTCTTGGAATGACCAATGTAGCAAAAGATACCAACCAACTCCACTATAATGAGGACACCCTCAAAAGACCTTGCATGAAAAAAAGCACAAAGAAAGCATTATGACCAATTGAAATTGCTTAACAAATTTAGACAAAAAATCCTAGTCAAAGGTGAAATTAGCCTCTATAAAAAGCTCTAAGGTGTCTTTCTAAATTAGTTTAAGTAATTCCACAAGAAAACATTATTACAAGCTTGCATAACATTACATCATGAACAATGGGAATTTCTTAACAAATTTAGAAAAAATTTCTAAGTCAAAGCTAAAATTAGCCTCTTTAAAAAGCTTAAGAAACTCCAAAAAATCATTATTACCATATTTTATAGTCTTATAGACCAAATTTCATAGCCCAAAACTATGTCTTAGTTTAAATTATGCATAAATTTAGAAAAAACATCTAAGTTATGCATAAATTCAAAAAAAAGTAAGCATAAGTTTAGAAAGAACATCTAAATTATGCAAAGCATGCATGAATTGGGAAAAAACATCTAAACTATGCAGAAAACTTAGGAAAAAACATCTAAATTATGCAAAGCATGCATAAATTTGGAAAAATCATCTAAGCCATGCACAAATTTAGAAAAAAGCATAATAAATTTAGAACAAGGCGATGTAGCCATAGTAAAAGATTATTTAAAATAGAAAAAAGTTTTTACTCTTCTTAAAAAAGAAAAATTAAGCACTAGTTTTACATGTTCACAAAAGAAAAACATAAGTCATACATATCAACCACTTCTATTTGCAAATGGTTAATGTACTACAACCATGATTTTTCCTTGTTTACACATGCATAGCAAAAAATTCATGCAAAATTTTTTGAGCTCCAAATAGAGTGATTCAATTAGTGTTTGAAAGCTCAAATCAAGCCCTACACACCCATTATTAGAAAAATTCAAAACCTTTTTCCATTTATGTAGAAAAATTTTGTCAATTTGGACAATAATATGAAAATGGCATAAACATCCTTATTACACATGCTTAGTAAAAATAATGTAGAAAATTCATTTTAGGTCCAATCAGAGGTATTCCACCACCTTTGAAAAGCTGATGCCAATGCCTATGTAGCCATAACTAGAAAATAGGAAAAACCTTTTCCATTTACTTAGAAAAAAATTGTAAAATTACATGAAAATTGCAAAAGCAGCATAAACAACCTAACTGCGCAATGTTAGGAAAACAGCCACAACTTCTTCATTTCAAGGTCAAATTAAATAATAAAATAGCTATCAAAAAGATTAAATGAAGGGATGCAAACTATAACATTGAATTTTAAAAATGTATAGATATTATATTAAGAAGAAAATACACAACATTGCTTTCTTTTTCATGCTGAAAGTTCAAAATCTCAAAACCTATATTTCATATAGCCATGGAAATAGTTGACATAACTAAAACCATTAGAATCCATTAAAATTTACATTGAAATAATGGGGTAGGATTTTGTTAAAACTTAATTTTAACTAATTCTAAGGCCTAGATCTAGAAAAACAGCCATACCACAAAATTTTGGAAAAAAAGAGAGCATGAAACAAGCCCTATTTTCAAAATTAAATCTAAGAAAGGTAAAACAATGAAATGACCATGGATCCATGTGAAAATAGCCAAAATAGAAGGGGGAATTTCATCAAAATTCCATTTTAATCCCTCCACCAAAGTAGATTTGGAAAAAATTGTCATTAACACATGGAAAACAAAACTTGAAAAACCTTAGAGAAAAGGAAAAAATAGGCAGAAATGCCTACCTTGGAGTAGCAAAAAAAGAAGCTTTAATGGAGATGGGCCTAGGAACCTCTTCTAGCTTCCAAGCATGTTCATCCAACTTCTAAATTATTTTTTTTTGGAGCTTTCTCCCTCGTTGCTTTGGCGCCATGGCATGCTCAACACTAAGAATGGCTAGAAACTAAGAAGGATAAGAGATCAATGCTGGTTGTGAAGAAGATGGGAGGCCTCCATGCTGAGAATTAGTTGTTGCTACAATAAGAACCTCTACCAAATCTCTCTTCCAATTTTTTGTTGTTGTTGTAGAATGATAATAGTGATCAAAACTTGTAAAATTTGACATATAAAACTCATCCAAAACCTAAATGCATACTTTCAAACCCCAGATACCAATTTAGTGAAGTGCAAGGTAGGAAATTCTATTTCATGTTGGTTTTTGATGGGAAACAACATCACATTTTAAATTTTTGGATAGTGGGCCCCACCCTACACCATCATTGTAAACTAAAGCTTGCATCAATGTTGACATCTTTACCAATTTTCACTTTTGAAACCTTATGGTAACATCAACCCCATGCATCCATGTTGGGAATACCATGCCTAGCCTGGAAACATGCCTATTATTTTAAAAATTCATTAGGATTACAAATATTTGTTTACTTTTGGTAACCCAAACCTACCTTTTTCAACCTTGGGTTTCGAAAAGTGCATAAAACATGAGCAAGGCTAAACACCATGGATTTCAATGATGGGTTAGTAGTGGCCAACGTGGAAGAAGGGGGATAACACTCACTCTTTCCTTCCAACACTCATCTAACATAAGTTTGACCCCAAAGTGGATCCCACATGATGTAGAACCCCTCCAAGGATCTCCAACAACCTCAGAATCCCACCAGACTTAGTAAAAATGGGTCAAAATCTAAGATTTAATGTTTTTCATGTTGGGGAATATTTCTTCCACATTGAGCCTCTTACCCTCAACGTGGATAGATGGAGGAAGTGAAAAATGACCTAAGTTGATCACCTAATGACCAATTCTTAGTGCCCGATGATCCCTAGGCCCTATCAAAACCCTTTGGAGCTTCCAAAAGCCTCAAAATTGGTTAAATATGTTACAAAAATGTCATCCCCCTCTCATCCATGCTATCACCACCATGCCCAACATGGAATAAAGGGGGGAGATTACATGAGAAACTTAGAATCCTCCAAATTATCAAATCTTGACACCCAACATCGACTGGCAACACCAACAACTTTAGAGGTTGATATGCATGGTTGATTGGCTATTAATTTATCCTAAATTTAACTCTATTCATGAAGGGAGACCTCTCCCATGTTTAGAATTACACCCTCAATGTGGATGAAAAGGGAAAAGCCTAAAAACTCGTCATAGCCTCCAAAATAATCAAATCTTAACCTTAGGCACTAATGGCTAACACCAACAACCCTATGGACACTAATGCATAACTAGATTGTCATAAAAGGGCTAAAAATATTTTCCCCCATTTTTCCATGTTGGACATGAAAGCCCTAGCATGAAAAAATGAGGTGAAGCCCAAAAATTACCTAGTGACCCTTGCAATAGCAAAAATTCGACAACAAATGGCAATAATTGACACTACCAACCTTAGAAGCCTACATGCATAGCTGAAAGTGATTACCAAGGTTCAAAAAGCTTTCCTCTAAATTTTCTATGCTAATCATGGAAGCCTTAATGTGGAAAAATAGGGGCAAGCCCAAAATACACTCATCAACCTTCAAAAGAACAAACTTTTGACACTAGGTATTTGCCATCATCACTAGCCAGCTCAGGGACCTACATGCATGACAAAAAATGATGCAAAAAGATAAAAATTTATTTCCCCCTATTTTCCATGCTAGGCATACTATCCCTAGTGTGGAAAATAGGGAGAAGCTCAAAACCACATAGAAAACCTATAAACTGACCAGTTTTGACTCCAAACCATAGTCTTTAACCTCGACAGTCTCTGAAGCTAAGATGCATGGTTGATTGAAGTCATAACTAGACTAGATTTGAGTTTTATGGTTTCTTCCTACTAAGAATACCTCCCTCAATTATTCCTAGTGTAGAAATTAATGGGGATATCCATTTATGATCTATAACTACCTCAAAACAACATTAACTAAACTTGCATGTGCTCTAGGATCCTACCGACATCATTTTGAGCCTTCAAACTTCAAGAAAATAATGTCAGAAGGTCAAAAATTCATTTTCCCTAGTTTTAAAAGCTAAGCATCCTAGTATCAGTGTGGAAAAAAGTGAGAAAAATTCTTAGAAATATCCAAAATTTCCAAAATTTGACAACAAACCCTAGTCCTTGAAATTGGTAATCCTTGAGGTTGACATGCATAGTCAATTGAGGTCCAAATTGGCCTAGATCTGAATTCCATGGTTCTTTCACATTGGGGATAATTTTTTCAATGCTAAGGGTGGTATTCCAAATTTGAAAATTCAAGGGAAAATGTGTTTGGTGCTCATAACCACCTCAGAATAACATTAAATGATCTTTCATGCCCTCTAGAGCCCTAGCAATAGTCATTGGAGCCCTTGATCTTTGTGAAATTGATCCTAGATGGAAAAAACGTATTTCCCCCTAATTTTTCATGTTGAGCTCTCCATACCAATGTGGAAAAATGGGGTAAAGCCAAAAAACCACTTGACCCTAGCCCTTGACCTTGGCAACTCTGGGAGGTAACATGCATGGTCAATTATAATTTGCATTGGTTTAGATTTATGATTCTTGCTTCTTCCATGTTCGAGTAACTTCACTAGCTTGGAAATAAGGGGGAAAAGATAATTTTCTACTTTTGGAGATAATATGACACTCCTAGAAGTCAAAGATCTACATCGGAAAAGCCTAGGACCTCATAGCCTCAAGATTTTACCTATTTGACCTCATTTCAATTTCTAAAATTCATTCCCCCCATTCTTCCATGTTGGAGTAACACCCCTAATGTGAAACAAGGGAAGAATACCTTAAGTGCCTTAAAAAACCTTCAAACATGCCTAAAATTAGTCATAAACTTGTAGAAGTGAAGCCTATAGCCCTACATGTCTATAAACCTAGTTAAAGTGCCTCTAAATCACTCTAAATACATAAAACAAGTTTCCCCCTATTCTTCGATGCTAAGGATACTATGCCCAACATGGCAAAGGGGGGTGGGTGGGTTGGGGGGAGAACCATTTTGACATCTATTTACACTGAAAATTTCCTCAGAACGAAGTTAAGAGATGCATAAGTTTTGGATTTGAACTCTAGCTACCTATAGTGATTTGAAGAGTAGGGGGGTGCTCCACCTTGAGAGCGCTTTCAAATAGTTGATAAGCACTCTCTACTTGGATCCCCTAAACGAAAATATCTCTCTTATTCCATTCAATTGACTCCCTTCTTAAGCCCCTTTAGGTTGGCCTCACGATCAACCTTATACTAATGCTTGTGGGCCTTTTGTGTCTTGATCCATAACCTTTTGGGAGATGAAATCCATCTACATACATTATTCTACCATCTCACACAGGACCACTACTTTGTCCTAAATATCCTACCAATAGTAGACCCAAGTGATCTCCTTGGTCCATAACTCCCCCGAGTTAGCTTCTTGGGCTTCCACAGAGGCTTTATGGTCTCCAAGCTCCCTAATCCTATCCTCCTACCTTTGAACCTTTTCTTTCAAGGCCACAACTTCCTCCCATAGGGATTCATTGGACCTCTCTAGCTCCCATGAAGCTCTTGTGCATGACATTGCTAAATCAGTGGTTGTGTCGTATAGCTTCATGGGTATACTAGAAATGTCAGAGGGAAGTCTAGGTAAGGAGTCTATCTCCATGTCTCTGTTGGGATCCCACTCCATGGATGATACTACATAAAGCATAAAATAAAACCATAAGATAAAACCTCAAATAGCCATAATACAAACAAAGCCTACAAATGAAGCACATAAAACAAAATGCTTACCTATCTCAGGTGAAACCTAATGCAATCAATCGATGATGTCCTTATCCATCCCAATAGGAACTTCAATTTTCCTAGAGTCTCTACCCATGGTTTCACATGAAACATAGGGATGGGAGCTTGTGTTGGTGGCTTAGGAACTACTGTCAACATAACAATCATTAAAAGGTTAGGATGACAACCAAATATAACCAATAAAATATAACAAAAATAGTGAGGCATAAGCATACCTAGCTCCTATTCCTACTCCTCCTCCTTTGGGATGATGATGGGAGGGGTGCCTAGTATTGCCTCATCAAACAAGGCATCTAGATCATCTATACTTGCATCAGCAAGTCCTTCAACCATAGGTTTCTTTAGGACTATCTCTTTTACACACCTTTGTTCTACCTCCATAGTAGCTTGAGCTACTATAACTTCATGATTATCTACAAGCATAGCACATATAAAACTAGTTAACACATAAAACCATAAAGTAGCCACAAAATTTGAAAACATGCAATAGCCAAAGTTAAACAAAGCATACCTGCAATTGTCTGCTATGATGGCTTAAGCTTAAGCTTAAACTTAAACTTAAACTTCTTTAGGGTAGGCTGATCTAATGCTGGGGTGCCTCCTCCATAGGCCTCTTGAGTTTCTCTCTAGCTATCCCTTCAACCTCCATGTGCCATTGTTTGGTATCCTAAACACTAGTAGGAAATGAGAGGAGCTCATCATCATAAATACTATTGAGAGACTGATACTACCTAACATCAAGATTCTTAATGGTGATGGATAATGTTTCATCCATCCCATCTGGTGGATTCTAGGCCTACACTATTGGATAAATGTGCTTTATCCAAGGCCTAGAAAGTTGACTTGGGTCTTGAAAAACACATTATCCATTCCTATACACCACTCTAAACTCCAAAAACCTCTCTAGATAACCTATGAAAAATGAAAAGTTCATATGGATTATTGTAGTGGTGTCAACAAGGAGTTTAAGAATCTCCTCTTGAAGCATCGTACCCAAAGTTATAGCCAAATAAAATTTGATGTCCTCCATCAAGACCTTCTTAAAGGTCCACCCTTATGCTAGGCCAATTATCTTCTATTTTGATAGTAGTTTGGGAAATGCATGAGACCTAAAAAAGGATATGATTCCTTTGCATCAAGGTTCATGAAGCTATCCATTGAAATTCTAGAGTGGTCCATGCTAGAACCAAGCCACTCTAGAACTTCCTCACGATGGCTTAATTCCCTCACTATCCTGGTGGGAACCTTGGCCCCATCAGTATGGACACCAAACAAGTCATGAAAGAGGCAAGCACCTACATTAGTGTTTACCTTAACACCATAGATGATGGTGCTAAAGAGACAAACCTCCTCATTAAAGGAGTCTATAACATGCAACATATCTATAATAGGGATGGAAGCAATAGGTGTCATAAATACATTAAGAACACTTGCATGTTGGATGTTTTCTTGAACGTATCCATGAACCTTCCCCTTTAGCCACTTCTACACTAATTCAACATCACCAAACTTCAGGATGGGGGTGTCCTCATGAAATGATTGTGAAAGTGGTATAGTGACATTAGTTGAGGTGGAAGGTCTCGAAAAGTAATAATCAAAGCTTAGCATCCATATGAGAAATTTCAATAACCAAGAAAAGAAATAAAAAAATTAACACCATGAAACACTAAAGGCCATATGTTTACCTTTACTTTTCTTCTATGATGTGGAGGTTCCAGCTACAAGGGTCTGATCCATGCTATTGGCATTTACCCACTAACTATGCATCCTATTATCATCTTTGCACTTCTTGTATACAAGGTTAAACCTTGTGGTGTATTCATCAAAGTTCCCTCTTAACTATTGATACACAACAGCTCTAATTTGGGGACTCCTGGTGAATTCATCTAAATTAGTTTTAGCCATTGCCATGATTTGGTCATTAATAGTTGAGCTCTGATCTTGTTGACCTTGTACCTATAAGAAGTCAAATTAATGAAGTTAGGTAAGGTAATCAAATAAAAACCATAAAAACATTACAATAATCATGTTTACCCTTATAGACTATACCTAGTGCTAGGTGGGTTCTAAAATAGTGTGTGGGCTCTATCCACCACCATCAGGTTATTGTCAATATTATACTAACCATACTCTAGCATTGTCCAAATCTCTGAAAGGTAACGTGAACTTACAGCATTTATAGTTCTCCCCTTGGTCTTATGAACTAGCTTGTTAGTAATATTCCTGGTAATTAGTCCAAATGCTTGAGGCAACAAGGTTTCCACAACAACCCTAACTACATCCATGGACAAGTGTGATCATATCATCACACTAAAGTTCCTAAGGAGGTAGGCAAGGAAGTCCCTTGTCCTAGGCTATAACCACAATCAGAGCTTTCCAAGAGGCATGTCATGTGGTGGAGTATTGGTCTTGGGATGACCAATGTAGTACAAAATGCCAATAAGATCCACTATGATGAGAATAGGCCTTAAGAAGATCCTGCATGAAACAAAACAAAAACATTATGACCTATTAGAGTTACTTAGAAAATTTAGATAAAGCATCTAGTCGAAGGTGAAATTAGAGTTTGTAAAAATCTCTAAGGTGTTTAAATAAATTAATCTAAGTAATTTCACAAGAAAAAATTATTATAACCTCGCAAATCCTTGCATCATGACTAATTGGAATTTCTCAATCAATTTAGAAAAAACTTTCTAAGTTAGAGGTGAAATTAGCCTATGTAAAAAGCTCTTAGATATTTATCTAAATTAGCTTTGGAAATTACATAAAAGCATTATTACCATATTTCATAGCCTTTACAGCCAAAAAATTATAGCCAAAACTATGTCTTAGTCTAAATTATGCATAAATTTAGAAAAAGCATCTAAATTATGCAAAAATTTGGGAAAAAGGAAGCATAAGTTTAATAAAAGAATCTCAATTATGCAAAGCATGCATAAATTTGGAGAAAACATCTAAACTATTCAAAAATTTAGAAAAAGCATGATAAACTTAAAAATAAAGCCATGAAGACATAACAAAAATATATTTAAAATAGAAAATTCTTTTATTTATCTTTAAAAAGAAAAATTAGGCATATCAACCATTTCTATTTTGGGTAATGTACTACAACCGTGAGTTGAGTGATTCTACCTTCATTGAAAAGCTAAAGCCAAACCCTATGTAGCTATGACTAGAAAATAGCAAAAACATTTGCTATCTTCTTATGAAAATTTTACAAATCTACATGAAATTACAAAAGTGGCACAAACAACCTAACTGCCCAACGTTAGGAAAATAGGCATAACCTCCTTGTTTCAAAGCCAAATTAAATGAGATAACAATAATCAGAAAGCTTAAGAAAAGAACTGCAAACCCATAACCTTTAATTTTACAAATGTGTAGCCGTTTCACTAGGAAAAAAATACACAAGTTGGCTTGCCTTTTTGTAGCTAAACTTCAAAATTCCCAAAGCCTAAATTTTACATAGCCATTAAAATGGTCAAAATAGCCAAAACCATTAAAACCCATTTAAATTCACATCAAAGTAATGGGGTGGGAGTTTTTTAAAATTTAATTTTAACAAATCCTAAGGCATAGATTTAGAAAAAATGGCCATACCCCAAGATTTTAAGAGAAAAGCACAAAATAGCAAAGCCCAATTTTCAAAATCAAATCTACAAAAGCTAAAGTGATAAAAAAACTATAGATTTTCATGGGAGTAGTGAAAATAGGATATGGTATTTTATCAAAATTCCATTGTAATTCATCTATTGGATTAGATCTGAAAAATGACCTCAACATCTAAAAAGCAAAAAACTAAAGAAATCATAAAAAACAAAGGCAAAAATAGGTAGAATTTCCTACCTTAGAGTAGTGATTAATGGGGTCTGAATGGAGATAGGCCTAGGAACATCTTATAACTCCCTTGAATGTTTATCTGTCCTTTGGATCATGGGGTTCTTGCTCTTTCCTCCATGGTAGGCTCAACATTGAGAAAGAGGAAAATTAGGAGAAGATGGAAGTTTTATGTTAGCTTCAAGGGATATGGGATGTTGCCAAGCTAAAGATTGGTTGTGGCTACCACATGAATCTTAGTAAGAGCCCTCCTATAATGCATTTTTGCGAAAGAATGATAATTATGATCAAAATTTGCAAAATTTGACTTATAAAACTTAAACAAAACCCCAACTACTAATTCAATGCACCTTGACTACAAGTGCACTGAAGCAAAAGGGGGGAAAGTTTAGTTCATTTGATTTTAGAGGGAGAAATAACTTCACTTTTCAAAATTTTAAATTTTTGGATTGTGGGTCCTACACTGTGCCTTCCCTTTTAACCAAACTTGCATCAATGCTGAGATTTTTTCTAATTTCAGCACTTAAAACAATATGGCAACCTTACCCCCATCCATCCACATTGGGAATACCATGTCCAACATTGAAACATGTTTATCATTTTATAAATTCATTAGACTTACAAATATCTTTCTATTTCTAGTAACCTAGACTTACCTTTTTCAACCCCAGGTTTCAAAATTTGGACAAAACATGAGCAAGGCTAGGTACCATGGATTTCATGTTAGGTTAATAGTGGCTAGTGTGGAAGAAGGGGGGGTTTGGGGGGGGGGGGGGANTCTCCAAACACTCATCTAGCATAAATTTGACCCCAAAGTAGGCCCCACATGATCTAGAACCCCTCTAAGCATCTCAAGTAGCCTCAAAACATCACCAAACTTAGTTAAAACTAGTTGAAATCTAGGATTTTATGTGTTCCACAATGGGGAAGGCTTCTTCCACACTAAGCCTCTCATCCTTAGAATGGATAGATTTGGGGAAGCCAAAAATGGCCCAAATTGATGACTTTATGACCATTTCTTGATGCTCGGTGACTCCTAGACCATGCTAGAACACTCTAGAGATTCTAGAAGCTCCAAAATGGATTAAAAATAGCACAAATATATCATCCTTCTCTCATCAAAGTTGGGAACATAATCTCCAACATGAAATAAAAGGGGAAGATTTCATGAAGCACTTCAAAACCTCTAAGCTATCAAATCTTGACACCCAACATTGACCATCGACACCAACAACACCAAAGGTTTACATGCATGGTCAATCAATTGTTGATTTGGCCTAGATCTAAATTTTTCCACTAAGGGGGATCTCTTCCATGGTAATACTTCCACCCTTAGTGTGGAAAAATGGGAAAAGTTTAAAAACCTCCTCACAAGCCCCGAAATGACTAGATCTTGACCTTAGGCATTGATGGCCAACGCCAACAACCCTATGAGCACTAATGCATGGTAAAATTGATAAAAAATGATTAAAAAATATTTTTCCCCAGATTTTCCACGTTGATCATGAAAGCCCTAACATGGAAAAAGTGGGGGAAGCTCAAAAAATTCCTTATGATCCTTGAAACAGTCAAATTTCAACATCAGATGGCAATAAGCAACACTAGTAACCTTGTGAATGTGCATGCATGTTGAAAAGTCATCATAGATGATTTAAAATATTTCTCACTAATTTTCAAAGCTGAGCATGGAAGCCCCTAGGTGGAAAAAGGGGTGGAAGTTCAAAAAATTCCTTAACAACCTTGAAACAATCAAATTTTAACATTAGATGTTAGTAGTCGATGCCAACAACCTAGCAAGCCTACATGCATGATTGAAAGTGACCAAAGGTAATCAAGAAGCTTTCCCCTCATTTTTCATGCTAAGCATGGAAAAATGGAGGGAAGTTCAAAAAATTCCTTTTTAACCTTGAAAAAATAAAATTTTTACATCAAGTAGCAATAGTCATCACTAGCAACCTCAAAAATGTGGCCAAGAATAATCAAAAATATTTTTCCCAATTTTTCCATGCTGAGCATGGAAGCCCTAGTGTGAAAAAATGGGAAGAAGTCTAAAAAGCACTCATCAACCTTTAAGGCAACCAAAATTTAACCCTATGCATTGACCATCATTGCTAGCAACCTTAGAAGCCTGCATCCATGATCGAAATTGGCTAAAAATGAATAAAAATCTTATCTCCCATTTTTCCACATTGAGCATGGAATCCATAGCATGGAAAATTGGGGAAGTCCAAAATTCACTTAGAAAAACATTTAAAATGACAAGTTTTGACTCCAAACCATAGTCCTTAACCCTGGCAGTCCCGGAGGTTGACATGCATGGTCGATTGAAGTCAAAACTAGGCTAGATCTACATTTTATGGTGCCTCCATGCTAGGAATTCCCCCCTTAATTATTCTTAGAATGAAAATTAATGGGAATCCATAACTACCTTAGAACAACATTAACCAAACTTGTATGTGCTCTATGACTCTATTATCATCATTTAGAGCTTTCAAACTTCAAGAAACTGATGTTAGAAGGTCAAAAATTCATTCCCCCTTGTTTTCTATAATGAGCTCTTCATATCAAACATAGAAATAAGGGGGAAGTTCAAAAAACACTTAGAGATACTCCAAGTTACCAAAACTTGACACCAAACCCTAGTCCTTGACCTCAACCTTGAAGGTTAACATGTAAAGTCGATTGAGGTTAAAATTGGTCTAGATGTAAGATGCATGGTTCTTCCACACTAGGAATCCATTTTTCCATGCTAAGGATAGTTTCCTTAGTGTGAAAAATGAAGGGGTGATTTGTTTTGACTGTTGAACACCATAGAATAACATCAAATGGCCTTTCATGCACTCTAGAACCCTAGTAGCAGCTATTGAAACCCTTAAAATTAACAAAAATAATATTGGATGGTCAATAATCTATTCCCCTTTATTTTACACACTAAGCTCTTTATCCCCAGAATGGAACAAAGGGTAAAAGAAAAATAGCCACTTAGGGTTGCCCAAAACTACTCAATTTTGACATGGATCCATAACCTTTGACCCTGGCAACCCCAGGAGGTAACATGCATAGTTGATTGTGTTCCGAATTGGCCTAGATATAAGATTATTACTTTCTCCATGCTAGAGTAACTTGCCTAGTGTGAAAATAAGGGGAAATTTGATTTTACATGTTTGGAGACAAGATGACACTC
This sequence comes from Gnetum montanum, assembly GCA_015680685.1. Lineage (NCBI taxonomy): Eukaryota > Viridiplantae > Streptophyta > Gnetopsida > Gnetales > Gnetaceae > Gnetum > Gnetum montanum. The sequence goes on from MNCI01021803.1 coordinate 1,490,287, forward strand.
CTGGAAGCCAAATATCTTTGCTAGAGAAGCCCAGGATCTCATAGCCTTAAGATCTCACTTGTTTAACCTCATTTCAACTTCAAAAACCTATTCATTCCATTATTCCATGCTAGAGTAATTCATTAGACATGGAAACAAAGAAGAAGATCTCACATACCCTTAAAAAACCTTCAAACATGCCCAAAATCAGCCAAAAGCTTGTAGAATCAAAGTCTATAGCTCTAGGGACCTAGAAACCTGGTCAAAGTGCCCCAAAATCACTTAGAATTCATCAAATAAGTGTCCCCCTATTTTTCCACACTAATGATACTATGTCAAACATGGAAGAATGGGGGGAATCCATTTTAATATCTATTAACCCTTCAAATAATCTCAAATTACCTAAGAACAAAGCCTCTTGCAAAAAAATAGATTATTGGTAGTTGTGTCAACTCTCACTTAAGGTTTTCAAAGGCCTCTTGTGATTGAGCCATCCACTTATAGTAAAATCCATTCTTAAGAAAGTGTTTCATGGGTTGTAATTTATCCCTAAGCCTAGCAATAAACCTACAAATGAATTGTAATCTACCTTGTAATCCTTGAAGTTCTTTAAGATTGCTAAGTGCTACCAATTTGGATATGGCCTTAACCTTATCAGGATCTACATGTATCCCTACTTTAGAGACTACAAAGCCAAGCATCTTACAAGCCTTGACATCAAAGATGCACTTCATAGGATTGATCCTAAGCTCATATTTGAGGTATCATTTAAGCATAAGATCTAAGTTATTAGCATGGTTATTGACTATCTTAAACTTCACAACTATGTCATCTACATAATCATTAAGCAAACCTAACATGTAATAATAGAAGATATAGGTCATGGCTCTTTGGTATGTCACTCCAGCATTCTTAAGGCCAAAGAACATGATGGTATAACAAAAAGTATCCCATGGGATCATAAAGGTCATCTTAAGTTGGTTCTCTAGGTTGATCCTAATTTGGTTATATCCTAAGTATTACAACTAAAAACCTTGTTTTTTTGAATGAAAACCAAGGATCCTTGGCATAAGTAATTTCTTAACCTAGAATCCCTAGGGCCTTCATGATGAAAATGGGATCTATTGGATCAACCAGGGCATCCTAGATGCAAAACATGGAAATATAAATAGATCCAAATAATGCACAAATAATAACTTTTTTAACACAATACTTAAAACTTAAAAATTTATTGAGAAAAGAATAAAGAATAAGTTAGAGAAATGCATACAAATGGTACTTGGATGAACAAAAAGGAGATCCACTTGAGCAAGAGTATAAATCTTGTTGAAGTCGAGATGATCTACTCCATGATCCAAGTGCTAAGCCACTCTTGATGTTATCAAACCTTCCTTTGCTATTGTATCCTTGGATTTGCTAATTGGGTCACTACTAGGGGAGTGACAAGAAAGGAATATTTGGATGTTATGTTGCTCCATGCTAGGTTTGAAGTCCCAGAAGTGTAGTGTTAACACCAAATCCAAAAAATCTCAAGGCCTTAATGCTTCCATCCTAGGGTTCAATAGAGTACAAGTATAGAAACTTGCAAGAGCTCTTGAGTGCCTAAAAATGTCCCAGGTGTGAGGTTGGGTATATACAAACCACTACTAAAAATTTTTGAAACTGAAATTGCTTGTATGGTCAAAAGTTACTCAACTTGTCAAAAAATTACTAAACCTATAAAAAAATGTGTGGAACCTATAAGTGATATTGGAGTTTGGCTTTTATAGGATCTTTGGACAATGAATGGGGCTAAAAATTGGTTGCAAAATGGCTACAAATTTTATGTAATTCTACTTCAAATTGGATATCAATTTTTGGGTAAATGGACACCCAAATTTGAAAGGTTACTAAAAATAGTAAGTGCTTCCCCTCATGGTCATTTTGTTTACTAAAAATAGTAATCAGGGTACCCCTTTCATGTTGGAGATGATTCTTCCATGTTGAGCTCTCCACCGTGCTTGTTGAAGTGCATACCTTAATGAATTTTGCTTCTTGTGGCTTCCACACTAGGGGTTTGAATTTTCTAGGCTAGGGGAAAACTTTCTAGGCTAGGGCAAAAGTTTCCAAGATAGGGGGAAAATGTTCTAGGCTAGGAGAAAAGTTTCCAAGATGGGGAAAAACTTTCTAAGATGGGGGAAAAGTTTCCAAGCTAGGGGAAAAATTTTTAGTTTGAGGGAAAATTTTCCAAAATGTACCTTTGGTCTCCACATTAAAGGGAAGAAAGGTTTCAAACCCCCCATCCTTCCATGTTGGGGGTAGGTGAGATCTACCCCCTTGCATGTTTTTTCAGCATAGAAAGATATCTACCTACCATAAAATCCATCAAATTACCTTTTATGGCATTCCAAAAGGCATTTTTTCCCCCCACCCCCACCCCCCCCCCCCACCCCCAACCCTCCCCTAGACCAAATATAGATACTAAGTGACTTTTTTCACTTGGGGAATGAAGCTTTGACTAGTTATGAAGAATTTTTTAGCCCCAAAAGTATAAAGTATGTGAAATTGTCCATTGTGGATTATAATTTTCACATTTACAATGAATTTTTACCTTAGGATGCATGGGGTGAAAGCTACATGATGAAGATTGGTTATAACATGCAAAATTTTGTGGTGTTTTCAGGGCCTTTCTTTGTTGGTGTCTAGAGGATTGACCCAAGATGCACCAACAAAGAATACAAAACACCACTATATATTATAACACTATAATTCATATAGGCCATATGATAATCAAGATATCTAGGTCACCAATGTTGATAGTTTAAGTCCATGGTGGGCCATGATACTAGTTTAAGGCCTTGGGAAGCTATGTTGCCAGTTTAAGGTCATAGTGAACCATTTAAAGAAGGCTTACTTATTGAAAATTCATTGGCTACATGTAGTATGGCTTTAGATAGGAATGATTTACTAGATTGGCTAGCTCATTCTCATCCATGTTGGCTATTCTGAATGCTCCATTTCCATAGGCTCTAGTAACAAGGAAGGTCCCTTCCCAGTTGACTAAGAATTTGTTCACATGCTTATAGATGGGCTTGAGGATGAGGTTCCCCTCCTTGATCTTACACATGGTCAAGTTATGGTGATGTTGTCACTTATGACTCTCTTGATAGTGCTTGATGTGAGCAAGCACTTGCATACATCGCTCCTTCATCAAATCTAGCACTGCTAACCATAACTCTTTACTCTACTTGTCATTGATGAAGTTGGTCAAGGCTACTCGGAGCAATGGTACCTAGAATTCAAGAGGTAAAATAACTTTAGAATCATAAATAAGGATATAAGGGGCCATGTCAATTTTTGTGCAATAGGTTGTTCTATATGTCCATAGTGTATGGATAAGCCACTCATGCCACTTCTACTTGCTATTGTTGAGCATCTTCTTGAGCAAGTTGATGAGGGCATTATTGCTTGCTTCTGCTTGTCCATTGGCTTAAGGGTAGTAAGGTGATGAGAAATAATGCTTAATGCCTCAATTGTGACAAAAATTCCTGGGGTTCTTTGCTACTAAATTAAGGTCCATTGTCTATAACTATGATCAAGGGTATGCTAAAACAAGCTACAATGTTCTCTAGGATAAACTTGCAAAACTTGTTTAAATGTGATCTTCCTTAGGGGAATAGCCTTAACCCACTTGGTAAAGTAATCGGTTACAGTGATGATGAAGCTATGCCCTATGGTACATTTAGGCGTTATGGGTCTAATGATATTCTATCCCCATTGTTGAAATAGCCATGTTATCTAGGTTGTATGCAACTTAATTGGTGATGCATGTATCAAGTTGTTATATTGTTGGCATGTGTCACATTTCTTAACCTTTTGCAAGTAATCATTTTCCATATGGGGCCAATACTAGCCTAACCATCTAATCTTGGTAGCAATGGCTCTAGGTCCTATATTCCTACCACAAAAAACCTTGTGGACCTCCTTTAGGATTATTCTATCTTCATTTTTTCCTAAGCACTTTAGAAGTATGTCATCATAGGACCATCAACATAATGTGTTATCACCTACAATGACATACTACTTTGATAGCTTGTGTATGGTGTCCTTCTTAGAAGTAGTCAGGCCTTTTGAGGATTCATGATACATAAGGTAAAATTTGATATTGTCATGCCACTCCTCCAAAGGAGTAGTATGAACAATGGCCACAAAGGTATCCTTAATGTTCTATGTGATGGAAGTAGCATAGTCCATAGTTAAGGTGGGTAACTTACTAAACACATCTGGAATCACACTAAGGGCTAATGTTGCAATTACACTAGCTATGATGTTTTTGTTTCTGGGTATGTGATGGATATCAATGTCTATGAATTATTATAATAACTACCTTTCTAGGTCATAGTAAGGTTGTAAATTCTTGGCTTTTCATGCATAGATTTCAGTTACTTGGTTAACCATGAGTTGTGAATTGTCTTTGATGTCTAGGCATCTAATTTTTAGGTTACAAGCTGTTGTCATCCCTCTAATCAAAATCTCATATTCTACTATTTTTTTGGTAGGCATGAACCCAAAATGATAGGCAATGGGTTGGATTTCATCAAATGGGAATATTATGATAGCAACAACACAATCCCCATGGGTGGTTGAAGCTCAGTTGAAGTTCATGACTACCTCATAACCCTTGAGCACTTGGCTAGATGTGTTAATGTATTCATCAGAAAACTCATTGTCAATGGCTATTTGGTTGTTAATAGGTAAAACTATGAGTTGTATGGCTATGGCTTGATCTTTTGTTGAGGACTAAGAGACATAATGGAGGTCAAACTCTTTGGTTATGGCTTTTCATTAGGGTATATGGATACTTTCATAGATGTTGATCATTATGGCTCTAAGTATGTTATCCTTGGAAATTACATTGACTTGACTTCTAAAAAGGTAGTGTCTTCATTTCTTCAAAGAGAAGACTAGATGATGAGTCATGAATTTACGGGCTGTGATATCGCAGCCCACTACCAGTTCTATAAATAAGAGGCCACTCTCCCTTGTTTCACAGTTTTAGATTTAGATTGTAGCTAGACTCTGGCAGTTTTATCCTTCTAGAGTTAGAATATTTTCTAGTGTATGCCCACAGTGTGGTGAATGTAATTGTACGGCATCCTTTATTCGAGTGTGATGTACTTGGCCGTGCACATGACCAGCAATAAAGATCAAGATTACTTCATCATTTCAGCATTCACTTAGATTAATTATTTATTTAATTATTATTTAATGCTTTCCTAGTTAATCTCTTCTCACCCTTAAACTCATGTTAAACGTGGAATGAGTACGACTTGATTACGAGCATTTAAGTATGACTACTTGGTAACCTAGTGGTGTACCTAGGATCTGTGCTTGGTAATCCCAGTGGTAGTCATGCATGAAGTCCAAGATGTGTACGTATGATCAAGGAACGGATGCTTATCGCACTTAGGCTAGTTTAGACTCTCTCTCTCACCCTTTCCCTCTTAGCTTAGTTAACATTATTTTCCATTGCCTTTAGGAGTAGCATTAGATTAGGACCACATCATACACCTCACTCTGAATTAAACCATACATGAAAAAGATAATACTAGTCCAGATGGGAAGACAGTGAACTACAACCTAAGGCTAACTATCTAGGTGCCACAACTAGTCTGTCTGCAGAGTTTAACTGGATCACGCATGAAAATGCCCGTATTCATATGGTTGAGTGTAAGGGTACCTTGCCACTCATCATTGGTGCTGTAGCTGGGGACTGTGCTAGTTATCTAGATTAGTTATATCATACAAGGTCGCTATAAAGGACTTAATGATATATCTTTTAGAAAGAAATAATTATTAAAAGTCACATATAAATTCACACACAACTTCACAATCATGCCTCTCCTACAAGATCATGATAATGTCACACTCAGTGAGGAAGTTCATTGGAGAACCAATGAACTATATGACGATGAAGATTGGAGTACACAACCTGAAGTGGGGGTTTCTTATAAACATGAACGACAGCAATGTCATCCCAACACTGAAAATCATAACTTACCTGATGACAATGAACCCCCACTAGCCACTCCAAGCTAACGCAAATACAAGAGGTTGTTCGAATCTCACGTAGGCATCGTAAAGAGAGCCATCTACCCAGGCTCAATTTAAACAACTTCCCTAGTTTTTCAGGAGGCTATGACTTAGATCCACATCAACACTTACAAGCCTTCTACAATGCTTGCACATGGAATAACATTGATAATGGGTGGAAAAAACTTAAGCTCTTTCCTATGACACTCGTTGACAAAGAAAAAGTATGGTATAGATCGTTAAAACCAAATTCAATACGACATTGATCAACAATGGTAGAAGTCTTTAACAAAAAATATCAAACCTACACAAGAGTGTCAGCCTTGAGGAAACAAATCCAAGGATGGAAACAAGCACAATATGAACCCTTGGACATGGCTTTAGAAAGATATTATGCACTATTCAATAACTGTCCAGGCCATGGGTTTTCCGAGGAAAGGCTAATGTACCATATCATTGATGGGCTATGTAATGAAACAAGAGAGACCTTAGGAATGTATGCCCAAGGTCAACTATATGAACTACAAACCCATCAAGTCCAAGAGCTTATTAAGTGGGTAGCAAAAGAAGAAGGATAACTGACCAGATGGGAGAGTGTTGAAAAACATCAATGGGACCAAAATCTCAACTTAACAAAGGTCCATGATCATAAAAAGGGAAAATCAACTAATCTCAAGGTGGAAACATCATCTTTTTCAACACAAAAAACATTAGAAGAGGTTAAGGCAAAGATCAACAAGAAATTGGAATGGACGTATCAAAAGTGTGGAGAATATATCAACATCATTGGACATAAAGTTTTACAACCCAAGAAGCAAGGCAAAACATTAGATAATCAGAAAGAAGGGATGAAGGAGAAAAGATCTCAATTGCCAATCATACGTATGAATGTAACATATTCCTGTATGATCACCCCAAGGGCCAATGCCCAATATTGTTACATTTACATGAGCATTGGGGAAATACATTACATCCAGAGTTCGTATAGAGATACTATGTTTGATCACAGTGGCAAGAATCCAAGTCATGGGGGAGACCACCACTAGACTGGAGACACCCTTCATATTATCTGAACCCAAAACGCTTATCTTGTCCAACATCCTATTTCTCCAATTAGGCCAATGCACTTTATCTCACCATAGTACCATTCTCCTCAATACTATCAACCCATGCCTCCAACACAACCACCACCTTATGCACCTTATCCTCCTCCTAACTTTCAACATTCTCATCCTTTTCCTCCTTCCATATCACCACTAGCTATTCCTAAGGTGTCTGCACCACCGCAACAACCCACGAACGTTACTTGTTCTACTTCTTCCAACAACAGTGAAAAGCCTCCTCGACATCCAAAGCATCCCTTCTTTAAAGATAGCCGTAAGAAGGGACAATACAATTTCAAGGCCATTGCATCCTACAAACTAGCACAAGTTCCACACTGTGGTGCACCCTTACCTTCAAACCCAATGCCTCATGTAACTTCATCAGGGTCACCAACTCACACTCCAACAATCATATGACCCAATGAACACAGACATGGAGAGCGACAACCCAATCCTTGCATATCATCTAATGGTCTCAAATATCATAGTGGGTCAACTCGTTATCCGAGAACTACATCGTACAAATTTCCCCACTACGCTCATTATAATCAAGTGTGTAAAACCCAATCGGGTAAGTACGGCCAAGCTCCAATATTTCCAACATGCAAGGATCCTAGTCATCAATTATTAATCATTTCCATCCTCAACCATTTAGCTATGAGGGATATCCCTCATTCTAATAAGCAGGATTAATAACCAATTTTTAGTTTTCTTTAATTTTACAAATTTTTATTTTTCAGTTTTTCATTTTTCAAAATTTTGTTTTATCTTTTTATCTTTTTGTGTTTTTTTTCCTTTTACATTTTTGTAAGTAATCTCGTCTATGAATAAAACACTCATGTGGATCGTTGGTTGAGGTGTGTTCTATGTTATTAAGTCATGAGTGATCAATTATTTGGACAGTGAGCCCATTACACCCACTCATCCATTCTACAAATAAGAGGTTCTGTTCAAGGGTACAATGATATTCTTGACAATCTTAAAACTTAAAATTAGTTTTATGTTCATTGTACCTAGAATGAAGAAGGATGGACCAAGAGGGAATGATTAAGGTGTGACATCAAGGGAACTTGTGGATTCTCTCTGGTGACCTCTGTGAGAGTTATCATGTAACGTGGTTGTACTAAGATCCTTGTAGATCTAACGAAAATGGGAGTAAGAGTAATCAAAGGGCACTAAAAAATGCAATTTTATTCTTGGAGGTCCCATTGGAAAGACATGCACCCATGCCTAAAGGTTGGTGGCTTCTCTGGATTCAGTATTCACAGGAAAAAAAAAAGAAGAAAAGAAAGAGAAAAAAAAAACAGAAAAAAAAGTGGCACAAAATAAAAGTCACTCCTCCCTTGAACAAAACACCAAGTGATCATATGCATTGTTGTTATGGTACTCTCATAGTCGCTCATCATGGGATGAAACAATGTGGTGTCACTGATTAAAGGAATGGACTTGGTCCTGATCTTGGAATGATAGGTTAATAACACCTTAATCATGCTTTACACGCAGGATTCACTATGCCCTAGGTCAGTTACCTCATGTTCCAATCTCTACGATCCCTTCTAGATCTCATCTCATCTCACTATTTGTGTAATTGTAGCTCGTGTCCCATGTAGCATAGAATTTTCATCTCATTTCGGTGATATTTACATGTGTGTATTTTATGGACTTAGTGTAGATTATGTTGAACCCTTGTAGTGCTGATGGACACTTTAAGTGTGGTTACACATGGGCATTATAGGTTGAAACTTGCTTTGGGGAGGACCCACTTGTGTAATTTTTGTGATTTGCACTCATGCCCATCTTCCACACACCATTTCTTAACCTCAGCTTATTTTTCATAACATTCTTTCCCTACTATTCTCCCTCTACATTTCAACATTTCTATGTACCATCACATATCCTTTTTCTTACCACCCAAGGTTTCATTGATAAAATCCACCGCGTCATTATTATTCATGCCTTTAAAACCATCTAATTACCCAAGAACTCCTTTACAATAACCTAATGTCCTAAGTTACAATGCTTATTTCAAGAAAATCCCTTCAAAATTAAGTCTTTCTGCTGTGCCTCACATCACTAGGGACGAGATATCATGTATGCGATATCGTGTCCCAACGTGATATGGCATACGTGATGTATCGTACACGATATCACATCAACAAAAACCTATAAATAGGTGAATTCCTCGCAACACTTAGCATCATTTTTGCCTTTCACATGGGGGAGTTTTTGAATTTTCTTTCTATGACTTGCGATTGAGTGACCCTTGATTTTCTCACTATATCTTGCTCGCTGGTACTCTGATTTTTATTTTGTTTGAACCTGCTTGAACCCAGAGTGTTCAGTTTAGTCATGGGGAAGGGACATCGACTGAAAGTGCCTAACTTTTTTTTTGAAATTTATCATTGCCCAAAGGACATCAACTAAGGTAATTAGCTATAATAGTTAGAGTAATTGTGCCTAAAAATCATTTAATCCTTAGGTATACCAGGAAATTAAAATTGAAAAACCACCTAAGTAAAAGGGACCCATCATTATAATCTTTCGGGGACATGTTCTTCCAATAATTAACATCACATGAAAAAAAAGTAAATATATTAAGGCAAGCAGTAAGGTATAACCTAACTTTGGTAACAACCTTACTAACGATTGGTCCCATGTGATTGCAAATGGCCCAGAAATGTAGACAATAGGAAGGTCCTGCTCAAGGTGCAATCAAACAACCTAGGAGAGGCAAAGGACAAGTTCCTACCAAAAAACATGCAGAGTAGGAGGAACAATCATTTAGTATCTACCAAGAAGACCCTACTACTATATAATCAAGGTAGGCAGAAGGAGGAGCTGCTGTAGTGTCTGAACAGGGACTGTACCTCACGCTGACCTAGGATTGTGTTTAGACCATCCATGAAAGATCCATATTCACTGTAGTGATCATGGAATTAAACTTTGGACCTTTCATAGAATTTTCTTTGGGGGCTGTTAGGGATCACCTCAAAGGGTCCCCATTATGGCCTACCCTCTCTGAAAGCGGTGCCTAGTATTTAGGGGAAACATACCAATTTTGGAACAATAAAGAGTAAGGAACCATAGTTAACATTTGTGGTGTGACTATTGATTTCTCCATTCAAGCCATTTCGGAAGTATTAAACCTTCCGAATACAGGGCCAAAGGTTGCCCAGAACAAGCTCAACACTTTCAGAACTGAGCAACTTAATAAACTATTGACAGAGAATAAAAGGGTGGTGAAAGAAAAAGGGAAGGATGGCTGGGATATGGCCCAAGCACAAACTTACATGCATGCAAAGGCACTTATGGCCTTACAAGAGGAGAAACTCCATGCCATACTTTAACGACATCAAATCCCAAGACTTGGAGCGTAAGAAAAGGGAAAGACACCTATGGAGGAGTCACCGCCACCAGGAACTACATGAGTTCCACCATTTTGTAATCATAGGATATTCTTTTGTGTTGGGTCTTAATTTTGTTCTGACTCCACACTGCAGCATGAATCCATTCTAGTCAGTCAATAATCCCATACCTATTGACTGTGTAATCAATGGAGCTTGTTCTCTCTGTAACTTGAGGACAAGTTTTCATTTAGTTGTGGGGGTATGATGAGTCATGAATTTGTTGGTCGTGATATCACTATCGTAGTAGTTGTGATATCACAGTCGTGATATCACATCAACCACGATATCACGTACGCAATATCACGTACACAATATCGCATGCTCACTGCAATATCATGTACATGATATCGTAGCCTACCACCAGTTCTATAAATAAGAGGTGGCTCTCCCTTGTTTTATAGTTTTAGATTTATATTGTAGCTAGACTCTGGCAGTTTTATCCCTCCAGAGTTAGAATATTTTCCAATGTATGCCCATAGTGTGGTGAATGTAATTGTACGACATCCTTTATTCGAGTGTGATGTACTTGGACACACACATGACCAGCAATAAAGATCAAGATTACTTCATCATTTCAGCATTCACTTAGATTAATTATTTATTTAATTTTTATTTAATGCTTTCCTAGTTAATCTCTTCTCACCCTTAAACTCATGTTAAACGTGGAATGAGTACGACTTGATTACGAGCATTTAAGTGCGACTACTTGGTAACCTAGTGGTGTACCTAGGATCTGTGCTTGGTAATCCCAGTGGTAGTCATGCATGAAGTCCAAGATGTGTACACATGATCAAGGAATGGATGCTCATCACACTTAGGCTAGTTTAGACTCTCTCTCTCACCCTTTCCCTCTTAGCTTAGTTAACATTATTTTCCATTGCCTTTAGGAGTAGCATTAGATTAGGACCACATCATACACCTCACTCTGGATTAAACCATACATGAAAAAGATAATACTAGTCCAGGTGGGAAGACAGTGAACTACAACCTAAGGCTAACTATCTAGGTGCCACAACTAGTCTATCTACGGAGTTTGATTGGATCGCATGTGAAAATGCTCATATTCGTATGGTTGAGTGTAGGGGTACCTCACCACTCATCACTGGTGCTAGACAATATTTCTTCACTTTAGTGTATCAAGTCTCATGGGCTACTAATGCATGGCTAAGGTATTATACAATCATTTCTACTCCATCATCACATTTCTGATAGAGTAGAGGGGGAATGGATGTATCAAAAGCGGTGAGATAAATCTAAAATGGTTTACCCTCTTATGGAGGATATATTGTGAATAGTTGTGTCAAATCTTGCTTAAGGTTTGCAAAGGCCTCTTGAAATTGAGCTATCCACTTATAGTGAACTCCTTTCTTAAGCAAGTGGTGCAAGGGTTATAACTTATCCATAAGCTTAGTGATAAATATACAAATAATTTGTAGTCTACCTTGTGATCCACAAAGCTCTTTAAGATTGGTAGCTACTATCAATTTAGATATGGCCTTAACCTTATCAAGATCTATGTGTATCCTTACTTCAAAGGCCACAAAGCCAAGCATCTTACTAGTCTTGACATCAAAGACATACTTCTTAGGATTGAGCATAAGCTCATATTTGAGGCATCATTTAAGCACAAGATCTAGCTCATTAGCATTATCATTGGATATCTTAGACTTAACAACTATGTCATCTACACAATCATTAAGCAAACATAACATGTAATCATTGAAGATATAGGCCATGACTCTCTAGTATGTCACTCCAAAGTTCTTAAGGCCAAATGACATCATGGTATAACAAAAAGCACCCCATGGGATCATAAAGGTTGTGCTAAGTTGGTGCTCTAGGTTGATCCTAATTTGGTTGTATCCCAAGAATCCATCCATAAAGCACAAGTCATGTCTGGCTATAGTATTAATAAGTTGATCAATATTAGGTAACGAAGGTCATCCTTTATGGTGGCTTTATTTAGGTCTCAAAAATCAATGCAAATACAGATACTTCCATTTTTTCTTAGGGACTACCACTATGTTGGATACGCATTCTACATAATCAACAACCCTAATGAAACCTTCTTGATAGAGCTTTGCGATTTCATCATAAATTACAAAGGCCAAATCTGGTCTTAACTAGTCTATTGCTAGGATCCACTATGATGCTATGTTAGACTAGACATGGGTCTAAGCTTGGCATATCTTCATTTGACCAGGAAAATTCCTTAATTTCATTTTGTAAGACTTTAGTGATGTCTAGGATGCATTGAGCCTCTAATGAGGAACTTAATTTAAGGGTTTTCTCCTCACCATTGTGTGTTGTGATAGGAACCTCAACTAAAGGATCTTCAATTATGTCTCCCTCTTCTAAGTCAAGGGTTATGGCTAGGTTTTTAGGCCATTTTAGAGGTTTTTCTATTGAGGCTATGTGGTCTACCATACTTTCAAGCTCAATATCTAGGCAATCAAGGTTGATACACCATTTAATATCACCATGAGGTCCATGTAGACACAAAGGAAAACTATTTGCTCCCAAGTACTCATACTTTGATCATGCATATCAACCAAAAGCATATTAAGTGGCGCCTAGGTAAAAGTGAATAAATAATGTTAATATGCCATAAAACATATGCAAATCTAATGCAATCAAGGTCATTAATGAGATGAGGTTAATTCAAAAAAGTGCAACAAAGGTGAACAAAGGTTGCATAAAGTTCAAATAAGGGGAAATTTAAGGAGTGAGGCCACAAATGATCAATAAAGGTCACAATTTTACTAGTTTAAGGCCTTAACAAGCTATGATACAAGTGGACTATGATGCCAATTTAAGGCCTTAATGGACCATGGTCATATGGTGTTAAACAGGGGTTAGGGAAGGTCAAACCCCACTATTTGATATCATTTAAAGGAAAAACAAACACAAATAGAGCTATAATAAGGCAAACAATGAACATACCAGATTGTATAGAGGCCATAGCAGGTCAACCAAGTCCATAAGGTAATATAAGTCAAAAAACAAGCCAAAAAATTACATAATAAGACAAGAATTAATTAAAATAGGCCATATATGATAAAATTTAGTTAATATAGGTAAAAAATGATTAAGTTTTTCTAGTTTTGGGCCTTAGTAGGCCATGTTTTAAGGCTACAAGGCTATTAGATGAGTTCAAACATCAATTAGGGCTATTTCTATGTTGTGTAGACCCAAAAATCAAGTGTTTTAAGGCTTCCACACTAGGCTCAGCTTGGAAACAAGGACTCTTAGTATGGGAACTAAGGAAAATATGTTCTAGGATGTCCAGAGGTCCAAAAACAAGGATTTTGGACATTCCCAAGGTAGCATAAGGTTAGATCCATCAAAATTGGGATCCCTAAAGGTCTATAAAGGCTACAAAGTAGGTTCTAAAGCCTTCCTCCCTTGTTTCCATGGTGGCCAAACATGGAAAAGAGGGGGGTTAGTATGGGAAACCAAAATCCAAGCAACAATAAGGTCAAACAAGTGCTAGAATCTAGATATGGAACTTGTGCATCTCTTGGCTTCATTGTGAGCCAATTCAAGGCCATTTGAGTGTTAATAGATGTTGAAATGACCTGTCCCCCTGCCCCTTCTTTCTTGTTGGTTATAATATCCTTAGCATGGAAAAATAGGAGGAAACTTATTTGATGAATTCAAAGTGATTTTTGGGCACTTTGACCAAGTTTCTAGGCTCCAAGTGCTGTAGACTTTGATTCTGCAAGTTTCTAGTTGATTTTGGGCATGTTTGAAGGCTGTTTAAGGGTGATTAAGGTCTTCCCCCTTATTTCCACACTGGGAGAGTTATTCCAATGTGGAAGAATGGGGGGGAATGATTTTTGAATATTTTGACAAAGTTAGATGATGAGTGGCGAGGTACCCCTACACTTAACCATACGAATACAAGCATTACACGTGTGATCTAGTCGAACTCCACAGATGGACTAGTTGTGGAATTTAGACAGTTAGCCTTAGGTTTCAGTTCACTTTCTTCCCACCTGGACTAGTATCAACTTTGTCACGTATGGTTTATTCTAGCGTGAGGTGTATGATGGGTTTCTAACCTAATGCTACTCCTAAAGGCAATGGAAAGGAATATTAACTAATCTAGGAGAGAGAGGGTAAGAGAATCTAAACTAGCCTAAGTGCGATGAGCATCCATTCCTTGATTATCCATACACATCTTGGACTTCATGCATGACTATCATTGGGATTACCAAGCGTAGATCCTAGGTATGCTACTGGGTTACCAAGTAGTCACACTTAAATGCTTGTAATCAAGTTGTACTCATTCCACATTTTAACGTGAGTTTAAGGGTGAGAGAGACTAATTAGGAAAGTAGTAAATAACAATTAATTAAATAATTAAATTAGTAAAATGCTACAATGATGAAGTAATCTCTATCTTTATTATCAGTCATGTGCATGTCCAAGTACATCACAATTGAATAAAGGATGTTGTACAATTACATTCATCACACTGTGGGCATACACTAGGAAATAATCTAACACTAGAATGATAAAACTACAGGAGTCTAGCTAAGGGTCTCAATCTAAGTGTCTAAAACTAGGAAATCCACCTCTTATTTATAGACATTGTGGTGGGCTATGATATCGTGTATGCAATATCGCGACTGGCATGCTATATCACTTATGTGATATCTCGATCGCCTTAAATGATGACTCATCATACCCCCACGACTGAATGAAAACTCATCCTTGAGTTACAATGATTACACAGTGGATAGGTATAGGATTATTAGATGGGAAAATGGGATTATGTCATAGTGTGAAATGAAAACAAGACAAAGACACAACACATAGAATGTTCTATATCTACAAAATTTTTGGAACTCATGTAGTTCCAGGTGGTTGTGGCTCCTCCATTGGTGCCTTCCCTTTGTCTTGTGCTCCAGGTTCTGAGGTTTGATGGCATTGAAGTATGGCTTGGAGCTTCTCCTCTTCAGTTCAAGGTTCTCCATGCTAATGTTCCAATGTTTGATGGAGTCAACACTTCCCACGGACAGGGTAGTTGTGGAAACATTTGATTGGCTTTGACATACCAAGTCGTGAACACCTGTCATTCCTTCTCATAGGCTCTAGCTTTATCCTTGTACTCTTGAAAATTTGCTAGCCATTGAGCCAAGTCTGTTGTAACACCTTTCTATCCTTGGTAGCTAGCTTTCACCACCTCAAGTTTACAATTTGCTACTTCCAGTTTCTCCAACAGCTTCTTGTATTCTGCAAATTCTACTTCATATTTGATGTGGTTGGTTGCTACCTGCTACTTGAGCTCTGTTCTCAAGATCCTTGTTATTAACATCAAATTCTAACATGTCAAGGTTGGAATACCTCAAATTGGCCAACTCCATGTATTCCATCAAATCCTAAATCTGCAGGTTTTAGCTCTTAACTTTTTCTTGGTGGACGAAGGCATATGTGTTCAATATGGCTCGTCAGTCAGTGTGTTGAGCACTGATAGCATTGATTTGGGCCTTGCCATATGGATCTCCTTCTCAAGGATTTTTTTGTACATCCCCACCTGATCTAAGAAGTGCTCCTTTAGCTTCTCATGTCGTTTAGTATCATTTTTCCATGTGCTTATCTCAATAGCTGACTTTTGACGAATGGCGTGTACCTCCTCCATCGAGAGGGTTTAGTTTTCTTTGGCTAAATGGCTTACGTCTCGGTTGACCTAGATGAATTGTTCTCATAATTGATGGAAGTGTTCCTCGAGAACATTCTTTTGCTCTTCCACAGTGGTCAACATAAGGTTGTCTGTAACGAGCTGCTTGTTTTCTTCTTGTAAGGCCTTGAGTGCCTTGATGTGCGCATGAGTTTGCACCTGTGTTGTGGAGGCATCCCAAATAGCCTTCTATTTTTCATCAACCATCCTTTCATTCTTTGCTATTAGCTTGGTTAGTTGCTCAGTTCTAAAATTATCTAGCTGATCTTTGGGAACAAATTTTAGAGGGTCCCACTATGCTACTTGTAAGGACACGAGCTGCTCTTGTAGTTTTTGCACTTCAGCTTCAACATGCTTGGCCCTCACTTTTGTTAAGACCAGCTTTCCCTTTATGAAAATGAGGTCTAACTGAATTACTATAACATCCTGAGGGATGTCAAATAGGGATGTCATTACTTGCCCTATTTGAAACAATCAATCAAGCACATCCTCATGTTCTGTAGGAGTCATTGAGGTTCTGGCCAAAGTTTGAGCATCCCATGCTCCTATGAGAAGGATTCTTTGATGTGGTTCACAACTACTTCTACAGCTCCCGTAGCATTCTGGTGTTGCATGACAACCATAGTGGCACCTTCACCAATTTCTAATTGCACCTGGAGAGATGTCGCATTTTCTAATATCTATTGTGACCATCTACTTTCCCCTCATTCTATGTGAATACATACTTCCCCCTTGTGTGATCCAATGAAATAGTAGGCTGAATGGCATCATCGATGACGTGGAAGAGGTTTGCATCATCACAGCTTCCCCAACTGATTGTTTCAGCGAAGGCCCTAAGATGGCTCATCAATGGTCTGTAGTCTTGCGGCAGTTGTTGATCCTAGCCTATGCTGGGCCCTACTTCTTGCTGTTGGTTGGGACCCATGCTTGGAGGTTGGATGGGTCCTACAAGTTGAGTTGCAGTTGGTCTAGCCATCTTTTCTTCTTCTTGTTTTGGTTCCAGCTCTTTGCCAGTGCTTTTTCTTGGAGCTGGCACATTTAGCAATTCTATATATGAAGCAGTTTGGGCTTTTCGGAGGACATCATTGGTATATCGCCATATACTAGAATGCCAATAAAGCTTTCTAATAAGACAAGGGAAAGGAAGTGCCATCTTCCCTGTCTTTCATTCCTTGAATTTCCTCAAGATCTCCGTTAAATATAGATGGGGTAGGTTAGCGTTAACCTTTCCCATTAGCACTACACATTCTCTAGCTGCATACGTTGATATTCTTTTCAAGCCCTTTGTGGGGAAGAGGTGATATGTTCCAATTTTAAAGTAAATCCTCTCTTTCGTTGTCAACTCACCAAATGTTTTATCTCTGCCATAAGCCTTCTCCAACCAACCCCGTCGCACATCGAGGTTTGAACGGGTGGATAACTGAGTAACTTTGGACCCTAAATTTGGAAGGTTTAACACTTCTGAAATGGCTTGTGTGGAGAAATTAACTATCACACCACAAATATTAACAGTGGTGCCTTGCTCCCTATTGTGCCAAAATTGCTACATCTCTCTTAGGTACCAGGCACCACTTTTAGAGAGGATAGGCCATAAGGAAGACCCTTTGAGGTGATCCCTAATGGCCTTAGGAGTGAACTTTTCAAATGATTCAAAGTTCAATTCCATAATCACCATAGCAAATGTGGACTTCTTGTGGATAGCCTGAACACAATCTTTGGGAAATGTGAGCTATTGTACCTGTTTAGGTGCTACAACAACTCCTCCTTCTGCCTACCCAGACCATATGGTAGAAGGATCTTCTTGATGAATGCTAAATGATTGTTCCTCCTATTCTGCATGTTGTCCAGTAGGATCTTGTCTTCCACCTATCTGAGGTTGTTTGCTTCCACCTTGAGAAGGACCATCCTGTTGTCCACGTTTTGGGGCCATCTGCAATCACACAAGGTTAAGCGTTAGTAACAGTTTTTTTGAAGTTAGGTTATACCTTACTACTTGCCTTAATTAATGATCTCATTTTATCTCCATGTGATATTGCCCGAAAGATTGTAATAATGAGTCTTGTGACTTAGGTGATTTTCCATTTTAGTTTCTCGGTATACATAGGGATTAAATTATTTTTAGGCACAATTATTCTAAGTGTTTTAGTTAATTATCCTAGATGATGTCCTTTGGGCGATGATAAATTTCAAAATATTTAGGTGCTTTTCAGTAGAGGTCCCTCCCCCATGACTAAGCTGAACACTCCAGGTTCAAGTAGGTTCAAACATAATTAAAATCGGAGTACTAGTGATCAAAATATAATTAGAACAGCAAGGGTCACACAATCGTAAGTCATAGAGAAAAAATTTAAAAACTCCCCCATGTGAATGGCAAAAAATGATGCTAAGTGTTGTAGGGGTTGTCACCTATTTATAGGTTGTGGGGACGTGATATCGCATACGATACATCGGGTACGCAATATCGCGTATGTAATATCACAACCCTAGTGACATTAGGAACAAAAAAAATACCAAAATTTTTTAAAGGTTTGTTTTGAAATCAACATTGTAAATTGAGGACATTGGACTATGATCAAGGGGTTCTAGGGTAATTCAATTAATTCAAAAGGCACAATTAATGATGATGGTGTGGATTTTATCAGTAAAACCTTGGATGGGAGAAAAAGGCTATGTAATGGTACATAGGAACGTGGAAATTTAGAGGGATAATAGTATGGAAAGAAAATCATTTGAAAATTATGCTAAGGGTAAGAAATGGTGTGTGTGAG
Source organism: Gnetum montanum (assembly GCA_015680685.1). Lineage (NCBI taxonomy): Eukaryota > Viridiplantae > Streptophyta > Gnetopsida > Gnetales > Gnetaceae > Gnetum > Gnetum montanum. The sequence continues at coordinate 1,509,302 of MNCI01021803.1, forward strand.
TTATGTCATAAGTGAAGATTACAAAAGATTACATAAGTGGGTCCTCCCCAAAGCAGGTTCTTACCTATAATGCCCTTGTGTAACCACACTTAAACTATCTGTGGGCACTAGAAGGGTTAAATGTAATCCGCACTAACTCCACAAAACACACACATATAAATATCACCAGAATGAGGTAAGAATTCTATGCTACATGGGACATGAGCTAAAATTACACGAACAATGAGATGAGACGAGATATAGAAGGGATCATAGAGATTGGGACGTGAGGTAACTGACCCAGGGCACAGTGAGTCCTGTGTGTAAAGCATGATTAAGGTGTCATTAACCTGTCGTTCCAAGATCAAGACCAAGTCCATTCCTCTAATCAGTGATGTCACATTGTTTCATCCCATGATGAGCAACTATGAGAGTACCATAACAATAAGGTGTACGATCACTTGGCATTTTATTCAAGGAAGGAGTGATTTTGTTTTGTGGCACTTTTCTTTCCATTTTCTTTTTTCTCTTTCTCTATTTTTTTTTTGAATACTAAATCCAGAGAAGCTGGCAACCTTCATGCATGGGTGCATGTCTTTCTAGTGGGACCCCCTAGAATAGCATTGGATTTTTGAGTGCCCGTTTAATTACTCTTACATCCATTTTTCGTTAGATCTACAAGGATCTTAGTATAACCACATTGCATGATAGCTCTCATAGATGTCACCAAAGAGAATCCGCAAGTCCCCTTGATGTCACACCCTAATCATTCCATCTTGGTCCATCCTTCTTCATTCTGTGTACAATGAACACAAAATTAATTTTAAGTTTTAAAAATGTCAAGAATATCACTGTACCCTTGAACAAAACCTCTTATTTGTAGAATGGATGAGTGGGTGTAATGGGCTCACTATCCAAATAATTGCTCACTCATGACTTAATAACATAGAACACACCTCAACCAATGATCCACATGATTATTTTATTCATAGATGAGATTACTTACAAAAAGCGTAAAAAGACAAAAACACAAAAAGATAAAAAGATAAAACAAGAAATTGAAAAATGAAAAACTGGAAAAAAATTGTACAATTAAAGAAAATAAAAAGTAGTTATTAATCCTACTTGTTATTAGAATGGGGGGTATCCCCCATAACTAATTGGTTGAGGATAGCAATGATTAATAAATGGAAGATGAGGATCCTTGCATGTTGGAAATATTCTAGCTTGGTCATATCTACCCCATCGGGGTTCACAAACTTGATTATAATAAGCATAGTGGGGAAATTTATACAATGTAGTTCCCGGATAATGAGTTGACCCACTATGATATTTGGGACCATTAGATGGTGTGCAAGGATTGGGATGATGCCCTCCATGGTTGTGTTCATTGGGCCGTATTGTTGTTGGAGTGTGAGTTGGTGGCCTTGATGAAGTTACATGAGGCGTTGGGTTTGAAGGTAAAGGTGCACTATAGTGTGGGGCTTGTGCTAAGTTGGAGGATGCAGTGGCCTCAAAATTGGGTTGTCCCTTCTTACGATCATGTTTAAAGAAGGGACACTTTGGATGTTGAGGAGGCCTCTCACTGCTGTTGGTAGTAACAGCATAAATAACATCCGTGGGTTGTTGCGGTGGTGCAGACACCTTAGGAATAGTTGGTGGCAATGTAGAAGGAGGGAAAAAGTGAGAATGTTGAAAGTTAGGAGGATTATAAGGTGCATAAGGTGGTGGTTGTGTTGAAGGCATGGGCTAATAGTATTAAGGAGAATGGTACTATGGTGAGATAAAGTGCGTTGGCCCAGTTGGAGAAACAGGATTTTGAACAAGATAAGTGTTTGGGTTTAGATGATATGAAGGGTGTCTCCAATTTAATGGTGGTATTCCCCATGACTGGGATTGTTTCCACTGTGATCGAACATAGTATCTTTGTACAAACTCTGGATGTAATTTATTTCCCCACTGCTCATGTAAAAGTAACAATATTGGAAATTGGCCCTTGGGGTGATCGTACAGGCATATGTTGCATTCATACGTATGATTGGCAGTTGAGATCTTATTTTCCTTATCCCTTATTTCTGATTGTCTACTGATACTTTGTCCTACTTCTTGGGTTGTCAAAACTCTATCCCCACTGACATCGATATATTCTCCACACTTTTGATACATCCATTTGAACATCTTATTGATCTTTGCATCGGCTTCTTCTAATGTTTTTTATGTTGGAAAAGATGGTTCTTCCACCTTGAGATTGGTTGATTTCTCCTTTTTATGATCATGGACCTTTGTTAAGTTGAGATTTTGGTCCTGTTGATGTTTTCCAACACCCTCCCATCGAGCCATTTCTCCCTCTTCTTTTGCTACCTGCTTAATAAGCTCTTGGATTTGATGGGTTTGTAGTTCATGTAATTGACCTTGGGCATACATCCCTAAGGTCTCTCTTGTTTCATTATGTAGCCCATCAATGATATGATACATTAGCCTTTCCTGAGAAAACCCATGGCTTGGACAATTGTTTAATAGTGCATAATATCTTTCTAAGGCCATGTCCAAGGGTTCATGTTGTGCTTGTTTCCATCCTTGGATTTGTTTCCTCAAGGCTGACACTCTTGCGTAGGTTTGATATTTTTCGTTAAAGACCTCTACCATTGTTGACCAGCGTTGTATTGAATTTGGTTTTAACAATCCATACCATACTTTTGCTTGGTCAANGAAAGTTGTTTAAATCGAGCCTAGGTAGACGACTCTCTTTACGATGCCTACAGGAGATTCAAACAGCCTCTTGTATTTACATTAAGCTTGTAGTGGCCAGTAAGGGTTCATCATCATTGGGTAAGTTATGCTTTTATGTGTTGGGATGATGTTGCTTTCATTCATATTTATAAGAAACCCCCACTTTAGGTTGTGTACTCCAATCTTCATCATCATATAGTTTGTTGGTTCTCTAATGAACTTCCTCACTAAGTGTGGCATTATTATAATCTTGTAGGAGAGCCATGGTTGTGACGTTGTGTGTGAATTTATATGTGACTTTTAATAATTATTTTTTCTAAAGATATATTGTTAAGTCCTTATATAGTGACCTTGTATGATATAACTAATCTAGATAACTAACACCGTCCCTAGAAACGGCACCAATGATGAGTGGCGAGGTACCCCTACACTCAACCATATGAATATGAGCGTTACATGCATGATCTAGTTGAACTCTGTAGATGGACTAGTTGTGACATCTAGACAGTTAGCCTTAGGTCGTAGTTCGTTGTCTTCCCACCTGGACTAGTATTAGCATTGTCACGTCTTGTTTAGTCCAACGTGAGGTGTATGATGGGTTTCTAACGTAATGATACTCCTGAAGGCAATGGAAAGTAATATTAACTAATCTAGGAGAGATAGGGTAAGAGAATCTAAACTAGCCTAAGTGTGATGAGCATCTGTTCCTTGATTATCCATACACATCTTGAACTTCATGCATGACTACCACTGGGATTACCAAGCGTAGATCCTAGGTACGCTATTGGGTTACCAAGTAGTCACACTTAAATGCTTGTAATCAAGTCGTACTCATTCTACATTTTAACATGAGTTTAAGGGTGAGAGAGACTAATTAGGAAAGTAGTAAATAAAAATTAATTAAATAATTAAATTAATTAAATGCTGCAATGATGAAGTAATCTTGATCTTTATTGTCGGTCATGTGTGTGTCCAAGTACGTCACACTTGAATAAAGGATGTTGTACAATTACATTCACCAAACTGTGGGCATACACTAGGAAGTAATCTAACTCTAGAATGATAAAACTGTAGGAGTCTACCTAAGGGTCTCAATCTAAGTGTCTAAAACTGGGAAAGCCACCTCTTATTTATAGACATTGTGGCGGGCTGTGATATCGCGTATGCGATATCGTGTATGCAATATCATGTACGCGATATTGCGATCACCCTAAATGATGACTCATCATTAGACAAGTAAAATCTTGAGGCTATGATGTCTTGGCCTTCTCTGGTGAAGATCTTTGGTTTTCAGAAGTTTGTAAATTCATCTTTAACAACATAATAGCTCATTTTGACTATATTCAAAAATAATAAACTATAATATAGTAGCCAATAAACAAAGGATTTCTATCATGAGCTAGGCATTAACCATTCTTTCTCATCACCTTATTACCTTCAAGCTAATGGACAAGTAAAAGCAAGCAATAAGGCCATCATCAACTTGCTCAAGAAGATGCTCAACAACAACAAGCACAAATGGCATGAGAAACTTGTCCATTCACTTTGTGCCTATCAAGCAACCTATCATATGGCAATTATTATAACACCTTATAGCCTAATTATGATTCTAAAGGTGTTTTACCTCTTGAATTACATGTACCATCACATTGAGTAGCACTATTTAACTTCATCAATGATGAGCACAATATGGAGTTATAGATAGCTGACCTGGACTTGGTAGAGGAGCAACATGTGAAAGCTCTTGATCATGTCAAATAGTATTAAGAGAGGTAGAAATAGTAGCACCACCATAACTTGATTAAGTGTAAGATAAAGAAATATGACTTGATCATCAAAGCTATTTACGAGCATGTGAATAAATTCTTAGCCAACTGGAAAAGGTCTTTCCTTATCACTAGAGCCTATTGCAATAGACCATTTAGGATAGCCAACATTGATGAAAATGAGTTAGCCAATCTAGTTAACCATTCCTATATAAATCCTTATTACATCTGACCTATAATAGCCATGACATTGATAAGAGAGCCTCCTTCACCATGGCCTGTCATGGTCTTAAACTAGCACCATGACCTACCAAGGTCTTAAATTGGGACCATGGTCTACTATGAATTTAAATTGGCACCACAACCTTCTAGTGCCTTAAACTAGTAACATGGCTCATTGCAGCCTTGAGTTGATAACATTGGTAACCTATGTAATTTGGCTTTATCATTCTATATGGCCTATATGCATTGTAATGTTATAACATGCTTTTTTTACTTTGTTGTCTTGTCCTCTTAGAGATGTGTTTGCAAAATGAAGGCCAAAGTCAATGCAAAGGTGTAATTTGTTATGGTAGCAAGTCACCACATGACCTTGATGTGCAAGATTTAGTGAGCTTGTTCTACTATGTCAAGAGTGCTTGTACCATTTCCCTCCCTCTAGCATCACTCCTTGAGCCTAACCTCGTAACCTAATGATGACCTTCCATATCTTATAAAATAATGTTGAACTATGTTTTCAACTCATGCACTATGGTCATATGACATCTCTTCATCATGCTCCACCCTCAAGTCCACTTGAATGTAACATAGCTCATTCAGTGAAAAAATAATTAAGTCCATTGAACATAACTAGTTTGATGGAAAAACCAAGTCCATTGAGTGTAATACAACTCATTCAATGGGAAAACCATATCAAATAGACCCTAGCAATGAAACCTAATGAATGTTTCATCCCACAAAAAAATGTGAAGCAAATTTCCAAGAAGTCAAATGGCTAGAGAAGCCTTGAAGCCCAATGGACAAAGCAACCTTGGAGTGAAATGACTAGGTCCTCAAACACATTTTTTGAGCAAGCAACACTTCAAGACATGAAGTGCCAAAACCACAAATAGATCAATATATCAGTGACATGTCCATGATAGAATGAATTGTTAGCCTTGATAACCATTTCACTATGATGTTAACATCATTCCTTCATCATAGCCTTGCTCCATCATCATGAGCACTCTCTGGCATGGTTTAACACAACTAGATAAATCATAGAGTGGAATGTCAATGTTGGACTTGTAGTGGTGTTTTCTATTCTTTGTTGGTACCTCTCAGGTTGATCCTCTAGACACCAACAAAGAGGGAACATTGAAACACCATCAAAATTTGCATGTTTTAATCATTTCTCATCATGTAGTCTTCACCCCATGAAACCTAAGGCAAAAATTCATTGTAAATGTGAAGGTTGTAACCCATAAGGAAAAATTTCACATATTTCATACTTTTGGGGCTAACAAATGCCTCATAAGTGGTCAAAGCCTTATCCCTTGAGTGGAAAAAGTCATTTATTATCTATATTTTGGCTTGGGAGGGTCAAAAATGCCTTTTGGTATGCCAAAAATGATAATTTGATGGGTTTTATGGTGGGTTATATACTTGTTAATGCTAGAAACACCTATGGGGGGTAGATCTCACACATCACCAACATGGAGGGGTGTGGATCACCTACTCCTACTATGGAAAGGTAAATCTCAACATGGAGGAGTGAGAGATTCACAATGCCTGCATAAAGTGATGTAACATTTTCCATAGCATAGAAACTCAACCCCTCAGCATGGAAAATTCACCTGCTCAACATGGAAAATGCATGCCCCCAGCATAGAAATTTCATGATCAAATTTCAACATTGCATCGACTCCATCCAGGATCATGAATGCTAGCATAGAAGGGTGAAGGCCCAGCATGAAAGAACAAAGCCAACATAGATAGTGTGCTTCTGTTACTATTTATAGTAAATGGAATGGCTATGGGATTTGGAACTTTCCATACATAGTAATCCTCCAAATTGGATACCCATCCTACTTGTACATGACAAAAATTTGTAGCAATTTGCAGTCAATCTATTAGCCATTTGCAGCCAATTTGCCATAATTTTTTGCAATCACATGCTTTGGCATTTGTAGCACCTGAGAGCTCTTGCGTACTTGAAAAAATGTAGCTTCTTAGAACCCCCCTCAATGTGGAACCTCCTATGACCCTATAACACCCATTACTCCCCTAATATTTGTGAGTTTTTGGTCTCTACACTACACTCCTAAGATCCTCAACTCACAACATAAAGTACTTTGGAAACCAAATCCTTTGTCCTTCTCAAAACCCCTAGTAGTAGCCAACATTGCAAATCTAGAGCAGTAGTAGAGGAGGTTTGATAACATCTAGAGTGGTAGAATACCTAGATCATGGAGTTGATTACATCATATTTAATGGACCCTAAACCCCCATCAAAGTGAACCCCTTTGACTCTCCCATAGGTAATTTTCTTATACATCCCTTAAACTTATTCATTGTTTTCTTCAATAAAGTTTTAAAGTTTTAACATTGGCTAGGAAGGTATGAGATCTTCCTATCTAACCACTTCCCTCCTTTCCCCTACTACACCCAGTGTAGGTGTAGTTAGGAAACCCAACGTGAATGATGTTTAGAACCATATTCCTAGCTTTCCATTTTTAGCAATGGGGTGTACCTCCCTCAACCCCCAATTATCATTTATAGCAAGTAGCTTGTTTTTCAATAATTTTTTCTTCTTTTAGCCATTTTTAAATTCCACTTTCTAGAATTTACTCTTTTTCTATCTTTTATAACATGTCTTAAGCCTTTTTTAGCATCATAGCCATGTCTTTCCAATAGTCAACTAAGTTGTCTTTCACATTCACTAATAGAGGTCCAACAAATAAGCCATGAGGGTATACAACCCAAAAGACCCTACAATCATTGAGTGTAGGAAGTCTTTGAGGATTATCAGGTGAATTCCTAAATTTTTCGTCATAAATGAGGATCTCTACAATTACATTTGTGCCAAAATGTAGGCTGGCATGTTGATTCCATGTGTGGAAGTAGAAGCCAAAAGAGAATTTGCACTCATACATCAAGATAGGAAGGAACACAACCCTTCTCCATATGATCAAATTCCCCTCAAAAATGTCTATGTTTGCATCCTATCTTAGTTTATTCAGCTGGATGAAGAGGATGAAAAGCATAGCTTAGAGGAGCAAGAAGAGAAGGAGGATGATTTTAGGATAGAATCCAAGACTAAAAACACCCTAGGTGAGTTGTTCCAAAAAACATTCCCCAATGCCACAAAGCCTTCCTCTACCCCCTTTAGTTTCTCCATAGACTAAGTTTCACCATCCTCTACCCCTTCATACCCAATGATGGTTGGTCCCACATCGATCATTACTATGCATCAAACATAATCAGTGTCACATCCCAACGCATTTCATTTCTCCATGTCATTCACCATAAAACCTCGATCTATCTAGCCATCAATGATGGTTGTAACTATCAGAAACCTACTAACCACCCATGTGAGGTCACCATCAAACCCCAAGAAACCTAGGGGTCACATACCTCCTTTGTTCCATTTGTGCCACAGATGCCAACACAAACATCTTTCTCTTTATTTGGCTTGCCAACTACAACTATAACATAGCCTCTCCCCTCCATGCAACAATCGATAGTGAGGCCATAGGCCTCCCAAAAAATGTCACAACCATTTGTGCAAACCCTACAACTAATAGCAACACCACAAGGCTTGGATCAAGCCTTTTAAATGACCTAGGAATTGACAAAGGAATTGAAAAGGCTTAAAGCCTTTACATCTCAAAGTGTAAAGATCATGAACTTTTACTAAGATGATCCCATCAGTTCTATGGTCCCACCCTTGACACTTCCTACTAGTATTCCTATCCCTAAATTTAGCAAGTACAATGGAGAAGGTGATTCCAATGCTCACCTTATTACCTTTTGCTCCAAATGCTTATTGTTGCAACCATGACCACAAATCATAATAAGAATTTTCCCTATGTCCTTGAATGGAAAAGTGCTTGATTAGTACCATGCCCTACCTAGAGGATTTATATCCTTTCTTGATGACCTAATAGTCCAATTTGTCAGCCACTTCAAGTATAAAATGAAGCCTAATACTATGCTTGACCAACTGATGAATGTTAAGCAAGGATCCATTGAACTAGTGCAGAAGTTCATCCAATGATGTTATGAACTACTCAACAAGATACTAGAGCCTATAGCAAAAAGTCACATTTTGACTATATTCAAAGGGGTGGTTAATGACTTTAACAAGTCCAAGCTATATTACCTTGATCAACGATCATTTAGTCTAACGTTCTCCCAAACCAAAAACATAGAGGATGCCATGGAAGATAGCCACAACCTTACTTATGTGGCATACAAAAACCAACATGCACAAAGTAATAAAGAGAAGGGTAAATAAAACAATGTAGTTGTAGTGATGATAGCTAAGGAAGCAAAAACCACTAGTCAATGGCCAAGAAACAATCAACCCAAAATTCCTGCTAACAACTATGATAACCAGCCATCAACCTCTAGGGCAACTACATTGATTGTAGCTAGGCCTAGCTTTGAGCAGAAGGATGGGAGAAAATATGCTAGTTTATCTTTGAAGCTATCTGAACTCTTGGATCAACTATTGAAGACTAGAAGGATCCAATATAAGAATATGTCTGAAACTACTCATACAAAACATGAAAGGCTAAGTGAGATATCCAGGAAACATGGGACATTGATGAAAAAAATTTCTAAAGTATCAACCCATCTTCATAGGGGTAAATGTGTAATAGCCTTAAACCTTAATTTTGCATCACTTTATGAAAACATTTATAAAAAATTAACTACTTAACAAAATTTCAGGATTCCACATGCATTAGAATCATAAAACCATGGACTATAGCACAATAATAAGAAAACACAAAAATTATTAACCAATTCTTCAGAAAAAATTAAAAAATTGATCTAACCATGGCCATCATAGTCAAAACCCAATTTCACACGAGTCTACAAAAACACTTGTCAAAAACAAACCATTGATCCAAATTCAAGGATCCAAAAACCATTGGAATTCTTGAATGATGAACTATAAATCCATAATATTAAAACTCAAAAATTCATAACTGTTTACTACAAAAAATAATACCAATATTACACCAAAAAATAGCCAAAAATGAAAAATTAACTTGACATAGCTTGACAGAAACATTCATAAAAAATTGTCCATATGGAAAAAATAGGTGGTTCAAAAACCATATTGACCAAAAAATAATCAATAACTCCATTAGCCTTGAGAAAGTAAAATAATTTGCCATTTCCGTAGGAAAAAATTCACAAGTGGAATTGCTTTTTTGGATTAATAAAAAAGAAAAAAAATCCATGGAATTCATGGAAAATATTGTTTATTCCAAAATGTAAATAAAACCCAAAACCCAAGTAGCACCAAAAATAAGTAAACATGACATAAATCTACAATGGAAGTTTTACAAAATTCCAATACAATGAATACACAATCCTATATCTGAGAAATGAAATAAATGAAAAAAATAGGTAAGATAGTGTACCTAGGATAAACATTAGTGGAGCCTTCTCCAATCCTAGGACATGGGAGTTGGGAAAGGCCATGAGTAGTGGAATCTACCTCCTCCAAGGTAGGGTTCTTGGTAGGAGCCTTCTTTCTCAACATGATGTAGAAAAACAATGAAAATCCTTGGATTCTAGGAGCACTGGGATGACTACGCTAGTACTTAGGATAGAGAAGGCTATGACTACACTAGGGCTTGTTGTAGTATTAGGCACAGAGCTCCAAATTTGGGTGCATTAGCTAGGAAGAATGAAAATAAGAATGATTTTTACAAGTTTGGATAAAGAAAACACACTTAAAACTAAGCACCCACCTTGGAGCCCTGGTTTCTATGCACCACTCCCACTTCACTTAGTAATTGAAATTATAAGATTATACTATGCCAGGAGAGAAAAATTCATTTCATTCCAAACCTACTAATTCCATGAAGGCCCCACTAGGCACTCAATGAAAAAGCCAATTCCATGACTACATTGGGATTTTTGGCTTCCAAGCTTGACTAAATTGGAGTTTAGACCCATGGAAGACTTGGGATAAATAACAAATATTAGTTACCTTCAAAACCCAATCTCTAATCCATCATTCATGCTAATAAAAAACCTCATGTTCAAGCTAGGTAAGAAAGTCAACATCTAGGCAAACTAAACTACAAAAAGCCATAAAATTCATGAGAAAACTTTTTATTCCATGTGACTATGCTAGTCTAAAGCTTAACTACACTAGCTCAACATAGTTAAATGGACTATGATGTGTTTCAAACTTTTCATCAACCCACCTATGCTATACACCAATCCATGAAATCCTACAACCAAAACCAGCAACTGGGAGTTAGAATTGGTTGTCACTGAGCACCAAAATAGCTTTAAACCTTAATATAAATTGGATTTTTGGCATGAATACATTGAGAAAGAGCATGACTATGCTAGACCAGCATAGTCAAGAAAGGAATAGGCCTCATTTCACTCACCAAACTTGCCATTGACATAAAACACCCATTCCATCTTTCCAAACCTTGGGCTAAGCTCTCAATAGCCTTGAAACTTTGTCAAAATCACTAAATGATGTCAAAAACTAGTTAAAATCCATAACTACACTAGAGGAAGGCTTTGAATATGCTAGCTGAGCATAGTCATAGGGTTGATGGTTGGTATTAACTATGGGAATAGAAATAAAACTCCAAACTACCAATTCACAACCTTCACACCTCCTTAGGACACCTAGTGATGTTATACTATTGATCAATCAAGCATAAACCCTTTAAAATCCATTTTCAAAACATAACTACACTAGACCAACATAGTCACTAGTGGTGCCCAACATAGTCCAGCCAAAAAATCATAGAACAAATCATTTCCTAGGTAAACCCACTTCTTGAGAACCTTAAAAACCTTCTAAAGTAGTAGTTCAAGACATTATCTTCTCTCCCATCTTCTCTCTTTTATCTATCATTCATTCTCCATCTCTTTCATTCCATTATTTTCCATAATTATATATGACAACAAGTCTATTGAGTAAAGTGGAGGATGAAATTTCACAATCCAAGAAAAAAGACTTATATTTTATGCCAATGTCTTCCTAGTTTTTGGGAATTCATGGATGTCACATCAATGGGTTTTAGAAGGGTATGAAGGATAGGTGCATGCTATAGGAAAGACCCACTTGTGATTTCTAATGACTTGGCATTGTGAGAAAGTGTGAACTTAAGCTTTTCTCTTAGTAATAATAGTGGTTTCATAACATACGATACTTGATTTGTCATTTGCTTCTATGATTTCAATTGTATATGCTTCAAGGTTTAATCATGATAGTAACTTTCCATCTTACCTAATTTACATTTTTTTGTTTTACCTTAGGTTATCTTATTTGTCTTCAATTTTTTCTAATCCCTCTTACCTAGTTCTTAAAACATTTGGATGGGCAAATTTGATATTATGATTTGAATTCCATGAGTTTGGATATCATCCAAGATAAGATTTTAATGTTTTGGTTTGATCCTTTGTATATTGGTAACTTTGATATTTTTCAAAGATTGGATTCTTGTAATTATCTTATGCATTTTTCTTCTTGTTCTTCTTATTGACATTTGTTTATGTGGTTTAAGCTAGCTAACTTGTACTTCAATGATGGGAAAGAGGCATTGATTTAGGTATGTACTTTGTGGTTTTAGTAATTATTTAAAATATTTTCACCTTTCTTTTACTTACCCATGCACATCTTGATTTCATAGTTGGGATTATCTTTCTCTCATGGTCCCCAAGATTATACTTATCATTATTTATGTGGTCATTTTTTGCAATGGTAATATATTTAGGAATCTTACTTGATTTTTTGCACTTTCATAGCTCATCATATTTAGGTGATTATGCTCAAGATTCTATAGATGTACTTTATTGAAGATTGAGAGATCTCAGCCCTCAGTCTATGGCCCTAAAAGAGAATTAATGGTACAAAAGGAGATTAGAAATAATATCAATCACCTAGTCCAACACTTATACATGAAAATCCTCCCTCAAGAGAGAGATCTATATGTAGATAGTCACATTCTTAATTTTTGAGTTAAGTGTGTATCTAGAAAGATCTTGCAAAAGGGTGCTAGAAGAGCTAGAAGGAGATAATTTTTGAAAAATGACATGGAATAAGGCATATTTATAATTAACATGTAGCAAAGGCCTATCCATGAGGCCAAGGTGATGAACCTTGAGCATAGTTATAGAGATTTTACATACCTACATCTTACACTTCTAGCTTCTTCCCAATCCAGCAAGCACATAGGAGGATTTTTTCCTAAGCCACTAATGAGATGCGATATCACAGCCGCCACGATATTGCATCCCATCACCATGATATCGCATCCCATGTGATATCACCTATGCGATATCGCATCCCATCACCGCGATATCGCATCCCATGTGATATCGCGTACGCGATATCGCATCCCATCACCGCGATATCATGTCGTCCCCTGTGATATCGCGTACATGATATCGTGGTCCACCTCAAAATCTATAAATAAGAGCAGCACTCCCCTCATTTTGACATAGAGGTTAGAAGTAGCGAAGCTCTGGCGGATTGATCACCCCAGAGATAGAATATTTTCCATGTGCCTGCAGTAGGAGTCCCCCAAGTGAACGGTTCTTTATTTGAGTAGCTTTGTACCTGAATGAAAGTTGTGTACGGCAATAAAGATAAGCTTTGTGGATAAACCTTGCAGTACATGGATAGGTTTATTTAATGTTATTTATTTTTTTCCTAGTAGCGTGGCATGAGTACGACTTGGTTACGAGCATTGACAAATGTGTACAGCTAACCAAGGAATCGACTACTCATCGTAATTAGATTCTCTCACCCTTATCTCCTAGAA
>MNCI01021803.1:1522914-1544428 GCA_015680685.1 Gnetum montanum
TAGCATAGGAGATAAACTAGAAAAGATAAAAAAAATCATATACCTTGGACTTACATACACCGTAACAACAACAAGTAAGTTTGGGAAGACAACGAATGATTAACCCCAAGTGTTCCATGGGGCGCTACGCTCGTTTCGTATGGTTGAGTGTAGGGGTACCTCGCCACTAATCATAGGCACTGTTGCCAAGGACTAAGTGTTTGTGCACTGAATAGAACATAAGGGATATCACTCGCATCGTTGTGAGCGTTAACGAACCTTCGAGTTAATAAAAGAAAAATTATATAATGGTGAAATTAGCACACCAATAAAAATGCTTTCTTCTCATAAGAGCAACTCACCACCTAAGGATCATACTAGAGACAGTCGGAAACATAAAAAAAATAACCAAGATCAGCCAGTGCCTCAACAATATAAGATGATATATACTCATCCTGATGAGTATATTCCTAACTTTACTTTTATTCTCCATCAAGACGAACAACTGCGGTGGAGAGATTTGTAAGGTAACATCGTGTTACCCCCAGATCGATCAGTCCCTAACATGCTCTTCCATGCCTTGACATAGATTGACATGCAAGAACTATTTATGGAATACATTATGGATGACTTTGACACAAGGGATTATCATCCCACAGATGCCCAATGTATTCGGGACTTAAGGAAGGAGAGTCAACATACCCTTCTGAAGGGCAAAGCCCCGCACGTCCTTAGCGAAATAGGAGATGAGGAACCCCTTATCATGGGTTCTTTAGTAAAGGATGTTCCCCCTCCTAACGATGGTGAGGAGGAAGGGTATCAGAACATAAGATCAACGATCTATATCCCTGGTTCTGATACCCATGAACACCAACTGTTCACAGAAGGAACAACCACTCATGCTAAGGACAGGCACTTTGATTGTCACCATGATCGAGGCTGTAGCAGCTGAAGAGAAGGCAATAAACATTGTCATGGTGATGGTTCCCCTTCTTCTTCCCCTTCTTCACATCACTCACCCTCTCCTTCCACATCTGGGCGCAGCCACCATGAACATAAAGGTAAGGATAAAAGTAAAAAGGATGAAAGACCTTGATGGGAAAGTCGAGAGTTAGGACAAGGGCAAGGACATAGGGAAAGTAGGGAACCACCACGAAGACATCATAGACGTCATGAAAGGGATGATCATGATGAACCCCTACTCGCAACTTGAAGTATGTTAGACATCATAAAGGTAGTTAGGATCACCACAAGGCATTTAAAAGACAGTTGGATCAAGCATTTTGACATAAATAATATCCCATGTTTTGAAGGGGGATACAACGCTAATCCTCAACATCATTTACAGGCATTCCACAATGCCTATGCCTTGCAAAATATAGATAATGAGTGGTAGAAGTTTAAGTTGTTCCCAAGGACACTCACCAAGGAAGGAAAGAGCTAGTACCAGTCTTTAGAACTAGAAACCATCATGAGGTGGAGTACGATGCTTGAACTGTTCAACAACAAATATCAGACATACTCGAGAGTGTCCAATTTGTGTAAGCAGATCCAATGCTGGAAACAAGGTGCTTATGAACCCTTGGATGCTGTCATGGCTCACTACTATACACTGCTACATCATTGCCCGGGCCATGGGTATGCTAAGCAGGATCAACTACGTCACATCGTGGATGGGCTAAGCAATGAAACAAGAAGAACTCTTGGGACTTATGACCAAGGAAAACTTTCCCAACTTACAGCCCATGAAGTTGAAAGTTTGTTGGAACAAGTAGCACAAGAAGAGGGTGAGCTACATAAGAGGGAAAGTGCGGAGGAGTACAACCGCGATCCCTCCCTTCAAAAGAAGGGAGTGAAATTTTGTGATGAAGAGGATGAGTCACCAATCGAAGAGTTGGTGAATCAGAAAACTTTGCCAATCCAAAAATTAACAATTGAGGTATTGGCCAAAGTAGATCAAATGTGGAATTCCTTGGACTCAAGAATTGAAACATTCTTGAAAATTGTAGAAGAGTCTAAGGTAGAGAAAAGTAGTGACAAAGGAAAGAACAAGAGGAGAGATTTTGGCCCTGCACATAACAAGGGTAAGGGAAAAATCACTAACTGTGATGTGGCTGTAGATTCTGATACAAATGATGATGGTGGATGTGAGGTCTGCTACTATGACCATCCTAAGGGATGTTGCCCCATTATCTCACATCTACAAGAGTCTGGGGTGTATGTGTTAAATCCAAGACTTAATCAATGGCAAACACCCTGATGGTTACCTTATCCACAAGGTAACCCAAGGCAGTTCCACCAACCCTTAACATATTACCCAAGTGGAACTCCACCTCAGCCCATCAGATAGCATCAACAATGGCAATACCCACAGTCATGGGGGATGCCATTGCTAAAACATCAGTACCCTTACTAGTAGCTTGACCCTCATGGATATTATGTGCAGTGGCCGATTTTCCCAGGTGAATCTATAGGTCACATAAAACCTCCATGTTACTACCAAGTTTAGGAATATTTTAGGACTCCTTGCACCTGTGGCCGCACCACCAACTGCTCCAACAAAGCCTAGAGTAAATTCCACTCAACCGTGACAACCTAACACTGCAAAGGCTCCCAAGCCTTCAATATCAGTTGGTTCTAATAATCGTTCACCAAAAAGAGCCTTCCTTAGGACCAACAATCTAACCAAGCCTTCACCCTCACAAGCAGTTGAGCATCCTAACACCCCCATACCCAATACGATTTCGAAAAATCCTCCAGCAGCGAAATCACATCCAATGCATACAGTTATGTTAACACATATAGTAACCGACTGGATCAAGGTCAGCCACCTTCCAAATAAATTGTCGGACCTAGGAGTCCCCTTGGTTTATCTTCAAGTCACTAGGAATGAACCCCATAAGGCTCTCCTTGATTCAAGTTATGGGGTCAACTTAATCTCACAAAAATTGTATAAAACCTGGAACTTGCTTCCACTCAAGAAGAGCAACATTCACCTAGAGCTGGCTGACCAATCCATCACTTTTCCTTTGGGATAGGTTGAGGACATTGTTACCACTATTGGTGGATGGTCATATCTAGCCGATTTCCTAGTGATCCAAATAAACAATGACAAAGGGGATTTCCCAATTATAATGGGAAGGGCATGGATAAATACAATTGACGCATGCTGAGGAATTCGCAACCTTTCCCTAGAAATATCTAAGATAAATTCTTTTGGAAAAATTGAGAGGAAAAGAGTTCCATGCATCAAATATAGTGACACAGGGTGTCATTGCATGCAAAAATCATGGGTAATGTGAAGTTTAACATTGCCTACATGCGATCGGTGTGCACGGGACATTGATATACAAAAGTGCCTATATGCAATAGCCACACAATAAGAAAACACCCTGTGGCTAATGGCTGATAAAGATAACAACCTGACTACCTGCATGGAACTAGCTGAGGGAATAACTAGTGCTTACCTTAAAAGCGCAGACATATTAGAGCAAGTCCATTGTCAACTTCCAGCCTTTAACTCCAAAAATATTAATTAGGGGAAGTTGGAGATTCTTGAGGAGTTTAAACAAGAGCCCCTAGAGTTAAAACTATTACCCATTGGTCTGGAATACGTGACCCTCAAAAATGGAAACTGGTGATCATCAACGCAAAGCTCGTACCCATGCAAAAAGAAAGTTTTCTATGGGTGATAAACAAGTGGTCAGCCACCTTTGCTTGGTCGTACCCTGAACTAATCAGAATAGATCCTCGAATATGCTAGCATAGGATTTATATAGACCCCTCTATGAAACCTCGCAAGCAACCCCATAGGTGATTAAACCCAAGACTAAAACAAATAGTGAAAGAGGAACTAGAGCAACTTCTCAAAGCAGGGTTCATTTACCCTATCACTGACAGTGAATGGATTAGTCCTCTTGTCATCGTACCGAAAAAGGGAGGTAAATGGAGGGTATGTATAGATTTTAGGCTATTAAATATGGCAACATTCAAAGACCACTTCCCACTACCATTTGTGGACCAAGTCTTAGACACTATAGTAAGGCATCGCTATTACAGCTTTCTGGATGGATATAGTGGGTACAACCAAATACGAATTGCGCCAGAAGACCAAGCCAAAACAATGTTCACCAGTCCTTGGGGAATGTTCGCATATAAAAAAATGCCTTTTGGCATGTGCAATGCACCTGCCATGTTCCAATGCTTAGTTCTAAGCATTTTTCAATAGAAAATAGGTAATGGAGTAGAAGTCTTCATGGATGACTTCTCCACCTATGGGACAAGCTTTGATCAAGCCCTCAACTAGTTAGAGCAAGTATTGAAATGATGTGTTGAGACCAACCTTAATCTCAACTGGCAGAAGAGCCATTTGATGGTTCAAGAGGGCATCCTACTGGGGCACAAAATTTTGCAATCAGGAATTGAGGTAGATCCAGAAAAAATTAAAGTCATCCAAGGAATCACCCGACAACCAGAAACCATTAAAGACGTTCAATCATTCCTTGGACACATTGCTACTACAAGAGGTTTATTGTGAAATTTTCCAAAGTTGCCAAATAATTGGTAGAATTAACAAAAAAAGATGCACCATTTGAATGGACCAGGGAATGTGAACAAGCATTCCAAGCTCTCAAATAGAGGCTTGTGGAAACTCCCATCCTACAAGCGCCTGACTGGTCTAGACCATTCCATATCATGACCGATGCATCCAATTATGCTTTAGAAGTTGTACTGACACAACTAGATGAACAAAAATGGCCTTATTACATCCACTGTGCAAGTAAGAGTATCACCGGTGCACAACTTAACTACACGACTACAGAAAAAGAATTAATGGCTATTATGTTTGCATTGGATAAATTTAGGCACTATGTATTGGGTTACAAGGTATATATCCATACAGATCATAGTGCAATTAGGTTCCTTATGAATATGCCAATGGTTAGCCCATGTATCATACGTTGGCTGGTGATTTTTTAGGAGTTCGATTTAACTATTGTAGACTGCAAAGGTACTGAGAACATAGTCGTCGATCACCTATCTCGGTTGCGTTGGGAAAACAAAGAGGATGAATATGCGGTATCTGACCATTTTCCTGATGAAACCCTCTTTGCTGGTGTAATAAATAATCAACCCACGGAAGTAAACTAGTATAGTAGCATTCTCACTTATCTCACTTCACAACAAATACCACAGAGATTAGACTTTAGGAGGAAATAATAGTTTCTTCACAAAATCAAATACTTCATGGAAATTGGGGGACAACTTTATAAAGTCTACCCTGATGGCTTGGTTCAATGGTGTGTACCCGATCAAGATCAATTAAAAGTTCTCCAGGATGCTCATGAGGGCCCCTGTGGGGGTCATTATGCTGGGAGACGAATGGCTACTAAAGTCCTGCTTGCAGGATATTATTGGCCAACACTATTTCGGGATGCCCATCATTTCACCCAATCCTATGAGCACTACCAATGTGATGGGGGAATGACTGCTAGGATGGAGGGTCCGCAATAATGGATTCAGCCTTTAGAACCCTTTGACATCTAAGGGATAGATTTTATGGGACCGATTACACCAATGTCCAACAGAAAAGCATATATAATCATTGTTGTTGATTACTTAACCAAATGGGCTAAAGCAGCCGATGTAGTAGATTGCACATCATCTACAACTACACGATTTGTACAACAACAAATTGTTAACAGGTTTGGTGTGCCACGTGCACGTATTTTCGACAATGGAACATATTTTATGGGTGAAACCTTTAGAAAGTTGATGCAACGCTTAGGGGTTGAGCATAAACTGACCCCACCTTACCATCCCAAGCTAATGGTCAAGCCAAGGTTACTAATAGGGAGATTACCAAAATATTAACACAAACAATTAGCAAATTTAGGCGAGACTGGAGCACAAAACTCAACGATGCCCTTTGGGCGTATCATTCCACTTGGAAGCTCCCTACAAGATATTCTCCCTATTAGCTAGTGTACGGGAAACTTCCAAAACACCCTATACAGAGTGAGCTCCATACACTGTCCATGGCTTACGAACTTCACCTGGATCTTGACCTAGCACAAAAACAACGACTAGAAACTTTGAATGTGTTAGAAGAGAATAGATTGGTTACACTATCATTAAATGAGTTGCACAAGGCACATAGTAAACAACGTCATGACTTAAGGATCCGAAGGTTTAAGTACCAACCAGGAGATAAGGTCCTTTACTGGAACCCCACACATGTATCCCAACGTACAAAGTTTCAAACCTTATGGGAAGGACCTTATATTATTCATACTACCTTTTGCTCTAGATCCATGATGATATATAAGCCTGACATCCCAGATAAAAGGTTATTGGTTAATGTACAACAAACAAAACTTTTTTGTGAAGCCGCAACAGCCAGTGTAAATTATGCCTCCACCAGCGGGAAACCTCACTCGCTATTTCGAATCTCTCCTTTACAACTCAGTCATGGGGGAGATGGCCACCTATGCTAATCATATGGGGCCCTCAGTTCTTTTCTAGTTTTTTTTTACACATTTTTTGTTTTACAACATTTTTGTTTTACAAATTTTTGTTTTACAAAGTTATTTAACTTTTCTAATTTTTGTTTTACAACATCGTTACACTTTTCCATTTTTTGCATGAGTGTGTGTGTGTATCCACCCAGTAAGTTTGTCCCATAATAAGTGTTCAAACTAATGGTATGAACTATTTTCATATTGATTGCTAATGTTTGGTCTTTACCTTTAAGTCACAATGTTGATACTAAGGTATGTTTCTTTTGATATAATGAGATCACTTCATCCATCCATCCACCAATTTCTATGGTTTCTCTTGGCTTGGAAATGTACAGTTCCATTCTAATAAGAACTTTAGCGAATCAGTGACTGGGTATTTCTCAAACTAATGAAGGACTCAAGGATTGCAAAGGGTATGACTTCAAGGAAATTTCATGTTTTTTTGTTGGTCATTCTCTTGGATGCTTGGATGTTCCCTTCTTGAGTTTTCTTACCGTTCTGATGTTACCCAATTATCGGAACCTGAGACAATAAAAATAAGAAGTCTTTGCATGGGGTGGTTCTCATACATAAAAAACAAAAAAAAAAAAAAAACAACAAAGTGAGAATTCAAAGCACACCCCTTAGATGAAATAAACTTTGGGCTACAAGCACTGGTTATGGAACCAAAAGTATTCCCTCTAACTAAGGCCCTTCTCGCTTCCCATTCACTCATTTGTTTTGTCGGAATGGTGGTGGCTCTTTGAAGATGCATCCTCATTATCCATGTGGATGGTTTAACCGAATGCATTGATGTGAAGTCACTGGAAGTGGTGGTTTGAGGCCAGAGTTGGAATGAGACTTCCCAAGTCACATTAATCATCAAACACACAAGGGGTTGTACACCACCTTATTCATGGGATTCCATTTCATTCTACTCTCTCCATCCTTCTCTCTATTATTCACCTCATTGCCGGTTGTATCATTAGTGTATCTATTTTGGTTGATGCATTGTTTTCTTTTCAATAAATTCTTGTGGTTAAGACTTTAACTCTTATTCCAAAAGACATTCCCAGAGCCTACGGACTCTTCGAATGTGGGTCTATCAAGGAATTAATGGCATGAGCCTGCTTTGGGGAGGACCCACTGACATTTCTATTTGGTGCATTAGTTAACTTCTTTCCCTTAACATTTTGCAATTAATTATTATTTTGTTCATTACCATCTTGACATCTACTTCATTGATGTTTTCAGTTGTCCCTTTTTCTCTATCTTTCTTACTTCTTTTCCTTCTCCATTCCAATGCTACTAGAGGTTCATGATTAGTCATGGGGGTACGGGGCCTGTTTTTTTGATTTTCTCCTAGCCCTGAAATTTTTTGATTTTCTTCCTAACCCCTATACCTTTGGTAGTCATTAGTAACATCTTCCCAGGTCCATATCAGCCATACCAAAACCTAGCCAATGGACTTACACTAAAGAAAGGTATTAATTACATGATGATTCATTTACACTTGCTAATATATGATTGTGTTGTGTGTGCAAATGGAAATCATGCAAAAAATATATTGAATCTAGAGCTGGAGCAAAACACTTGAAATGGAGCAGCACTGAAGCAACTATGTAAGGAGCAAGATCGATGGCGCGCTTATGGATGGATAATGAAAAGCGCAATCTTGGCGTTGGCAGCAGCAACACTTCTTTCTATCTCTCTCTTTCTCTCAAGCTGCCAATAAAGGCCTGATGTCATTGTAATAAGGTGTTCACCCTTGTTGTCATGAACACCAGTTTTGTTAAGTCTTGTAATAATGATCCGTTCACATGTCATCCCATTAGTTCCATTCCCCTCAATAATTCCATACCTTCCCGATATTATTGTAAGGAACTCGAGGATGAGTTTTCATTCAGTCATGGAGGTATGATAAGACGCGATATGCACAAGCCGCGATATCATGTATGCAATATCTCGGCCACCGCGATATCGCATCCCATGTGATATCACGTATGCGATATCGTGTTGTCCCCTGCGATATCGTGTACACGATATCACGGTCCGTTGTCAAATCTATAAATAAGAGGTAGCACTCCCCTCATTTTGACATAGAGGTTAGAAGTAGCAAAGCTCTGGTGGATTGATCACCCCAGAGATAGAATATTTTCCATGTGCCCGCAGTAGGAGTCCCCCAAGTAAACGGTTCTTTATTCGAGCAGCTTTGTACCTGAACGCAAGTTGTGTATGGCAATAAAGATGAGCTTTGTGGATAAACCTTGAAGTACATGGATAGGTTTATTTAATGTTATTTATTGTTTTCCTAGTAGCTTGGCATGAGTACGACTTGGTTACGAGCATTGACGAATGTGTACGGCTAACTAAGGAATTGGCTACTCATCGCGATTAGATTCTCTCACCCTTATCTCCTAGAACGTGGGGTAAGTACGACTTGGCTACGAGCACCTACAGGTGTGTACGGCTAGTCAAGGAATCGATTGCTTATCACACTTAGGCTAGTTAGGTGCCTTAGTATGACCACTTTGAGCACGTGCGTTACATGTGGTAATCCCAGTAAAGATTAGCATTTGGTAGCCACAATTACACAGTTCAGGGTGTGTACGGTAAGTGGGAATGGATGCTAACACTAGTTAATTTAGAATTAGGTCCTTAGTTAGAGTAGTTAGTTCTCTCAACCCTTCACCCTCTAGCATAGGAGATAAACCAGAAAAGACCAAAACAAAATCATATACCTCGGACTTACTTAACCATACATCGTGACAAGAACAAGTAAGTCTAGGAAGACAACGAATGATTAACCCCAAGTGTTCCATGGGGCATTTAGGCATTTAGTCTGCGAAGTTCGACCAAATCGTGCGTGCTACGCTCGTTTCGTATGGTTGAGTGTAGGGGTACCTCGCCACTCATCAGCCACCACTACTTGGTACCTTTTACTGAGATGGATTATATTATAACATAGTCATGGTTTATATTGTATATTTGTAATTCCTCTATATTAATCTTATCATGCATCTAGTATCTATTCTCATATCTTGAGTATTAAAGATATGGAATTAGCTTTACTTAATCATGGGAAAATGATGAAGCATCAAATGGCATTTGGAAATTTTATTGTAAATTATAGACTTGGAAATTATTTCATGTGCCTTGTTTTTGTGGTCTTAGCGTGTTTGGCTGAGGTTTGTATCTCCTAGGCTTTTCCCCTTTCCTTTTGTATCAAAATTTTGATATTTGAACATGTCTTAAGCTCCTAAGAATAATGCCAATATTTTTTGAATGTCTTAAGTTTTTTACAACATTTTTTATTAAATTTTATGTTTCATTTAAGATTGGCCTTAATTTCCTAGTAGGAAGATGGATGTGCTATCTATCCTACATTAGTGCACCTTCTTGTGCCAACTCCCATTTATTAGCACACCACCTACTTTTCCAAGTTTAAGTACAAGTGCCAAAAGTATAATTTAATTGATCAAGGCTACATTTATGAATCTTTGTTGATACCTAGGCATTGAAAAACCTCCATCATTAATTGTAAAAACTATAGATGCTTGAGATGATCTCTCATAGATAACATTCATAACTTAGAAATTTTTGTTTAGCTTTTGGTATTTAGTTTATGTGAAGAGCTTCTCATCCCTTGGATACATTGATTTTATTTCTATTTTATATGTGTTTTGATCCATTACTTTACAAGTGTATCCATACTTTGTTAAAGTGCTACCTTGCTTACATAGCTTGGAACTATTTGATCGAAGTGGAGTCCAGTGTTTATGTGATGAATAAATCCCATGGTTTTTCCTTGTTCTACCATTGATGAATTAAACACTAAAATACTAAAAATATTTATTTTATTCTTATTTCATTAAGCTAGGATGATTCATCCTTATCCAAGGACATACTTGTATAGCATGGTGTTGGGCCATTAAGGCTATGACTAAGAGCCATTTATTACTTTTCATATGTGGTGTTGCACTTGTCCCATAAGGAACCATGATACACATGAATTATTATGAGCATTGCACCTATCCCCATGAAGGATTAGGATGAATGCATGTTTATTATTTCATTTTTATATTCATAAAACCTATAAAAATTATAAATATTTTCTAATCTTCCACACTATGACTACATGGGTATTCCTTGTATTATATGTGTCATATTATCTTTTAAATTTCTTGAATGCAACAACATGCATGAGTAGTCTTGGTAATTCACTCAACATCATATTCAAAGCACATGATCAAATCACATTGTATTTTGTATGATATGATCCCATTGGCCATAGTTGGTAGAACCCCTATTAGGAACTCCATGATCCACTAATCATATTAAGAAAGATCAATTGTTTGATGGATATAGGATCCATAGTTAATGTAATACCCCTTGAGGTTTGTAAAACATTATGAGCTTAAATGATTTCACAAATAAAAAATCTTATCTAATTTAATTAGTCAAATGTCTAAGTAGTAGGATTACAAAAGGATGGTCAAATTTTTCTAAGAAAAAAACCTAGATTTTACATGTTACAAAGACATACAAATATTGGGTATGAAGTTAAACTATGACATACTTTTATCATGAACCTTTGGTACTCATTTTGGAGTCTTATTTAGATTTGAATTTTTAAAAATCCTTCTTCTAATTAAGGAAAAAATTGAATATGTATAATCCTTAGGGAATATTTCCATCATCATGTTGTCATAAACCTAGTAGAACCTAATGATCAAAGTATAAAATTCATTGATGTCATTAATTTTAATTTTGAAGAATGTAAAATAGAAAAATATAAGATGAAATAGGATATTATCTACCTAATATAAATCCATACATACATACTTTTATTATTTTCTACTATTAAGCCTATTGTGACATCCTGTTCTTGGATGTCATAGCAAATGTCAAATATATGTAACATTTAACATTATGCAAAAAGAAAATAATAGGGAAAATGTAGAAAGATAAAGAAAAGAATTATTTATTAATATTAAATGGAGTATTTATTGGGTTTTTCTTCCTTTCGCATTTGTCCCTTAGAGGCAATCTAGCACTACCATCATAGTTATGCCTATTATCAGCTAGAAGGGATGGTGAGTCCACTTCTTATCCCACTTCACCTGACTTCCATGACTTGTCTTTTTTAGCTCTACCACTCCATTCTTGGCACAACTTATAAACTTGGGTATCAATGCCTTAGGTCTAACCCCTAAAGGTTACCTCAATAGACATGTTCATTATTACAATGAATCATTTTAAGTCTCAAGTGAAATTTCCCTTTTGAGTCTTGTTACAATAATAATAACACTTGTAATGAAGAGGCACTATCTTCTTTATGTAGTAGCATCATTGGGGAAATGGAACATGACACCTATAATAAGAACTCAAAGTTACATGATGATACTTTACCTTTTCGCCAACATCATAGAAAAACTTTCCTCTTTGGTAATCCACTATCTATTGGAAAAAATAAGAACTCAAGGCAATCTAGACATCCAGGTAAATTCTCTTCTACGTGATTTGATCCATAACAAGTTATTAAATCTCTATCTCCTAATGTTTATAAAATTGGAAATTTGCAAGGAAATAGATTAATTTGTAGTTTTAATTCGTATTATTTAAAGAATTTCTATGTAGATGTCCCATGTAGACACCTCATAGATTCTTATTTTTACCATCATATTATCATGTGATTTGTTCCTAAGTCCATTCTCATTTTATTTTTGCATCATCATTATAGATTTATTTATTATATTTTGGATTGGTTTATCTTTTATTTACATGTTAATCTTTTAGTTAAAAATTTCATAATATTTATCTCATGTTATTTAACATCACTTGAATAATCATTAAAACTTGTTCTTAATTTTGAAACATATTTGATCACAAAATATTTGGGAAGAGGGTATTCTTATATAGTTATTATTAAGGTTTTACTTTCATATATTACTATTAAATATTGATCCCTTCTATTAGGGTTGTCTATCATTATTATTTTAACATGATAGCCAAGGTATAGAACTAGATCATGCCAATGCATTCTAAGAACATTTATATTATTTTTAATATAAACAAGAGGTTTATATCATGCATTCCAAGATGATCTTTCATGATGACTAAGTAACCTTTAAGGATATGTTTTATTAGCACTCAAGTATGATGATGAATGGTTCTCTTGTGAGCAATGAATCAAAGTAAATTTTTGTTTGCTTAAGTTTTCTTTCTTATAGCCCTTTTCACCTAGGAGATTTTCTACAATGTCATATAGTATAAAATAAAGGCATGTATATGAGGGTTGAACAGGTAAAGTTTTCTTTTGGATCTTGTTTATTACTAGTGTAGCTAATTGACTAGACTCATGTTAGGATTCCTATGTTAGGAATGAAGTACACCATGTACAAATTTTTTCTAAAGAAAAATAATGAAAAAGGATAACTTATTTGTTGGTAGTATAATGAGTTCCTAAATATGATGAAGTCAAGCAATGATTCATAGCCCATTTTTTATCTTTCCTTGTATGTTTTCCATTCTCTCTACTGCCCCATCTATTTCAACTCAAAAAAATCCATTAAAGAAAAGCCCAATGTTATAACCAACTTATTTTAAATTTGTTTATGTTCTAAATGTTTTATAAAAGGTTCTACAAATGGAAGGATATAATAATGGTGTTGATCAAAATTCTATATTAAATTTTTTATGTTTTTATGCATATTGGAAATATAAAATTTTGAATAATATAGCCACTAGAATATATTAGAAAAATTATAAAGAAAATATAAAATAATATATATTAGAAAGTAACCAAATGTTTCTTTGCTTAGAATTTAGCTTTAGTAGGTACTTCAAATATGTTAAGTATAAATGTGTTGACTTTAAGAAGAAAAGTTTAGTTATTGCATCATCATTTTTATTTAATATCTAAGTGCATTTGAGATAGGTATAATTATGTGATTTATTATTTTGTAGCTTGCATTTCATGAATTATTTAATTTTAAATATTCTAGGTAGATTTACATAGTAATATTTCCTTGCTTAAATGTGATTTTTTTGGTTGGAAACTAGATGTTTCAGGCAACATCATCCTCTATGTTAATTTGCCATATAGTTGTCTAGAAACAATTTATTTTTCCTATAAAAAGTATTCAATTTCATAAGCTTCCTAATAATAAAAATGAGTGAAATTAATTTTCCCTAGCAATATGATAGGCATGATATCTTTTTCATGTCAATTATACTTATAGGTATTGCATGTTTGGGCCTATATGGGATGTAGGAAAATTTATTTTTCCTTAGTGTAGATGAAGATTCATGAAGATAAAATATGGCTAATTAGAATAGCTTCCTTCATCTCGAGACAACTACAAATGCCAACACAATAGAATTCATGATTACATATTATGCACAACATAAACATAATAATGTATCATGGCATGAATTGAATTAAAATAAGCTATTGTTGCTATGTATATAGACATTATGAACTAGTGTTGTTTTGACATCATGATAGTAGGCTTGCACTTGCAACAATACCAACAATAGGATAGTGAAACGATGACCAATGCCATTGCTTGAATAATTGCTTCTTCAAAGTCTATGTTTGATTGTATATGATTTTGTCCTTAAATTTTATAATATCTACATTATTTTAGTAACAGGTTTTTTAGCAAATCATGACCTATGTTTTTGAAATTTTAATTAAATACCTAGAAGTGCACATAAATTCATTTTTTTCTTAATCAAGTCATGAACATCATGTGGGTAGTTTAAGAGGCAAATTATTGAAACTAAAACTGAAATTTTCACTTACATCCACAAAGGCTCCTTGAATTTATTAGACCAATTTTAGAGTTTTATTTATGAATTTCTTTATTTTTAATTTATAATATAGTATTACCTAGTAGAATCAAACCTATGAATTAGTATTACTAGGACAAGACCCTTACCACTATGTTAATACATCATTGATGTTAGATTACACATTATTGTACCAAGTTAGATAACGGAATGTCTATCTACTTATTGAATATAAATAAAAGACAGAAGGCTTGAAATTTTTCAAGTAAATAAACATGTAATGCACAATTTTGTAAGTTTTCCAAACATTTGTTAAAGGCAAGTTTTCTAGTCAAGTTCATATACTAACATTGCTGACTTTACAAGTCCTAATAAAACTAAACTTGTTATAAACATAGAAAACTCTCAAAACTCAGCTTCCAAAATCTGAAAAACCTTTGATGATACTTTATGAAGATTCTTTTGATTATCTATGTTGATGGGCATACATTAATATAGCTTCATTAAAGCATCCCTGTCAACATATCCTTAGATACATTGACACATATACATTGACACCATTCTACATTAAGCCTATATAAATGTATGCACCATCTACATTTATGGCATCTTTTATCATTCCTATATTGAATCTCTTGCAATTTACTTTTGAAAGGTTTAGCTAAATTTTCCTTTAGGTAATAATAGCGTGGAATGAATTTATCAAATAGAGTTTTATTAGAGTGGCATTATACCTAAACACATTCCATGAATGATGCTGAAATTGACATTGATTCCTTACATTACAGTACTTGGATTAGTAGTTAGTTTATTTTCAAGAACTTTACCTTATTGTTATTTGGAAATTAATATTTTATTCTATAAAAATATAAGTGTTAAATATTTCTTATGTTCTTGCACTATAGAATTATGAAAGTCAATCAAACAAAGGACCACAAGTTATGTTGGGTTAATTGCCAGAATTATGATGAAGTACACTTAACATGAATTTGTTCTTAAGCAAGGAAGAAAACTATCTTATTAGCCAATAATCTCTTATAGTAATCAATACAATTCAATAGAACAATTACAATTCACTCTAGTTCTATATCTCCTCTCGAAATTCTTTTATCTATCCTTCTTATTATTCTTCTCTTCATATTCTCCTTTCTCATTCTGGTGAATGCTTTATAATCCTACTTCGATTTGGCACTAAAAAAACATTATTTAATGATTAGAATAATTTCTAGCTAATTGCTATAGCTTGGGTGCAAGCTTCATAAGGTAGCATCTCACAACCTCAGTGACTATGAATAGCAATCTCAGTGAACTATTTCCAATGATTGAATAACCAAATCCTAACAATTAAATAGCTAATTAGGCTTATAGGACTAGCATGGGTTGTGACAAAGATGTGAGTCATAGAATCTCACACTGATGAATTCTTGATCTCTATTTATAAATAATATATGACTAGCTATGATTTGCAACTAGTGGAATTTCTATGAATTATGAGCTAATGTGGGTTGTGTGAGCTCGTAGTTCATCTCCAAACTTGAATTCAACTTTCATGTGTTGTCCAATGTCTATTACAACTACTGTTGCTTGTTCATCTTTCTTTCTTGATCTAAAATTCACTTATTGTAATTGTATAATGGGCACTCTTCTTTCTAGAGTTTAAGGATCATTCTCATTATCGAGGGTCTAACTCATGTCCTTGTGACAATGAGCTATGGATGGATACAAGTCACATAAGGCCATAGTTTCTTGTTCCAATTTAAGCACTTAATAAAAAGAAATAAAAATGAGCATTAATTCACATTCTAACATAGCCTTTAACTAGCTCTTTATCATCTTGATAAAAGAAAGTGGAAGAATGTACATGAATTAATTAATAACATAATAAATGAAACATAGCATAAGATCAACACATATATATCATAATGCCTCATGAGTATACAGAAAGAAGAGAAGGAAAAGAGGAAGAGGGAAATAAAATGATCAAGATGGAGGAGCTAAGCTATTCCCTAAGGGATATAGAATCCTCTGCTAAAGGATGATGTTGAGATGAATCCTCTATGGACTCCTCATTCATAAAATCCTTCATTGTGACCTCATCATTAACTTGGTTTTCAAGGAAAATGGTCTAGTTGACTCTCTATTGGTGATGGGTGAGCCCATTAGTATGAACTCTAAATCTACCTGCTCATTAATCTCTAGAGGTCTAAAATATTGTTATAGCTCCCTCAGTTAGGAGGACATGTGATGGCTAAGGATCTTTACATTAGAGGGATAGTTGATACTTCCTCCTCTTTAGTTGATCACATAGGGCATGTAAATGAGTCTCCATCTCATTACAAGGTGTAAGGAGACTCACTTACAATGCATCAAAATGGGGCATAATCTATGCTTCAGCTTATACTAAAGCATGATCATCACTTGTCATGCCATGCTGCTAGAATTGTTGTTGCTCCTCTGCATAATAGGCCTCCCAATCAGCCTTGCCTCCATCACCATGGAAACATGGGTTAAGGATCCACCTAATCTCATACACTATCTAGGGTAGCTACTAGATGTAGAAGGCATATGCTATATTTAGAAACTAGTTCTTTCCCTATGTAATAATCCCCTTGATGGGTAGGGTTGGTGGTCGAATCTAGAAGTATCAATATAATGCTAAGATCATTGATGGGAAAGGGATCTCATTGGCATCTCAGACCACCAATTCCATCCTATAAAGAATGATGAATGGATAATTAAGTATACAAGGTTTCCACAAGTTACTCATGACTAGCATGTCGAATGACATGACTTACATAAAGTGAAACTTTCCCAAGACAGTCATCATTACTACATTAGTAATAAACCTCCTCTCTAGAAAAAGGTTCTTCTAGGACCATATCATCTCATCCATCATAACTTTAGGAGAGAGCTTAGCTAATGATTAGTGGTGACATACCCCTACACTCAACCATATGAATCATAAGCATTCGCATACGATCTGGTCAAATTCCATGAATGGTACTAGTTGTGGCATCTAGATCATTATGCTTTGATTGCAGTTTGCTATCTTCCCACTTGGACTAGTGGTAGCTTTGTCACGTATGGTTTAGTCCAAAGTGGGGTGTATGATATTATCTAATCTATGCTACTCCTAATGATGAAAAGAGATAGTTTGATTAAACTAATGAGTAATGGAAAACAAAGTCTAAGTTAGCCTATGGTTATGGTATCTACCCTTAACCATCCATACACATCCTGGACTTTGTGAAACTACTTCTAGGATTTCCAAGTATATGTCACTAGTTGTGGCAGATAATACACCTCTAGACAACCAAGTATTTACACTTAAATGCTCATGATTAAGGCATACACATTTTGCTTAATAACAAGAATAATAAATGATAATAAATGAAAATATTTAACTAAAGAAAGCAGTAAATGATTAACAATCAAAAGTAATCTATGTGGATGCTACAATGATGAAAGTAATCTTGATCTTTATTTCCAGTCATGTAATGTATCCAAGTACATCACACTCAAACAAATGTGTCATACAATTATAAGCATCACATTGTATGCATGCACTAGGAATCATGGACTAGAAAGAAGAAACTAAAAACTAAAATTATCTATTACTATTTTCTAAGCTATCTTATTTGGAAGCCCAAGTTTAGTATTTATAGGTGAGGTCTAAATAAGGCAACATTGGGTATCTGACATTACTTATTAGTCCCAACATCGGGTATGCGATGTCAAGACTCAAATGTCATGTATCTGACATTGAAGCCTATCAATTTGTAACTCATCATACCTCCATGACTGAATGAAAACTTGTCCTTAAGTTTAAAAAAATGAGGAACAAGTTCTTTATAAAATATTGGAAAGGTATGGGATTATTCATTGGCTCAAACAATGGACAAATAACTAACTCTTTGCATGTTGCAATGGTGTAGTACAGAAACAAAACCTATTATTGCAAAATAGTTCAAGACAAAAATAAGACTAGGAAGCTCATGTAGTGCCTATATGTGATGGCTCTTACATTGGTTACTTCCCTTTTTCACCAAGCTACTAAAATTTGTAATGGTTGAGCAAGGCTTGAAATTTTTCCTCCTCCATCCTTGAGTCATGCACCATCCAGGTTACTATGCTTATGTGTGCTGGCACTGGTACATCCCAAAGACATAGAAGTTGTGGAAAAATTTTATTTACCTTTATGTACCATGCCATGAACTATTGTCATTCCTTCTCCATGCTACTAAGGATGGTTTAAAGACATAGCAAATGATGTTGAATAGAGTGATCATCACTTGACCTATCTACAACAAATGATCAAGTACATCCTCATGCACTATAAGAGTCATTGAGATCCTAGTTAGCATTTGTGCATCTTTAGTTCCTACTAGATCTATCAGAGGCACAACAAGAACATTTTACAATACCTGGATGTGATTAGTAATCACCTATGTTGTACCTACTACATCCTTGTGTTGTAGTAGCATGACTATGACACCTTCTCCTATTTCTAATGTGACTTGTGATAAGTGGCGAGGTACCCCCATAATCAACCATACAAATATGAGTATTACATGTGTGATCTGGTCGAAATCCATAGACTAAGTGCCTACATGCCTTATGGAACACCTAAGGTTAATCAATTGGTATCCTCCCAAGCTTACTTGTATTTGTCATGGTTGTATGGTTAAGTAAGCTTGAGGCATGTGATTTTTATATCTTTTATGTTTTATCTCCTATGCTAATGAGGGAAAGGGTGAAGATACTAAGTAACTAACTTTAACTAACTAAGTTCTAATGCCTAGCATTAGTATCCATCCCACTTGCCGTTCACATCCTAAACCAATGCAACCTTCTAGGATTACCAAACACTATTCGTTACTGGGATTACCAAGCGTAACACACATGCTCGAAGCAGTAATACTGAATGCACTTAACTAGGATTGTTGAGGATTGAGAAAGATTAATTAACTAATAAATAATTTAACCATTTAACATTAATTAAATTCCTATTTAGCTTAGCCCATGCACTGCAAGGTTTATCTAAAAGTTCTTCTTTATTTTCATACACAAATGTGTGCTCAGGTACAATATTTTCTCGAATAAAGATCTGTTCACTTTGAGACTCCTACTGCAAGCACATGAAAATGATTCTATCTCTGGAGAGGTAAAACTTCTAGAGTTTCTCTAAGGATCTAGATCTAGATGGAAAAACAAGGGAGAGCCACCTCTTATTTATAGAACTGGCGGCAGACTGCGATATCGTGTATGCGATATCACATCCCATCATATGACTCAATAAAAAACTTATTCTTTAGTTCCTTACAAAATATTGGAAAGGTATGGGATTATTGACTTGAATGGAACTAATGGTGAATAGGATGACATGTGAATGGATCATCATTACAAAACATGACAAAACTGGTGTTCATGACAACAAGAGTGAACACTTTATACATTTGACATTAGGCCTTATTTGGCAGCTGAGAGAGAAGAGAGAAGAAGTCTGTTGCTGCCAACACCAAGATTGCGCCTTTCGTTGTCCTTTCGTAAGTGTGCCATCAATCTTGTTCCTTACATAGCTATTTCAGCACCGATCCATTCCAAGTGTTTCCTCTAGATCCAATCTGTTGTTGTATGATTTCCATCTGCACACACAACACAGTCTTATATTAGCAAGGGTAAATGAATCACAATGCAGTTGATACCTTGCTTCAGTGAAAGGTACATTGGCTGAGTTGTGGTATGGCTGATTGTGGATTCTGAAGATATAATATCAGTGACTACCGAAAGTGCAAGGGCTAGGAGAAAATCGAAAAAATTGGACCAAGACCCCATGACTGAGAGCGAACCTCTGGTAGCAATAGAATGGAAAACGATAAGGAATAAGAAAGATGGATAAAAAGAAAAAACTATAACATCGATGAAATGGATGTCAAGATGGAAATGAACAAATAAATGTTGATTGCAGACATGTTTAAAGGAAAGAAATCAACTAGTGCATGAAATAGGAATGGTAGTGGGTCCTCCCCAAATCAGGCTCATGCCCTTAATGCCCTAACAATTCCACATTCAAAGAGCCCATAGGCTCTGGGAATGTCATTTGGAAAGAAGAGTTAAAGTCTTAACCACAAGAATTTACCACAAAGAAAACAATGCGTCAACCAAAATATACACTAATGATACAACTGGCAATGAGGTAAATAATGGAGAAAGAATGATGGAAAGAAGAGAATGGAATGGAGTCTCACGAACAAGGTGGTGTACAGCCCCTTATGTATTTAATGATTAACATGACTTAGCAGATCCCATTCCAAGTCTGACCTCAAAAAAACCACATGCAATGAATTTGCATTAATGCATTCAGCCAATCCATCCACTTGAAGTAACATGAATGCCTCCACCAAAGAGCCACCATCATTCCAACGAAACAAGGGAGGAAAAAGTAGGAAGTGAGGAAGGGCCTTGGTTAGAGGGAACATGTTTTTAGTTTCATAACCAGTTCTTGTATCTCAATGATTATTTTGTCTAAGGGGTGTGGTTTGAATACTCACCATTTTTTTTGTGTTTTTGCATGAGAACCACACCATGGAAAGACTTATTATTTTTATTTACTCAGCTTCTTGATAATATGAAAATCATCGAAATGGTAAGAAAACTCAAGAAGAAAACATCCAAGCACCCAAGAGAATGGCCAACACAAATGCATCAAGTTCCCTTGAAACCACACCCTTTTCAATCCTTGAGTCCTTCCTTAGTTTGAGAAATGCCTAGTCACTGATTCATTGATAGTTCTTATTTAGAAAGGGACTGTATGATTCCAAGATGAGAGAGACCATAAAAATTTATGGATGTATGCATGAAGTGAACTCATTTCTTGCTATATCAAAAGAACCATACCTTTGTATCAACATTGTAACTTAAAGGTAAAAACCAAACATTAGCAATCAATGGGCTACAGTTCATACTACCATCAATGGAGCACTTATTGGGTGACAAACTTAACAAAATGGATAAGACACATACATACACACAAATAAAAGAAAAAGTTAAAGAAATTTGTAAAAAAAAATGTGTAAAAAAAAACTTAAAAGAACTAAGGGCCTCAAATGATCAGCATAGGTGGCCATCTCTCCCATAACTGAATTGAAAGGGAGAGATTCGAAAGAATGAGTGCATATTTGAATTTTTTAAAAGTGTCCAACTTCTTCCAATTGATGTTTTTAGATTAAGGGTTGGAA
>MNCI01021803.1:1544749-1557025 GCA_015680685.1 Gnetum montanum
TGAATATTACTCTTCTTTAGTAGAGGTAGGTTCTAGGCTTTATACATTTCTTGTGATATTAAGTTGACTTCAAAACTTGAGTCACGAAGAGTCTTACATGGTTCATTCCCAATGACTTGGAGATAGATCAAGGGACTTTCAAGGTTAGAGAGTTTCCTATGAAGGTAGCCTACCTTGATCCAGTCAGTAACGATATGTGTTAACATAACCGTGTGTGTTGAGCTTTGTTGTTGATTTGAAGGGATCTCCAAAGCCTTATTTGTTGGAGGAGCATGTACAGACTCAACTGCTTGTGGTTGTGAGAGCTTGTTTGGGCTTTTGGTTCTAAATAAAGGTCTTCTCTTCATGCGGTTGATAGAACTAGCAATGGGTTGAATGTTTACAGCTCTCATAGCATTACGTTGCTGCAGTTGAGTGGGGAGTTCCCATTGCATCGTTGGAGTAGGTGGTAGTGGAACTATCGGCGTAAGAGTGGCAAATGGATTTGGAGGATGGTATGTATGTGGTGTGTAAGGAGTCCTAAAATACTCCCAAAATTGGTAGTAACATTGTGGGGTTATGTGATCCATAGAGTCACTTGGAAAAATTTACTGCTGCACATAATAGTCATATGGGTCTAGTTGCCGGTAAGGGTATTGTTGTCTAGGTGGTGGCATCCCCCATGACTGTGGGTATTGCCCCTGCTAGTATTTCTTGATAGGTTGTGACAGAGTTCCACTTGGATAATATGTTAATGGTTGGTGGAACTACCTTGGGTTACCTTGGGAATAAGGTAACCTTTGGAGTGCTTGCCATTTGTTAAGTCTTGGGTTGAGTGCATACACCCCAGACTCTTGCAGATGTGAGATTATTGGGCAACATCCCTTAGGATGGTCATATTGGCAGATCTCACATCCACTATCATTGTCCATATTAGAATCCACAACCTCATCGGTGATAGTCATTTTCCCCTTACCCTTATTACGTGCATGATCTGAATCTCTCCTCTTTTTCTTATCATGGTCACTACTTTGCTCCTTAGACTCCTCTACAATTTTTAAAACGGTTTTGAATCTATTGTCTAAGGAGTCCCACATTTGATCTACCTTAGCCGACACTTCAGTTGTTAACTTTTGAAGCAGCAAGGTTTTTCTATTTACCAACTCTTCAAGTGGTGACTCATCCTCTTCCTCACAAAATCTTACTCCCCTCTTTCGGAGGGAAGAATCACGGTTATACTCTTCTATGCTTTCTCTTTTCCATAGCTCACCTTCTTCCTTAGCTACTTGCTCCAACAATCTATGAACCTCATGGGACCTAAGTTTAGATAATCTCCCTTGGGCATATGTCCCAAAGGTTCTCCTAGTTTCATGTCTTAGCCCATCTATGAGATGGCGTATTTGATCCTATTGTGCATAACCATGGCCCAAGAAATGATGTAACAATGCATAATATTGGCCCATGGTAGCATCCAAGGGTTTGTGATTACCCTACTTCCATCCTTGGATCTGCTTACACAAGTTGGACGCTCTAGAGTATGTTTTCTATTTATCGTTAAATAATTCTAGCATCATACTCCACCGTCTAATGGATTCTAGTTCTAAGGATTGGTACCAACTTTCTGCTTCTTTTATGAGTGTCCTTGGGAACAACTTTAACTTTTGCCACTCATTTTCAATATTCTACAAAGCACATGCATTGTGAAATGCCTATAAGTGGTTCTATGGATTAGGGTTGTATCCCCCCTCAAACCTTGGGATATTATTCATGTCTAGCCTCTTGATTCGGCTATCTTTTTGGTGCCTTGTAGGTATCCTCACAGCCT
Source organism: Gnetum montanum (assembly GCA_015680685.1). Classification (NCBI taxonomy): domain Eukaryota; kingdom Viridiplantae; phylum Streptophyta; class Gnetopsida; order Gnetales; family Gnetaceae; genus Gnetum; species Gnetum montanum. Next base: position 1,546,554 of record MNCI01021803.1, read on the forward strand.
CCATAATATCTAACATACTTCTAGTGGCAAGTAGGGGTTCATCATTGTCATTTCCTTCATGGAATTTGTGATGCCTAAGCGGTTCCCTACTTTCCCTTCTACCATGCCTTGACTCTCTAGAATTCCCTCGTGCTCACTCTTGACTCTCTCGTCGACGATTCTCATCTTGCTTACCCTTATCCTTATCCTTACGATTGGGCTCTTTGTGACTACATCTAGATGTAGAAGGAGAGGGTGAATGGTGCGATGAAGGGGAAGAGGAAGGAGAACCATCACCATGATGATTTTTCCTACCTTCCCTTCAGTGGTCTCAACCTCGATCATGATGATGATCAGAATGCTTTCCCTTATCTTGTTTTTGTGTTTCCTCATTGAACACTTGGTGTTCATGGGAATCAAAACCAGGGTTTTGTATCATGGAGCAAAGGTTCTGATACACCACCTCCTCACTATTGTTAGGAGGAGGAACATCAATTTGTGGAGAACCTATTGAGATAGGTTCACCACCCTTAATCTCTCTTATGACGAGCAAAGCGTTATGGGGGCCTTTTTCCTTCAATGATGTGTGGTGACTCTCCTACCATGAGTCCCTTAAATGTTGTGCTATTGTGGGATGGTAATCCCTTGTGTCATAATCACATGCAACGTATTCAGCATATAGCTGCATCATGTCTATCTGTGAAAGAGCATGAAGGATCACGTTAGGGACTGCCCGATCTAGGGGTAACACTATGTTACCTTGCAAGTCTCACCGATGCAGTTGTTCATCCTGATGGAGGATAAAGGTAAAATCAGGTATATACTCATCGTGATGAGTATACACTACCCAATACTCTTGAGGAACTGGTGGTTCTTGGTTATGTATGTTGTCCCACCGACTGTCTCTTATGTGATCCCTAGGTGGTAAAGTGCTTTTATGAGAAGAAGAAGACATTGTTATCTTGTCAGTGTGCTATTGACCATTTTTTAAATTTTCTTCTAATTAACCCTAAGGGTTTGTTAAGCTTCCCAACGATGTGGATGATTTCCTATGTTCTACTTAGCGCACAAACAACTTAGTCCTTGAAAATGGTGCCAATGATGAGTGGTGAGGTACCCCTACACTCAGCCATACGAATACGAGTGTTACATGTGTGATCCAGTCAAAATCCATAGACTAAGTGCCTAAATGCCTTATGGAACACCTAAGGTTAATCAATCGTTGTCCTCCCAAGCTTACTTGTATTTTTCATGGTTGTATGGTTAAGTAACCTTGAGGCATGTCATTTCTATATATTTTATGTTTTATCTCCTCTGCTAATGAGGGAAAGGGTGAAGAGACTAAGTAACTAACTTTAACTAACTAAGTTCTAATGCCTAGCATCAGTATCCATCCCACTTGTTGTTCACACCCTGAACCAATGCAACCTTTTGGGATTACCAAACACTATTCGTTACTAGGATTACCAAGCGTAACGCACGTGCTTGAAGCGGTCGTACTGAATGCACTTAACTAGGAGTGTTGAGGGTTGAGAAAGATTAATTCACTAATAAAGCTTTTAATCATTTAACATTAATTAAAGTCGTATTTATCTTAGTCCATGCACTACAAGGTTTATCCAAAAGTTCATCTTTATTTCCATACACAAACATGTGCTCAGGTACAATATTTGCTCGAATAAAGATGCGTTCACTTTGAGACTCCTACTGTGGGCACATGGAAATTATTCTATCTCTAGAGAGGTGAAACTACTAGAGTTTCACTAAAGATCTAGATCTAGATGGAGAAACAAGGGAGAGCTACCTATTATTTATAAAACTGGTGATGGCATGTGATATTGCATACGCGATATCGTAGCGAAGGACGCGATATCGCAGCCCATGCCATATCGCGTCCCATCAACTTGAAAGGATGTAGCATTCCTAGAGATCTAGTATGATCATTTCGATCCCCCTCCTCCAAACTAAATTGAGATCTCCCCCTTTTTCACATCAGCTAATACGATGGGTTGTACCACATCATCCATAACCTAGAAGAGATTAGCCTCATCCCTACTCCCCCTAGCTGATGGTCATAGCCATTCTTTATAGGTGGCTCATTGATGGTCTATAATCTTGCTATGGTAGTGGTGGAGCTTGTGCTTTCTGGCATTGATTAGGTTCTTGTTGTGTTTCTACTCTTGGTTCTACCTCCTTTTTAGCTTCTTTCTCCTCACAAAAATATTTTCATGGTGCTATAGTTTTAAGGAACTATACAAAGGAGGCATGCTAAACCTTCCAATGGATATCATTGGTATATCTTAAGATTCTTGTGTGCTTTCAAGCTATCTAATCAGACAAATAAATGGAAGTGTTGGTCTCCCTAATTTCATTTCTTCAAACTACCTTTGAATTTCCATGAAGTAGTATTAGGGAAGGTTAACTAAAAATTTTCCATTAAAATGGAAATTCCCCTAGTTGCATAAGTGGAAATCTGATTAAGCCCTTTGGTGGGAAATAGGTAGTATTTCCCAATTTTGAAGTAGGTTCTCTCTTCTGAGGTCATCTCATGGTATGATTTATCTTATTTTTCGTATGCCCACTTAGCAATAATTTCTTTGTTTTGGTGTCAGATCTAGTGGATAGGTGAGTGGCCTTGCCCCTTCATTAGATAGGTTGAGATCTATAACTATATCTTTAACTGCATATGAGACATTCACCTCATAAATATTGACATTGGTACCTTCTTCCTTATTGTGATAGAATTGATAAACTTCACCCAGGTACCATTCACCACTATCTAACAAGATTAGCCACAATGGGAATGCTTTGAGTGACTAAAGCTCATTACCACAATGACCAAAGCCAACATGGACTTTTTCAAGGTAGCAACAAGGTAGTTAGGTGACAACATGAGATGTTGTCCCTATTTGGGAGCTGGTACTTCCACTGCCTCACCTTAGGCTAATTGCCTAGTAGCAGGGGCCTCTTGATGGATACTAAAAGATTGGGCCTCCTTCTTAGCATGTTACTCTTGTTCCTCTTGCTATCCATGGCCATCACGTGGATGCTTGACATCTCTCTATGAGGGTTCACCCTAAGCAACTCTTTTCAGGGCCATCTGCAATCAAGAAAAAACCAAGTGTTACCAAGGTTATGTTTATTATCATTAATAAACTTATACCTTACTCACAACCTTAGTTTCTTAGGTTCATGATGCATATGATTGCAGTGTTAGGAAAATTTTCAAGAAAAATCCCCCAAAAAGTGTCTATCTTTTGCTACGACCCATTGCAACTAGTTCCTTTTTCATTATATGTGGCATAAAATAATGGTTATGGGATTGAGGGTTAGAAAAATTGGGCATATAGCACTATCATTAATGATTTTTCATTATAATTCCTAAGGTTTTTAATATCCTTACCCTTAAAATACCTTCTAGGCAATAGAAAATTTTAATCAATTGGTGCAAAGTTTGCACACATGCATCCCCCACCCTCCACAACTAATTTGAACACTTTGGCTTCAAATAGATTCAAATAACATGGAAATCAGATCATTAGAGAGCTAGATATCACTACTAGAAGATGGAGGTTCAAAGCTCTAAGTGATGAGAAAAAATTTCAACAAATCCCCTAGTAGCAAATGAGGAAAGGTAAGTTCAAGGTTTGCAAGGGTTGTATTTATATGCTTTTTGTGATCCGACATCAGGTACCCTATGTCACATATGTGATGTTGGGTCAGATTCGACATCAAGGTCAAAAAATTTTGAGTTTTATGGGGCCAATGAACATGAAAACTAAAGCTCTAGGATTGATTGGAAGGTTGAAAGTTAAATTTGTTTGTTTGGATAACTGAAAAATTATTTGGAGGCATTGAAAGTAGTTTAAGGTGAAGTTGTCAACATGAAAAGTACTAGAATGAGCAAGAAAAAGGGCATTAAAAGCTTGATTGTGGGATAGACTATGTTTATGATAAGAGAAATAATAAAATTTTATAATTGGAGTGCTTGGAATGTGAAAAATGATGTGGTAACATTAAACAAGCACAAGTCACAAAAGTTACACAAGTGGATCCCCCCCCAAAGTAGGCTTGAGCCTATGATGCCCTTGTGGAATCACATCTCAGATGTCCTTAGGTACTAGAGGGGTTGAATTCAATGCATACCTATGAAACAAAACACAAATGTTAAAACCACCGAATTGAGATAACCACTCTATGTTACACAAAACCACAAGTTATGAACATCCAAACAACAAGATGAAATGGACCATAGAACGTATCATAGAAATCGAGACATGAGGTGTCGTACCATAATCACAATGAAACCACATGTGTTATTAATGGTTAAATAACCACGTGTCTTTCTTTCCAAGATTCAAACCAAGTCCAAACCACTTTTCAATGATACTACATCATTTCATCCCATCAACAAATAATCGTAAGACTATCAAAGTCGCAAGAAGTAACATCACTTGGCATTTTGCCCAAGGGAGGAGCATTATGATAACACAATTATTTTTTTTTATGATGATTTTGTGAAGCCACCAACCTTTGGGCATGGGTACATGTATTTCTAGTGGGATATGGTTACAACGTTAGCAACATGATAGAACATACAAAAGTAGCCAAAGAGAATCCACAAATCCCCTTGATGTCACACCCTTTACATTCCTTTTTGGTTCTACACTCTTCCATCCAGACATAATGATTATGAAGTTATTTAGAGTTTAGATGATGAAAAATATTACCATCATGATCAAAGCAAGAACTTATTATTAATGAAGTGGGTGGATGGATGTCATGGTCTCAATGTTTGAGTGATCAGTAACTTGTGACTCGACAACATAGAGAAAAACCTCATCTTAATGGGCAACATGATCATATTTTTCATGATCAAGATTAAAAAAGAAAATGAAAATAACAACTAGAAAAAGTAAAAGAAATAGAAAAATGATAAAAAATTGTAAAACTAAAAGATAAAAAGCAATTAAAAATCCTAGAGATTAAAATGGAGGCTAAACCCCATGACCAAACACTTGACTGTGGCTAGGATTAATAAGTAGATGAAGAGGATCTATCCATGTATGAGACATTGGAAACCCATCATGCCCCAGCCATTGGGTTCTTATTAGTGATGTGGTGGCTAGGTAGAAAAATTGTTGGTCACACACCTGATTGTTATATGTATGTTGGGTTAGGCTATGAGATGTGTGAACATTATGGATGGCTAGCCGACAATTGCACCCTTGATCATGATATGGTATGCATGGATTTTTTTGTCTCCCAACACTTGTAGATTCATTGGTTGGATTTGGGATTGGAGGATTGATGGATGATGGCCCTTGTGTATAATCAAAGGACGTTGGTTAAGGCAGGGAAGGTGTTACACTAGATTATCCTTGTGCTAGCTTGGTTCATGTGGTGGTTCCATGCATGGTTTCCTTCAGCTTATAGTCTTTCCTCCATAAGGGATGTTTTCAACATTGTAGTTGGGACCCACTAGTGTCAACATGTCTATGCACAATTATAGCACAAGTGGAACTTCATTGTTGATATTGGAGATGCTAGACCTTCCTAAGCTGTTGATGATGGCTTATAAGAAGGTGGATGATGACAGTATCGATGGTAAGTTGAATGGTAAGAGGTAAAAGGTGATGAGCCTTTAAGGGATGTCATGTATTGATGATACTCGAGAGAATAATACTCGCAATTTCAAGTAAAGGATGCAAAACTAGTTGGAGAAATAGGGTGTTAAATATAATAGCTATGAAGTTTTGGTGGGTATAGCTAATTTGGTGGTGGCCTCTCCCATGACTGTGGTTGTTGCCACTATGGTTTATGACCATGTTGATGCTGGTAATAAGTCCCCCTAAGATGGTATGATTAGCTTTGGGACCATCAAAAATTACCTTGTGGGAGAGGAAGCCTCCCAGACATGTGCTTTTGCACAAATTTCAGATTTAAGGCACCTGCCCAATACCCCTATAGATGCAATAATATAGGGCGTTGGCCCCTTAGTTGGTAATATGTGCATAGGTTGCATCCATCACCTTCATTTATGATGGAGGTTTTAGCCTCACTTTTGTCAACCACTTTTCTTGTTTGCCGAAAAGTGTTCCTAACTATTTCTTGGTTCAATGTCCTCTATTTAGTATGATCACCTAGCTTGGTTTTCATGATCCTCTCTACGACTATCTCAACAAGAGTTATGATGCTTTCATTTATCCATTTGGACATCCTATCAAAATTTGCATCTAGATCATCAAGAGACTCCTTTATCAACAAGGGTTGTTGTGGAATCATCTTATCAAGAGTAGTTTCATTCTTCTTACTGTAAATTCAAACCTCTTCTTGCTGAAGAGTTGGGTCCCCTTGATTTTTCTTAACATTCTCCCACTTGCACATATCTTCTTCTTCTTTTTCCACATGATCTATTAGCTCTTTGACTTGATGGGCTTGGAGATCATATAATTTCCCTAGGGCATACATCTCAAGGGGCGCCCTCATTTCATTATGAAGCCCATCTGCAATGTGGTAAAGTTGCTCTTCCTCAAAGAAACCATGGCTTGGTCATCTATTCAATAAAACATAATATCTATATAAGGCCATGTCCAAGTGTTCATGTTGTTCCTATTTCCACTCTTGGATCTATCTCCTCAAGTTGGACACTCTTGCATAGGTTTGGTATTTCTCGTTGAAAAGCTCAAACATTGCAAAGCATCGATAAATTGAATTTGGTCTCAATGGTCTATACTACATTTCAGTTTTATCAATTAGTATCCTAGGAAAGAGCTTAAGCTTTTTCCATCCACTTTCAATGTTGTAAAAAGAAAAAGCATCATGGAAGGCTGTAAGTGATGTCACAAATTTGAATTGTAGCCTCCTGCAAACTTAAGAATATTTTTCATGTCAAGATTTGGTAAACAACTCTTTTTATGATGTCTGTGAGATATCCTAATGACCTCTATGATATGCATTAGGCTCTTAGTGGCCAACAGAGATTTATCATCATCAAATGAATCATGAGGGAAATTTCTATGTTCATGGTGATTTTTTTGACTCTTCTCATGGGTTCGATTCTGGTTTTTAGTCTAACCCTTAAATGGAGCTCTATCTCTATTCCTACATTCATCTTTGTTAGAAATAGACATTGAAGGAGGAGAGGAAGATGAAGAACTAGAAGAATTTCCATGGATTTTATAGTATTCCTTGGGGTCCTTTGATTTATCATTTCTTGGTTTTGAGGAGGTTTTAGGCCTTGAGGCCTTCCCTAATCTAGGACCTACATCATCTTCTCCAAGATTGTCTACCTTAGGTAAATGTAGTCTTTGAGTGTCATCAGGGTGGTCATGATCATAAGAAACCCCTACATAAGGTTGATTACTTCAATCTTCTTCATCGTATATCTCATTAGTTCTCCAATGAATGTGTGCACTATATAGTTTGTAGTCATTTTTGTGGGAGAGAGACATTGCTCTTGGTTTATGGAGTGTGTGATTTAATAGTTCCTAAAAGATATATCATTAAAACCTTTTATAGAAATCTTGTATAATATAACTAATCTAGATAACTAGCACCACCCCTAGAAATAATGCCAATGATGAGCAGCTAGGTACCCCTATGCTCAACCATATGAATCACAAGCGTTCATGCATGATCTAGTAAAATTTTGTGGATGGTACTAGTTATGTCATCTAGATCGTTATGCTTTGATCACAGTTCATTGTCTTCCCACTTGGACTAGTGGTAGCTTTGTCACATATGGTTTAGTTTAAAGTGGGGCATATGATGTTATCTAATCTATGCTACCCCTGATGATGAAAAGGGTTAATTTGAGTAAAATAATGAGTAATGGAAAACAAAGTTTAAGTTAGCCTATGGTGATGGTATCTTCCCTTAACCATCCATACATGTATTGGACTTCATGAAACACCTTTTGGGATTGCCAAGTGTACATCACTAGTTATGCCAACTGATACACCTCTAGACAACTAAGTATTTACACGTAAATGCTCATGATTAAGGCATACATATTCTTCTTAACAACAAGAATAGTAAATGACAATAAATGAAAATATTTAACTAAGGAAAGCAATAAATGATTAACAATAAAAAGTAATCTAAGTGGATGCTGCAATGATGAAAGTAATCTCAATCTTTATTGTCAATCATGTAATGTGTCCAAGTGTGTCACACTCAAACAAAGGTGTCATACAATTACAAGCATCACACTATAGGCATGCATTAGGAATAATGGACTAGAAAGAAGAAATTAAAAATTGAAACGATCTATTACTATTTTCTAAGCTATCTTATCTAGAACCCCAAGTGTACTATTTATAGGCAAGGTTTAGATAAAGTGACGTTGGGTATCTAACGTAGCTTATTAGCCTTGATGTCAAGTATGTGACATCAGGACTCCAAGGTCACATATTTGATGTTAGAGCCTGCAAATTTGTAACCCATCAGGTAACTAAGTTTTCCTTTCAAAAGATGCTATCATGAAGTGCTACCAATTTACTCAAACCTACATTTCAAGGACCTAGCCAATAAGAACCTTACTAATGTCATAGGACATACCACTAACTTGGAAATTCCAAGATGTAGCCGAGGTCCTCTAAAATGTTAGATAAAACTAATGTGCCTCTTGCTCATAGAATACATTAGCTTTTCTCAACATGAAATTTTGATTGTGAAGCATCAATGATGAAAACTTTGATGAGTTAACAAGCTCCATAAGAGGCTTGAACTTCCTAGATGCCCTTAATGGCATTATAGAGAACTTCACCTCCTACTATTTGTGCTCAAGATGCTCCATCTTATCCCTATAGATGCACTCTTGCTACATCTTCTAAGCATGTCTCTATGTTATCAAATCTACGAATGTTGATGACTATACCTACATATGAACCTTCTTGCATTGAGAAGCATGAGGAGTTACTTGCTACAAGAAAACATTAGTACAACATAAAAAATGATGTAAAATAATATCTAGGTTGGATAAGACATTATAACATAATCTAAATACTTTAATAAATGCATAAAATTAATTCAATATAATAAAAAAACATGTAAAATACTATAAATAATTGCATAAGTCATTAAAAAGATCTAAACAACATTCATGCCTCATACTGAAGTCTATGTTGTCCCCAAACTAAAATAAATAAGTAAAGTGATGTAAATTAAGTAAGTTAATATAATGGCTAAATATCAAAACTTCAACATCATAAAAGATGAGTTCCTTGTATAATATAATTAAAAAATTAGATATTCACTTCAAGATGAATATAGTAAAGAAAATGCAAAAGGCTATTCAATTTTTTCTTAAACATCCCAAAACTAGAAGTATCATTGTATTGCTCTTTAGTATTAGCAATCTTGGAATTTTTTGCATAGATGACCTTATCTTTTACATGAAATCCCTTGATGGGTTACAATTTAAAAGCAACAAAAAAACAAGCCTTTTATTTGAATTAGTTACAAGTGCATAACCCAAAACATAATAACTAGGATAAGAAAGGTAATATACCCATACCACAACAAAGTAGANTGCGCGTTCGATGCTCATTTCGTATGGTTGAGTGTAGGGGTACCTCACCACTCNTCAAACTCATGCAAGACATATCATACAAGATAATTTATTAATGAAGTAATAACCCTAGCTAAAATTTCACATTAAAGTACATATTATATAATTAAAATAGAAGAATTTTTATTAAACAAGTAATCAAAACATATGACAAAATAACATGGAGACTCAAAATCTCATTTCGACAAGGTGTATGGTACCCATGAAGAGAAATAATCCAAAAGAGAATTGATGAATGAGAATGAAAGTTACAACATACAATGTGTTTGCAAGATCCCTAGAAAGTGAGAAGCAACATCCGCTATGTCCATCATGGGCCTTTGATTGGCATGATTATCAATACCCATGCATCTTATAAGAGTTACAAGAATTGGATACTAATGCCTACAAGAAGTCTTGCCATCGGAATTTCTATATCAATTACAACTAGAATTTGAAAATATGGGATACAAAGGCACTTATAAGCAAAAATGTTCTTGTGGAAGTTCTTCCTTTAAGAAATATAAATTAGCCTATTTGAGAAATCACAACATGGATAGTTCCACAATCTTTTATAAAGAAGGCAAGTTTGAATTGGTACAAAGGAATGAAGTTTGGAAAATATAATTTTTGAAATTCAAAAACTTCAAGTAATGGGAAAGAAAGTGATGAGTGGTGAGGTACCCCTACACTCAACCATACGAAATGAGCATCGAACGCGCAATCCAGTCGAACTCTGTAGATGGACTAGTTGTGGTATCTAGATAGTTAGCCTTAGGTCGCAGTTCGCTGTCTTCCCATCTAGACTAGTTTTGCATATGTCACGTATGGTTTAGTCTAGATGAGGTGTATGATGTATTCCTAATCTAATGCTACTCCTGAAGGTAGTGGAAAATAATACTAACTAAGCTAAGCTAAGAGGAAAAAGGGTAAGAAAATC
>MNCI01021803.1:1562687-1603606 GCA_015680685.1 Gnetum montanum
CATGAAATAAATAACAATAAATAAACTAAGTGAATGCTGCAATGATGAAGTAATCTCAATCTTTATTGCTGGTCATGTGCATGTCCAAGTACGGCACACTTGAATAAAGACACCGTACAATCACATTCACCACACTGCGGGAAGACACGGGAAAATTCTAACTCTGGAGGGATCAAACTACCAGAGCTTCGCTACCTAAAACTGGGATGAAAATGAGGGAGAGCCGCCTCTTATTTATAGAAATTGCGGCCGATATCGCATACGCGATATCATGGCCCATGATACATCGCGGCCCAAGATACAACGTGGGTGCCTTATCGTGGGTGCCTTAACATGGGTGCCTTAACGCGGCCGCCAGCACTATGAGCAATTCAGGTCTCATCAGAAAGAAAAGTAAAGATTTTAGAAAAATGACATAGCCTTGGTAGTGATTCTAAGTATTCAGTTGTCAAGAAGATATGTATGTGTAGTCAACATAAATTTAGTTGCCAAATCAACATGTTCAGATGTAAGATTATGTCAAGGGGAATACTTGATTATGCAAATAAAGGAAAGTTTGAAGAATAAGTTATTCCTAAGCTATACTTATCTAGTTCCATTTGTTCTTTATGAAAACTTCAATGCAAAATTTGAAAGTAGTGTTTATTATTTTCTAAAATATGAATGTATAAAAGAATCCTTGACATATGAACCTTATTTGAAAAAGATGTTTCCATCAATTCAACATGAAATTCCATTGGTGAGTACATATTCTACTTACTTCAAATTTTTAATAGATAAATTAGATTTCAAAATTCAAGAATAGATGATGTTGATGGATAGTACTCATCAAGAACCATAGTTTACCAATTACTCTACTATGATTAATGAGGATGGGTCAACAACATTCTTCATTAAGACCATAGATTATATTTGGTATGATTTTTGATTTTTTCAAGTTACAAAATTACTAGAGTTAATTTCTAAAGAAGAAGTGGAAAAGAATCAAGATCAAGCCTTGCCATCTCAAACAAGACCATCCAATCATATCCCACTTATGAAAAAATTACAATTACTCCCATCAGTTCATAAGGTTGATCAAGATCAAGAAGTATCTCATCCTTACTTTTATTCATAAACATTATTATTTTCTTCATTGTTTAATTTATATTTTAATTAGATAAGCAAAATATCTATGGTAATTAAAGTTGCAAATAAAGAATATGCCCTACCTTCACTTCAATAACCAAATACAAGTTGCACTTTGTATGACCCTAGTTAGGACTAGTGATTGGTCGTTGGCAGATCTTTAATTCACCTCTTATCATTATCTTAGAAAATGAGGTACGTATTGATAAAATGATATTTTATACTTATATATATTCTTCTCACATATATTTTGTTTGCAAAATAAGCAAGAGAAAAATTTCAAGTTCAAAGAAGAAATCAAATTATTAGAACATAGGATCATAACAAAAGTAGTAGAGCTGGAAAAAGATAATGAACATGGACTCGTTCAAGGATGAATGAAACCTATGGAGGGTAGATTATCACATCACCATTCCCAAATTATGCTACTACATGATGAAGATGATGCCTATTTATAACATGTGTTATTATTATCATAACAAGACCCAAAAGGATAGTTGTAATTGAGACCTGAAAGGGTGCATTGTAATAACAGATGTGTCTCTTGAGATAACCTTTGGGGATTTTACCTAAGGCATTTATACTTGGGCTTATAATTGTGCCATCATGGAGTGGTAGAGCCAGTATAAGTAAGTCATAGGAGCCAGGTGAAGTAGGACAGAAAGTGGACTGGCCATCCTTTCTAGCCAAGTTGTAGGCCTAACCATGGTGGTAGTGCTAAATTTCCTCTAAGGGGATAGATGCCAAAGGAAGAAAATCCCAAGGAACACTCTCAAAGAATGATCTAGATACTCTATTATATATCAATAAAGCATTCACTTCTTTCTTTTTCANTCTATTATATATCAATAAAGCATTCACTTCTTTCTTTTTCATCATTTTCCCTATTATTTCCTTTATGCATAATGTCAAATGTTACATATATTTGATGTTTGGTATGTTACCTTCTTATGCATAATGTCTAATATAACATATCTTTGACATTTTCCATAGCATTTGGGAATGGGATGTTAGAAGAAGACTCCAATTACTTCTTGAAACATGAACTTATAACCATCAGAATTAAAATTCAAAAATTTAGAATTTTCTTGATTTGAATCTTCATTTTAACACTAAAAAATTGATTGTAAGTAGACTATGAATCATGTCTATCTCATTGTAATACTTTTAACTTAGATACCCTATCTACTAGATATGTTCTTTGATTTGAACCCCTCATGTGTTATTTGTTAAGCTATGTAGGTTGTAACTACTTTAGTATGTGTGTTTGATGTTTTATTTTATTTCAATTTATTTTTATTTTATTAAATTAATCATATATACACTAATTGCTTGTTTGAAATTTGAGTAAGAAGGTATGAGGCACTAGATGAATCATTGGAACATGGGGCACTACATGAGAATTCTATTATGCCTAGTTGCTATGTGTTTATTTTTTATTGTAATTATTAAGAAATTGTTTATTTATTTAGTATTTTAATACATTTTAATTTCTGTTTTGTTACAAAGTGACTTGTAGTAGTACCTTAGTTATGTTTGGACATTATACAATAGATTATTAACTATGGATAAACATAGCTATTAGTTAGCTCATATGGTATATCCTATTAGATTAGTACTAGGTATGATTTCATGTTAGATATTAATTTTATTAATTTTAGAAGTTTTAGGTTAACAATATTTTATTTTTACTTTTATTTCCTTTCATTAGAATCACCCATTAGTTTAACCCTGACATGTCCTTGTGAGTATAAATACCTTGTAACCCTTCCATTATAGATTATCCATTTTTTTCATTGACATTTCATAGATAGAGCTAGAGATGAAGATCCTACCTAAGAAGAGAGCAATTTCATTCAAGCCTTTGCTATCATCCAAGACCTTTGTAGGTTCTTCTCTTTCAAATCTCATTGTAGGTTTCTATTGGATCTGATTATTGATCTTTAACTTTATCTAAGGTTTGGATCCTATTTGAAATATTTTATTCATATAAGAATTTTTATTTACAACATTGTTAACCAAGTAGAAAAATTTATTTTAATTCTTGTATTTTAGGTCTTCAAAATAGTTTGTTGTGTGTGAAATTCATTTTATTTTGTTTAGTTTGTATGAGAACTACTCTATAAATTGTCTTAGGAATTTTCCTTTTCATATTTGATTTGTTAATGCATGTTTCCATAATTTAATATTATAATATTTATTTTATCATGTTTTGAACTTTGCATCTTAAAATTGTTTTAATGAGAATCTCTTTTAATTCAGTTTTTCCTTTGAAAAATTTCTACATTGTATAACTAGGTTTTTCTACTATTTTTCACGTTTTTAAGAAATTAGATGACTCCAAAATATAATGATACAAAAGATAAAGTTACTAAAGATGCTAAAAAAAATCAAATTTTGACCCTTGTGCCATGCTTTAGGTCATCATGACCTTGTCCCAAGGTCATGATATGTACTAATGATATCATTTTGTAACAAATAGGAAATGTAACAACTTTTGTAAAGTGATCCTACCCTTATCATAATTTAAAAATTATTAAAATAATAAAAAACATAGTTTCTTGGGCTTCACAACATGAATGAAAGTATGAAATATTGATTACTTAGTTTTTGGAGATTTAATCTACATAACAATGTTCTTTGATCATTGGAATCTAACATGTAGCTCCTGGTTTTAGCCTAGATGTTTATTAGATAATTTAAAACATAGTATAACTAGTGATTTGGATACCTATTTAATAAGAAAATCTTCTTTTACTATAAATTTATATTTATTATTAATATACACTTCAATCCTATTTCTTCACAATCTAGGCTTTTAGAAATTTTTTATCTTTATTATTAAAAATGTTTATTATTTAAGAATTTTTTAGTGAGTTTTTATTTTGGTTCATGGATCTAGGAAAAAGAGAGTTGACTAGTTAGTTTTAAAGAATCCTTAGACATAATAGAATTCTTCACTATCTATAGTAGTCAAGTTCATATCATGTAGTCTTTAAACAATTAGTCTTTAAACAAAGCCACATGGAGGTGGAAGTGAGTAGAAGACTTTCGATTTATCATTTTAGTGTATGATAGAAATAAAAATGGTATTTTAGTTGACCTTGACACTAGATTTAATAACCTATAAATAAGTCTAGCTAGTGCATTTTGTTTGGATTTGGTATTTGGTAAAATCTTATTATGCACAATGAGTACACATTTTAATTTTGGCATTTTAAAATAGAGAATGAATGATAGCTTCCAAAAAATTTTGAATTATGGTTGGTGATTGAATACTTTTGGGTTTATTTAATATTTGGATTATTATTAAATTTTTATATGTTTTGAATCTTTGGTACCAACTCTTTGTGTAACATCCCGTCCATTGTTAAGTGTAGAATTATATCATTAATTATGTAATTAATCTTCAAATAAGATGATTCCTCATTATGATGAGTTGTAACTATTCACAGTACTCCTTGGGAATGTATTTAACCTATGACATTTAAAGCTAGGATTAGAGGTCATATCATCATGCAGTTTCAAAGCTATATTAGAGAGTGATGAGAGCTAGATGAAGTGGAAAAAGAAGGGACTAATTACTTCTTCAATCTAATGGCTTAATCATGATGGTAGTACTGAATTTCCTCAAAGGTCTTAAGTGTCATAGGAAGATAACTTAAGGCCATTAACAATGTATCCAATAGTTTCATTAATAAAGTTTCATTTTTTTTCTTTTTCTTCTAAATTCCTTTTCTCATGTTATTATTTTCAAGTTTCATGAGAGATATGAATTATTTCTATATAATACAATATTTTAGGTGAAGAAGCATCATACTTTATTGACATTTGGGACCGAATATCACATTTTGGTATTAGAGCAAACCACAATCAATAAGCTGAAGTGGATAAAAAGGAAAAACAACATTAAAGTCTTATTATTAATTTAAGAAAGAGATACATTAAGAAGAGGGGATATGAAAAAGTGTAAATAAGGATGACACATAGATGGAATCAAAAATCCAATTTGAAAAGTTAAAGGAGATCCTTGGAAACCTTTACTTGGGCCACCCATTTTTCCTTGCTAGCATCATATTTCTCAAGTATATTCCAATATCTAACTCAATCATCATAGAATTGCTAAAAATATTTTTTATCACTTTGTTCACTAGCCTTTGCCTTGTTAGCATTTGCAAATTCCAACTCTGAAAATTTAACTTGGAGGGCTCATTGTGTCACACCTTCCTCTTAAAACATAAGATAAGGATTCTAATAAAGAAAAATAATATATAATAAAAATAGAAGAAAAAATTAGAACTATCTATAAAATAACATGAAGCTAATCATTCTTAATTTGAAGATTCCACTCATGATTAAACAAGTGTTGGGCCAAGTAGGTAGCCCTCTCTAGTTTCCCTAAGATATATTCTATATTTTTAGTAACCTTTGAAGCATTATCAAGGATGATGTGGAATGCTAAATAATCACCAAAATACACTAACTCATAGTCAATTTTGATGTCACAAGATTGAGACTTCCTTAAGTGATATAGCTCCTCATGAATAGAGTGCAAAGTATTCTTAGCAATTTAATTTCTAAGACTACATAGAAGAAAATTTACTCCTCTACAACAATCATCATTTGTCCTAAGAAATAAAATTAACCCTTATTAGTAACCAAGAAAATCATGTAACAGAAAGAGATCTAAAAATAGAAAATGTAGATATGGTTTCTAGGTTACCATATATAGTGGAACCCTTCACAAGAGCCACTCATGGATACTATACCTATGGAGATTTTGGTGGTGGGGTTGTAGTCCATTCAAAACAAAACTTGGAGAATTCATCTATAATTGTTTGATAAAGTATCCATGATCTATAAAAATGGGAGAAACATCAAGAAAATGAACGTAATCAAACTTGATAACAATTAGTAGTTAATTCACCTTTCGTTCTTTTTCTTATCCTTTTATTTATCACTTATACC
The DNA here is from genome assembly GCA_015680685.1 of Gnetum montanum. Classification (NCBI taxonomy): domain Eukaryota; kingdom Viridiplantae; phylum Streptophyta; class Gnetopsida; order Gnetales; family Gnetaceae; genus Gnetum; species Gnetum montanum. The sequence continues at coordinate 1,568,784 of MNCI01021803.1, forward strand.
CTATCCACTAAAACCTTGTTCAGTATGTTGTTTATGGTAAAAATAAAAAGGTTATATAAGAAAATGTTAAAAAGATATAAGGAAATAACAATATAAATTTAATGATAACCAACCTTAGAACTAGGTTTCATTGTCACTACTTTCTCCATTCCTGGATTTTATTTCCTTGCATCTCCTCTTAATTTCGTCTAAAGCTTAGAGTGCATTAGCACATAAATACCATGAGAAAAATAATGAATAAATATGAAAAATATATAAATAAAAAAACTTATATATCTCATCATCCCCTTCTAGATTATGGACCTAAGCCAAGCTTCATGTCCTTTTTTGAACCTTTAACTCAAGCCCTCACAACTCTATCTTTCTCAAGAAACTCAAGGTATAAATGGGGATCATATTGATGGAGATTATTGGTGAAAGAATTATAACTTAATATTATGATCATAAGTAAAGGCACAAAACATATATTATAAGGTTCTTTTGGTTTCTTCTTAGTTGCAATAGCAAGTTCCATGGGAGGATGTAAAGAAGAGAAATAGGAGAAAGAACAATCATACACTTTACCAGCTTTTGCACAATGAAGAAGATAGACAATGATGAGTGGTGAGGTACCCCTACACTCAAACATACGAATATGAATGTGCATGCATGATCCGGTCAAACTTTGGGGATGGACTAGTTGTGGCACCTAGACAGTTATACGTGGATTGTAATTCACTATCTTCCCACCTAGACTAGTAGTAGCTTTGTCACGTATGGTTTAGTCTAGAGTAAGGCATATGATGTTGTCCTAATTCTACATTACTTTGGATAATGAAAAAGATAAATTTATTAAACTAATATTGGAAGAAAAACCTAAATTAGCCTATGGCAATGGTATCCATCTGTACACATCTTGGACTTCATGGGATTACTACTGGGCATGCCAAGTATTCACACTTAAACTCTTGTGATTAAGGCATACACATTCCGCTTAATTACAGGAAAAGTAAATAACAATAAATCAAACTGTTAACTAAAGAAGGCATTAAATAATTAAAACAACAAAAATTAATCTACATTAATATTGCAATGATGAAAGTAATCTCGATCTTTATTATCAATCATGCACGTGTCCAAGTACGTCACACTCAAACAAAGGTGTCATGCAATTACAAACGTCACACTATGGGCATGCACTGGGAATAACTAGCTTGAAAGAAAGAAACTAAAAACTAAAAACTAAACTGCCAAAAGAACTAGAAAGAAAAGAACTTAACTAAAAACTAGCAACTGTGCACCTAAGTGCTCTATTTATAGGCTAACATAGAAATCATGATATCACATATATGATATCATATCCAAGCCACAATATCACATACCTGATATTAGGGCCTAGTAAACTACGATTCATGATACCCCCCCTGACTAAATAAAAACTCATCCTCAAGTTAATATAATGAGAAACAATCCCCTTACAAAACATCATGAAGGTATGGGATTATTGACTACTATTGACTAACCATGTCGCAGCATGGGAAATACAAAACTTGGATACAAAACACAAAATAGAATTGTTCCAAGAGGTGGTGGCTCCTCCATTGGTGCTTTCCCTTTGTCTAGTACCACAAGCTTCTAAGATTGTTGACATGTGAGAAGTGCCTATAGTTTCTCTTCTTCCATTTGAGGATCATGCATAGTCCATGCTAATGTCCCGATGTTTGATGGAGCTAGCATAGCCCATGACATGGAAACTATGGAAACATCTTGTTCACTTTGACATACCATGTAGCAAACTACTATTTTTCCTCCTCATAGGCTTTGGCTTTATCTTGTAATTCATGATAATATATCAACTATCAAGCCAAATATTTTGCTACATCTCTTTGATCATGGTAGCTTACTTTGACCACTTCTAATTTAGAGTTTGCAACTTCTAATTTTTGGAACATTTTCTTATGTTTAGCAAACTCTGTCTCATACTTAACATAAGTGGCAGCTACCTATTTCTCAAGCTCAGTTCTCAGGTGCCCTAGTATTAACAAGGCTAAGTTGGCATCTCATAGATTTGTCAACTTCATGTACTCAATTAAGTCTTGAATCTATAGGTCCTAGCTTTTTAGTTCTGCTTGGTGGATGAAGGCATATGTATCCAATATGGCTTACTAGTCAGTGTGTTGAGCATTGAAAACATTAATGTGAGTTTTAGCTATACAGATCTCATTTTCAATTATTTCTTTATACATCCCCACGTGATCATGGAAGTGCTCCTTCATCTTCTCATGCTTCTTGGCCTCATTCTACCATGCACTAATCTCTATTGCCATCTTTTGATAGATGGCATGGACCTCTTCCATAGAAAGGGTTCTATTTTCCCTAGCCAAGTGATTCATATCTTGGTTGACCCATACTAATTATTCTTGCATTTGTTGAAAAATTTCTATGAGAACATTCTTCCATTTTTCAATTGTCATCAACCAAAGATTTTTAGCAACAAGCTATTTATTCTTCTCTTCTAGGGCCTTGAGAGCCTTAGCATGTGTGTACATTTGAGCTTGTGCCTTTGAAGCATCCCAATCGTTGTGTCCTTTCTCCCTTGCAACCTTTTTATTCTCTTCCAATAATTTATTTAGTTCCTCATTTCTAAAAACATCCAATTGGTTAGCTGTGATGAATTGCAAAGAATCCCTTCCTTCAACTTGTAGGATGACAAGATTTTCTTGTAGTCTTTGCAGCTCTACTTCTGCATGCTTGACCCTAACTTCAACCATGACCAATTTTCCTTTAGTTGAAATAAATTTTGATTCTATTGCTATGATAGCTTGAAGGATGTCAAACAAGGAAGTCATGACATGTCCTATTTGTAGCAAGTAATCCAAAACATTCTCATGTTCTATAGGAGTCATTGAGGAACTAGCCAAAACTTAAGCATCATGTGCTCTAGAGAAATCTACTAGTGGCACAAAAAGGACATTAAAATAATCTTTGATATGGTCTATGACCACCTCTACTACACCTATTGCATCTTAGTGCTGCATGACCACAACTATGGCACCTTCACTAGTTTCTAATCTAACTTAGAAGGATGTAGAATTCCTAGAGATCTACTGAGACTACTAGGACTTTCCTCCTAAAATCAATGAAATGTGTCCAATCATAGGGTCAACTGAAATAGTGGGTTTCATGACATCATCAATTATCCTAAATAAATTCTTGGCATCACGACTTCCCCAACTGACTATCCTAGCAATTGTTTTGAGGTGACTGATGGACTGTTGATAGTCCTATTGAGACAGTGGAAATTATTAGACTTGCTAGCTTATGGGTTGTGTGCTAGGCCTTCATTCCTATTGTTGGCTAGGCCTTGTCATTTGAGGCATAGTGGGCCCAACCATTCACTCTTCTTCTTGCTTTGATTGCTTGCCAACATCTTTCCATAGCACCAATGGTTTGAGTAGTTCAGCATATGAAGCATTTTGGGCTTTTCTAAGAACATCATTTGTATAGCCCAAAATCCTAGCACATCTACATAGCTTCTTAATGAGACAAGGAAAAGGCAAGACAAGCTTTCCTACCTTTATTTCTTTGAATCACCTTAGTATTTCTATAAAATATAAACGGTGCAAATGTGCATTAATTTTTCCATTAAAATTACACTACCCCACATGGTATAAGTAGATAGTATATTTAAGCCTTTGGTGGGGAAAATGTGATAAGTGCTGATCTTGCAGTAAATCCTCTCTTCTAGGGTCAATTCTCCATAAGCTTTATTTTCTTTGTTGTAAGCCCATTTCAACCATAACTTTCTTGTGTCTACATCCAAGTGAGTGTACAAATGAGCAACCTTTGGTCTTCATTTGGAAGATTCAAAACCTTTGCAATGGCTCTTTCAAAGAAATCAATGAGAATTCCACCTACATTAGCAATGGTTCCTTCTTCCTTGCCACCCCAAAATTGGTATGTCTCACCTAAATACCAATCACCACTTTTCGAGAGAATGGGCCATAGTGGAGATGCCTTAAGTTGAGTCTTCATTGGTTTAGGGGAAAACTCGGTGAAAGGCCTAAAATTGAGCTCCAAAATCACTACTAAGATGGTGGACTTCTCTTTAATGGCTTGGTGACATTCTAGGGACAACATGAGATGTTGCCCTAGTTCTAGGGCTCTAACTTCTTCACCTTCCGCATGGCTAGATTGCACTATGGTAGGGGTTTCCTGATGAATGTTGAATGAGTGTTCTTCCTACTCTACATTTTCTATGTAAGGTCCTTGCCCTCTACCTCCTCTTAGGAATTTAGCTATTCCTTGTGAAGGTCTTTCTCGATATCCTCTTTTTGGGACTATTTGTAATCACACAAAGATCAATTGTTACTAAGGTTGTGTAGAGAAATTTTTATCAACTCATACCTTACTCATTACCTTAGTTAATAGTTCATAATTACATAGTGTGATTTTAGAGTTGGAAATATTTCTAAGAAGTGGCTCCAAAATGTGTTATTGTTGACCTTACATCATTGGGTTTTGTCAATTTCTTTACATGTGGCCCTTACAATCATTTGGGTGGCCTAGGTGATTGATGAAAATTAACTTAGCATTTAAACATAAAATGTTTCTTTAGTAAATATTGAATTTATTACCCCTATGATATCCTTTGAACAATAGAAAATTTTAAAAAAAAGATATGTGCACTTCCTACTATAGTACCCCTCCTCCCCACCCCCATGACTAAGTGGAACACTCCAAGTTCAAATAGGATCAGATAGAATTGAAATCAGAATTTTAGGGAGCTATATATTGTGCTTGAAAGATGGAGAGGTAAAGATCTAATTCATAAAAGAAAATTTCAACAACTCCCCTTGTCGCAAATGAAGGAAATGAATGTTGAAGTAGGTAGGGTTGTAACTATATATAGGTAGGCAAGACCTGATATCGTGTACCCGATATTGGGTCAGACGAGATATCGCATCCCCACCAATATGCATCAAATGCAAGGACTAAGTGGACATGATGAATTTCTGATATTTAATGGAGGATATGAGATTAAATTGAAAGGTCTAGGGTATTTGAAAAATCAATTTTGAGGCACCAAAAAATGTTTCATGTTGGAGTCATACATTAAAATTTGTGAAAAGGGGCTAGGACGAAGGGTGTATAGTAATTGTTAAGGAACGATTGATTAAAATGACAAGGAAAAGGATAGTTCAATTAGGTAAGTAGTTAAAGAATGTAAAATAATGTTTTCATGTGTAATAGGGACAAGTTACAAAAGTTACACAAGTGGGCCCTCCCCAAAGCAAGCTCTAGCCTATGATGCCCTTGTGGAACCATACCTCTAATGTCCATGGGCACTAGAGAAGTTGAATGCAACATATACCTATGAACAAAACACACATTTTATAACCACCAAGTTAAGACATTATCTCTCCATTACACCAACCACATGTTATGAACATTTGGACAACAAGATGAGATGGACTGCAAAAGGGATTGCAGAAATTGGGGCATGAGATTTCCAATGATGGTCATAATGGAATCTTTTGTGTAATTAGTGGTTAAATAACCATGTTTCTAGCTTTCCAAGTTTCATACCAAGTCCATGCCACATTTCAGTGACACCATAATACTTCATCCCATCAACAAACAACCATAAGTCTACCAAAGTTACAAGGAGTAACATCACTTGGCATTTTCTTCAAGGGAGGGGCAAGGGAGGAGCATCATGGTGGCACACATTTATTATTATTATTATTATGGCTCTATGAAGTTTCCTACCTTCAAGCATGGGTACATGTATTTCCAATGGGACCCACAAAAGCTTATTTAGTGGAATTTTGAGTTGCTCTTACTCCCATTTTTTGTTAGATCTACAAGGATATAGTTACAACCTTGACAACATGATAGAACATACAAAAGTAGCCAAAGAGAATCTACAAATCCCCTCAATGTCACACCCTTTTCATTCCACCTTCGTCATTCACTCATCTCTCTAGACATAATGATTATCAAATTATTTATAGCTATATGATGAAAAAGATTACCATTGTGACTAGAGCATGAACCTCTTATTAATGGAATAGGTGGATGGATGTCGTGGTCTTAATGTTTGAATAATTAGTCCCTTATGACTAGGCAACATAGAGAAAAACCTTACCTTAATGGAAAACATGATCAACTTATTGACAATCAAGATTACAATGGAAAATTGAAAAAAACAATTAGAAAAAGTAAAATAAATAGAGAAATGACAAAAAATCATAAAATAAGAAGATAAAATAACACTTGAGAATCCTGGAAATTAGAATGGGGGTGATCCTCACAACTAAAGATCTGGTCATGGCTAGGATTAATAAGTGGATGAATAGGATTCATGCATGTATGAAACATTAGGAACCCTTAATTCCCTAGCCACTAGGTGTTTATTGGTGGTATGGTGGCTGGGTAGAGAAATTGTTGGTCACACACCTGATTATAGAAGGCATAGTGGGGTAGGTTAGATGGTGTGTGTACATTATGAGGAAAATCTATCCCACTATGGCACCCTTGACTATATGGTATTATGCATGGATCTATGTGCCCTTCACATTGGTGAATTTACTAGATCATGTGGATGTTGGAGTGTGAGGTGGAGGCCTAGGTATAGTGATAGGGGCTATTGATGGAGCTAAGGAAGATGTGGTACTAGGTTGACCTTGGGTTGGTTAGGAGGGTGGAGTAGGTTCGAAAGCATGATTCTTCTTCCTACGGCCATGTGTAAATAAGGGATGCTTCTAACATTGCATAGGGAACCTACTTTCATTAATAGTAGAACCACAAGTTACATCCATTGGTTGGCACGGTGGTGCATAACCATCGAATACATCTAATGGAAATGTAGAAGGAGGTGAAGGATGAGAATACTGAGGGTGAGAAGAAGTGTGAGAAGTATGAGATGGTGATCCCTTAGGAGAAGACGTAGGTCAATGGTACTCAAGAGAGTAATAACAAAGATTGGAGGTAGAGGATTTAGAACTAGTTGGAGAAATAGGATGTTGAACAAAGTAGGTGTTTGGTTTTGGTAGATAGGAAGTATGTGGCTAGCTAGATGGTGGCCTCCCCCACACCTGTGAGTTTTTCCACTACGGTAGAGTAAAGTGTTGAGGCTCGTAATAACTCCCCTTAAGAAATTACAATGGGTTATGGGGTTGTCCATAATTACCTTATGAAATGAGGATGTGCCTAAACTGATACCTTTGTATGAATTTTGGGTGTAGCTTCCCTACCCAATGCTCATATAGATGTGACAAGAGTAGGCAATGGTCCTTTGTATGGTCATATAAACATACATCCTCATTATCTATAGTTGAGCCTTTGGCCTCATTACCCTTAGCCATTCTCCCTGGTTACCAAATAGTGTTCTTAACTATTTCTAATTTTTGTGCCCTCTATTTTTTTTATTGCTAGGTTTATTTTAGATGAACCTCTTCCCAATAGTGTCTTCTAAGTTCACACTTTTTTCATTTTCCCATACGGTCATCTTGTTATGCTTTGTCTCAATTTCATCTATCGATTTTTGTATTGGCAAAGGTTGGGACTGTATCATCCTTTCAAAATTGGTTGCTTCCTCTTCCTTGTAGTTTTGGACCTTTGTTGTTTCTAGAGTTGGGTCTCACTCAAATTCTTTGGCATTCTCCCATTTAGATAATCCTCTCTCTTCTTTCGCTAGATGCTCTATTAGTTCTTTGACCTGGTGGGCTTGGAGGTTATATAGTTTTCTTCGAGCATACTTTCCAAGGCTTAGCCTTGTTTCATTGCTAAGCCCATCTATAATGTGGAGTATTCACTCTTTCTTGAAGAACCTATAACCTAGACATTTATTTAGTAAGGCATAGTATCTATCTAAGGCCATGTCCAAGGGTTCTTGTTGTTCTTGTTTCCATCTTTGGATTTGTCTCCTCAAGGTATACACTTGCACATAGGTCTAGAATCTTTTATTGAAAAGTTCTAACATGGTTGACCATCGTCTGATTGAATTTGGTTCTAGTGATCTATACCACACTTTGGCTTTATCAATTAGTGTCCTGGGAAAGAGCTTGAGCTTTTTCCATTTTTTGTCCACATTGTTGAGGACACAAGCATCATGGAAGGCTTGTAAATGATGCTATGGATTTGAATCATAGCCTCTTACAAATTTTGAAATATTATTAAGGTTAAGCTTAGGTATTCGACTCTTCTTGTGATTCTTGTGAGATATCTTAATGGCCTCTATGATGTGCATTAGGCTTTTAGGAACTAACAAGGGTTTATCATCATAACACAAGTTGTGATTAAAATCTCTATTTGATCAATGGTGATGATGGGGCTTTTGTTTATCTTGATGACCTTAAGTGTGTCTATGGATTTGATTTTTGATTTTATTCTAACCCTTTTGTGGAGCTCTATCTCTATACCTACATTCATCTTTGTCAAAACTAGACATTTAAGTTGATGGGGAAGATGAAAAGGAGGAACACGTAGGATAGCCATGGCTTCTATAATGTTCCTCAAGGTCCCTTGATTTATTGTTTCTAAGTATTGAGGAGGTCTTAGGCTTTGAGGCCTTCCCTAGTTTAGGACTAACATCATCTTCTTCAAGATTTTCCACCTTAGGTGAATGTAGTCTTTGAGTGTTGTTAGGATGGCCATGGTCATGAAAAATCCCTTCATAGGGTGGATCACTCCAATCTTCTTCATTATGTATTTCATTAGTTATCCAATGAATAGGTGCACTATAGGGTTCATAATCATTTTCGTGTGAGTGGAACATTTTCATCAATTTGTGGTGTGTGTTTGAATACTTCTTGAAATATATGTCATTAATACCCTTTTACAGCGATCTTGTGTAATATAACTAATCTAGATAACTAGCACAATCCTTGGCAACGATGCCAATGATGAGTGGTGAGGTACCCCTATGCTCAACCATATGAATACAAGTGTGTGTGCACAATCTAGTTGAACTCTGTAGATGGACTAGTTGTGACACCTAGACAGTTATACATTGATTGCATTTCATTGTCTTCCCACCTAGACTAGTAGTAGCTTTGTCACGTATGGTTTAGTCCAAAGTGAGGCATATGATGTTGTCCTAATTCTACATTACTCCTAATAAAAAAAAGATAAATTTATTAAACTAATAATGGAAGAAAAACCTAAATTAGCCTATGGTGATGGTATCCATCTTTAACCATTTGTACACATCTTGGACTTCATGGGATTATTGCTAGGTGTCCCAAGTATTTGCACTTAAACACTCATGATTAAGGCATACACATTCCACTTAATGATAGGAAAGGTAAATAACAATAAATCAAAATGTTAACTAAAGAAGGCATTAAATAATTAAAACAAAAAATTAATTTAAGTGAATGCTACAATGATGAAAGTAGTCTCAATCTTTATTACCGACCATGCACATGTCCAAGTAGGTCACACTTGAACAAAGGTGTCGTGCAATTACAAACATCACACCATGCACATGCACTAGGAATAACTAGCTTGAAAGAAAGAAACTAAAAATTGAAAACTAAACTACCAAAAGAACTAGAAAGAAAATAAATTTACTAAAAATTATCAACTGTGTGCCTAAGTGCTATATTTATATGCTAACATAGGAATCATGATATCGAGTATACAATATCATATCCAAGTCGTGATATCGTGTACCCAATATCACGTACCTAATATCAGGTACTTGATATCAAGGCCTGGTAAACCATGATTCATTAGACAAAATAAGAATTAACATGCAAAGATTGAGAATCTCATAAAAAATTTCTATATATAAAATGACATATTTAATAGTCAATCTTATTAGTAAAATCAATGTCATAATACTTTTTTTGGAGAAAGAGTAGAATCATCAATGTAATCATATAATACTCTTTGACAAAAATCTTGAAATTTAGGAGATTGCATGCTAGGAATAGAAGGGGTTATCCCATTATGAAAATATAAATTCATTGAAATATTAGTAGAAGTTGAAACACCACAAAATTTTAGGCCACAACTTTTCAATTGCAAATTTGGCTAAGTGTTAGAATAATGACACTTTCTACAAATTTGTCTAAGTGTTGGGACTATGATCTCCACTAAAATAGAGTGTATTTAGCTTCAACAATTGGTTTTCTACAAATTTTGGCTAACTTTCTAAATGAGGACATAAATTTCAATTTTTTCTAAGTGTTGGAACTATGCTCTTGACTACGCTCTAGAGTGTAGTCAGCATACTCAACACACAAACAACCAATTTTGTAGAATTTTTCTAAGTAGCAAAACAATGACACTTGCTGTGGATTTTTCTAAGTGTTGAGACTATGCTCTCCATTGCTAGGACTATGCTCCAAAGTGTAGTCATCCTGAAGAACCAATTTCTACATAATTTTTTCTAGCTATCAAGAATATGTTCTCCACTATCGAGACTATGCTCTAAAGTGTAGTCAGAACGTAGTCAAGTGTATACAGTTTGGAAACTCAATTTTTGCAATATTTTTCTAATTTCTAGGACTACACTCTCCACTACTGAGACTATTCTCTAGAGTGTACTCAACATAGTCAACTTGGATGCACATTTTCTTGAAAAACTTTCTAATTGTTGACACTATGCTCCAAAGCATAGTCAAGTGTATATGTCTAGAACAGCCTCTGAATGCCTCCACAACATAGAAATAGCATTTTTCTAAGCTCCAACACACCTCCAACAATAACATTTATCTTTTTTGCATCCCCCTTCTCCCTGAAATTGTCACTATGCTCTACACCTCTCGTTGTAGTGGAGAGAGTAGTCCTAGAGCATAGTCTCCAAAAGCTACATTTTTGGCATTGTTTGGCATTTTTTGCAAGTACATTATGGTCCTCTCAGTAGTTGGGTAGTGTAGTCATAGTCTTGTGGCCTCATAGACTTTGTCAAAGCATCACACAGCATAACACCACTTCCCTTATTAGGAGCGTAGTTGGGGTATAGCGTAGTCCCAAGTACCCCATTGCCACATGGCACCTGATTTGCATTTTGGGCTAACCCTAGCCCTATAAATACCCATACTCCCCAATGACTTAGGGTTTGGCATTTTGAAGTAGTTGGAATTTTGCATTTGGGATTGGCATTTTCATTTGGGATTTGGCATTGGCATTCTTTGGAAAAATGAGACCCAAGGAGACTCCACTGACACTTTGGATGAATGAGACCCAAAGGCATGCTACAGTGAGGCCCATCGTAGCCCTACCATAGCCCTGTAGAATACCACATGATACACCATGGTGGCCAACCTAACAAGCATAGATACCATGGTGAGCACTAGACTTCATGGCTTGACATCATTTAGATTGTGATGCTTGTTGTACACCATGTATCTTCTGAACTCCTTTTGAAGCTAACTATGCTCAACCCCATTTGGGGTGGTGTTCTATTTCTCTCTCTTACATTTCTCGCATTTTCTAGCATTTTTTGCATTTTTATCAATTTTATGCATTGTCACGTTGTAACTACGCCTGGGCAATAGTCTCCATGGGTTGGCACCCTTGTTTCAGAAAAAACCCTTAACTATGCTTACCTCCCATCTATGACTATGCTCTACGCTTAGCACCATGAAACACCACTTCAACACTTAGCACTGTTTTACATCATTCATGTTGGCATTTCAACTAACCATGCCATCCCTAGTTGCATCCACTACCCTAGTTGTAACTAGAAACGTCTGATTGACAAGACCATTCAAGGTGCTCTATCTCTGATTCTAGTAGGCCCTCACATGGGGTCATGGTTAGGCTATGCTTCTATTGACCCCTCAGTGATTCCAACCACCAATGTTTTCGATCATTACAAGAGTAATTGTTAAACTTTCAACAATCATTTTTAAAAGAGAACTTTCTCAAAGATGGTCAATATTATACCAATTCCTTGTGATGTCCTTGTAGCAAGAAGTTTTAAAGATAAGAAAAACTAGTAACTTAGACAACCTAGAAGCTATTACATACTTCAAATCCTTGACATCTAACAAACTAAAAATCAAATTAGTGGCTTCAAGTGTATAAAGGATAGAAACATAAGTTGAGCTACCTAAAGTGGTAGGAGAAGCCTAACTAGAATGTTTTGGAGGACTCATGTTGCAAACTTCTTTACTAAGAAATTCCTATGACTATTTTAATTTAAATATGATGAGAAAAAGGCCTTTCTAATCAATTTAAGGAGAGAATCCAAAAACCCTAGTAATAGTTACAAGTGGAGCTAAATGAAGAAGCATGCAATTATAACTTGCATTAATAGGTAATTAATTATTCATTAATTTTTTTAATTTAAAAATTAATAGGACTACTAAACTAGAGTTATCAAGATTTCAACACATAATGCTCTCTAAGATGATTCCAACCATACCAATTTCATCAAAATTGGACAACTAGTTTGTGAGATATTACATTTCTTGGTAAGTGTGTCATTAAAACTAAAATTTAGAAAATCAACTGTAGAATAGTTTTTTTTAATTTTTTTTAATTTAAAATTTCATTTTAATTTATTTTATAAATTAGAATTAAACTCATGATCTTCCAATTATCAACTCATTTCTCTAACCACTAAGTCAAGCTCACTACTTATGATTAGTTATAAGATGTAATCATATTTAAATTATTTAACAAAATAAGCAAATTTATGTATTATTATTATTATTTTAAAAAATTATGTGCAATGATGGAATAGGCCATAGTGTGGCCCACCCAACTATCACATGGCAAGGCCTTGTAGCCTTACCATGAGGCATTGTCATAGGCCATCACAAAAATACTTCTACAACCTCATCACAATGAAAGCCCTTCTCTTGCACCATGTAGTCATCATAACATAGCCCTATCAACCCTCCTATGGCCATCACGTAGTCCTTGATGATCTCCAAAGGTTCTCCTGTGGCCCTCACATGCCTGAATCTTGCTACCATTTTTTTTCATGTCACCTTCCTACACCAACACGACCATTCCCTACCTTCCTATTTGTGGATGATAATCACTAGTACTATTAGAGCCTATATTTTCTAGCACTACTAGTGTTGTCATTCCCAATCTTCTTGGTTGCAAATGGTGACCACCTGAGCCATTGATGCCTACCTCCTTAGTATCCACTAAGTTTATTATTCCATGCCTCCTTTGCTATCGATGGTAAACACTACCAGCATTAGTGCCTGCCTTCTCAATGTCCACTAGCACTACCATTCCTTGCCTCCCTATTTACCAATGGTTACTGCTAATGCCATTGGTGTGTGGCTCCTTATGTACTATCATTCCCTACCTTCCTAGTTACCAATCATGACTACCTCATGGTGATGGGAAAAGTTTTCATTAACTAATGGAAAATTTGAAATTCTTCTATCAATTGATGAAAAATTAAAAAAATATATGTCAAATTAGTAATAGAAAAAAATAAGTATAAGAACAATGAAAAATTTTATAAAAAAAATTAATAGGTTGGTAATAATATGAATAAAAAGTTAATAACTTAGAGTGATCATTCTAGAGTATTATTGGGATTGGTGACCTCTTGGAAAGTCTTGAAAAATCTAAAATTTTTGGAACTTGGAACTACCATAATTTTTTATTCTGGTGTCTGATTTCAATGAAACAAAAGTCATTTCCAATAGATTTTAATCTTCTAAATGTAATGGATTAGTTAGATTTATCCTACAGAAATCCAAAAGTTAGTTTTCAAAACTATTATATTGTCATTCTAGAACATGAAAAAGTTTGATTTAAAGCTTAAATATTGAATATTTTAGGGTGAAAATAGTGTTTTATGGTCAAGGAAGTTCCCATGGAAGGATCTAGGGAGAGAGGATTTGTTCATTGTAGTTATAACGTTCTCTAGAACCAATTTACTACCATATAACCTAGAAAAATGATCATAGAGACCAAAGAATTATCACTTTTCCTTGTCTTTTTGACTTATCAATGTACAAAATCCAAAGAGTGCTTGAAGAATTATGAAGACCTAAGTGAATGATCAAATGAATGTCCTTGAGCAAAACATTAATGATATTAGAGACATCCAAGAGGAACTTCATCAATCAAACCAAGTATTTAGGAAAAATATCTAGGGTATGTCTAAATAAATTAGGAAACTATCCAATAGTTTGGAAGGAAAATGGTTATAAGTTCAAGCAAATATGGATTCATTTATAGATTCTATCAAGGAATTAACTGATCATTTGACCCAACCTTCCAATATAAACCTATATTCACCTAGATATCACAATCAAAATCCACCTAGGGATTATTATTAATATCAATTCCAACATCAACAAGACTAGTACCAAGATTAATTTTCCATAGGAATTAGTATCAAGATCAATCTCCACCACAAGACCAAAGAATGATAACTAACGGAGAGGGTTCTTGGAATTGGCAAAATTGACCAAGATAATTCTTGATACAAGTTCATGCAAAGAAAGTAAAAGAAGACCATTATGATAGAGCTCACAAATCTAGTGCCAACAATAAAGAATGGCTTGATAATATAAAAAGTTATTTTGACATGTTGAATTTATCAAGTTAAGAATGTTTGAATATAGTCTCTTTTTATTTAAGAGGACTTGTGACAACATGGTAGAATGGATTGAGATCTTAATGATTGATTAAAAATCGGCTCAAATTTTTTTGATATTTCAAATAAAAATTTGTATTAGATTATTTTCTTAAGAAACATAAGATCCAATTTGACTTATTATGATTGGGTCAAAGATCCATGAATGACTACTACAAGAAGTTCTACAATCTCTCTTAGTATGTAAGTCATCAAGATAAGGGTGAATTAGCTTTGAAGTTTAATAGTGATCTACATGCTCAATATTATCCAAAGACATGTGCCTATAATCTCCAAATAATTGATGAATCATATATGATTGCTAAGGATTATGAAGATTCAAATCAAGTACAACTCTTTTGCAAGCAACAATGGAAGAGACACCCACCAAAAGAATGTGAACAAGATGTTTTTCTTGTAGTGAAGATCACTTCAAGAGGAATTTTCCAAAATTGAGAATAAGAATAAAAAAAATAATTAAAATAAAAAAAACAATTCAATACCAATGTTACTAAATAAAAAACCTCAAGCTACTATAACTATGACCGTGAAGAAAATTTCAACATTGGCTAAGTAAGGTTTGAGAAAATTTTAATTTTCTTTACTATTTAATGAAGGATTAATTATAGGCTAGAAGGTTAAATTTTTTATTAATAGTCAAGCAAGTGATAATTTTATTTTACAAACTTTAGTTTAGTCATTACAACTAACTTTACCTTCTAATAATGTCGTTAAAATAGAACTTGTATATGGAACGAGAATGAGTGAGCATACTAGGTATGGAGAAATTAACTTTACTTTGAAATATATTTCTTTTAGTAGTGAATTTTTTGAATTTGAAATGGTAGACATAGATGCAATCTTAGAAATGTCTTTTGTACAAAAAATTAATATTACTGCCCATTTTGGAACCCATGTCTTAAAAGTGCCAATCACTAATGGAGGTAGGATTCTAAGAAGGGTAGAAACAATAAAGTAAATTCATGAATTAATAATTAAATAAGCTAAGAGACAAGTCAAGAAGGGTTCAAGCTAAGAGAATCCCCATAATATAGGGTTTTAGATTTTTTTGATCTTTATTATTGAAAATTTTTGTTATTTGAGCATCTTTTAATGAATTTTTAGTCTTGGTTCATGGATATAGTAAAAAGATAGTTGACTACTTAGTTTTAAACAATATTGAGGCATATTATAATTCTTAACTATTTGTAGTAGCTAAGTCCATGTCATATTATTCTTTAAACAAACCTACATGGATAGAAAAGTAAGTAGAATAATTTGGA
This sequence comes from Gnetum montanum, assembly GCA_015680685.1. Taxonomy (NCBI): domain Eukaryota; kingdom Viridiplantae; phylum Streptophyta; class Gnetopsida; order Gnetales; family Gnetaceae; genus Gnetum; species Gnetum montanum. The sequence goes on from MNCI01021803.1 coordinate 1,584,621, forward strand.
TTTTTCACCATGATGTATGATAGAAATCAAAGTGGTATTTTATGTCATCTTGGTAATGGATTTAATAAACTATAACTAAGTCTATCTAGTATATTTGATTCATATTTGATGTTTGATAAAAGCTTATTTGTAGAATGAGTACACATTTTAACTTTGGCATTTAGAAACTAAAAGTGAATGCTAGCTTCCATAACATTCTGGATTATAATTGGTAGTGAAATACTTTTTCTTTTATTTGACATTTGGATTAGTCTTAAAAGTTTGAATGTTTTGGATATTTAGTACTAACTCTTTAGGTGTAGCAACCCCTCTATATAACTATTTAGTCACCCAATTCTTGATTCCCAAACTCTTAAGGGGATACCTATAGTTTATTTTCCTTATCTAATCTTTGGACTTATTTTTCCTTTTGTTTTTCCTTCTAGATAATTCAAATAGATATGATGATGAGATATATGGATAGTTAATTGTTAGAATATATTTTTATACATTCTCTAGTATTTGTCTTAAGGTGGAAATTTAATTTATTTTTCTAAGATGTAATGTTTAACTAGTATCTTTGTACTATGTAATATTCTCTGTAACTTTATGACATTTATTTAATTTGATAGCATTGGTATTTATTTCTAGTTTTGGTTAACCTTTGATTATGTTAGAGTCTAATGCTTTATTTTTATTTAATTATATTCATCATATAAATTAATCCACTATTATTGTAATTTGGTTATTATAATTCTTGGCTTGGGAATTAGGGCATCTAAATGCTTAGTGTACAAGTTAAGTTTGAGATAAAAATACCTATTAGCATTGCACATTTAGTTTTCTACTTGTTATTCATAATTTTTATACCCTTATGTGGCTATTCTTATAGATGCAAGCTACTTTGCCTATTATATTCTCTTAGCATCCATCATTTTTTGAAGAAGTTTCATTTTATTTTTATAAGTAATACATTTCTAGGCTAAGCCTAGATATTAGGACCTTACTCTTTTAGTTCATCTATTTAAATTCATTGTAATTCATGATCCATCCATAACATCCTACGAAAAAGTTTTGAGATAAATCTATTCTCAATGGAATGGGATTGTGAGTTACTATGCATCTACAATTCCCTTTTGTAAACAATAACATCCTTCAAACTTAAGCAAACTAGAGCCTAGAAATCCTTGGATTTTAGTAGTATAACTTAATTATGAGTTGCATCTTCCATTGTATTTATATTGCAAGCTATTTCTCACTCCAACCTAAAGTTTCAATCTATAATTTAGAAAGTTCATTAGATAAGAAATTATGACTAGACTAAAAATCATACCCCAATATGTAGTATGACATTATTTCTAGATGTCATGGAAAATGTCAAATATATATAACATTCTACATTATACATAATGAATATAAGAGGAAAAATATAGAAGAAAATAAAAAAAATTCGATTGTTAAGAAAAAATGTAGAAATAATATATATATTTGGGTCATGCTAGAAGGGTACCTTGGGGTTCTCTTTCTTTGGTATCTATTTGTACCACTATGGTTGGACCTAAAACTAGCTAGAAAAAATGGATAGTCCTGTTTTTTTTTTTCAACTTGACATGACACTCATTACTCGTCTTTACCAACTCAACAAATCTAAGCTAATATAACCTCAAATTTATAAAGATAAATACCTTATTTTAAATTCCCAAAGATCATCACAAAAGACATGCTAGTTTGTTACAAGGTATCCTTTAATTAAGATTCGTAAGATAATAAATATATCACTTATGATATAATAATGATATCTTAGTTACAAAACAACATCATTTGAAAATGGGAATATGGGAAACTATCTCCTTAGATTTTATTTATTTTTGAATTATTCTACATTAAGTATTTTTCTCTATGATATAATTCTCCCTTTATGTTATAATACTTTTATTTCTTCTTTTGAAAATCGGATGAAAATCTTAGTGTTTTTTNATAACAATGAAACATACTTTTTATATTTGAAAATACATATAATCAAGTATATTTGCATGTTAATAATTACTGAAACCTAATAGTTCCTCCATAGTTAATTAATCATTAATAGGATTTACAATTAATGGCAACAACTTGCTAAGAATGTAATCATCACCTAAATTATTAGGATCATATTCCTGGGCTTGTATGAAATTACTCTTTCCCTCTTCTAGAATTTTATCATCTGCATCATCAACTATGATGACATCCTCTCATGCATATTAACTTCTATAAATATATAAAAACTGTTATAAATGCTTCTAAAAATTTGGAATGATAGGACATTTGTGATAATGATTTCTACACTATGTTTGAAACCAAGTGAATTTTAGTTTGGTATCTAGATCCTTGACAAGAAAACATATTTTTTAACATTAGGGAATTAATCTAATGACCAAAAGGCATATTCAATTCCTTCTTTAGTTAATCTACTAAGGAATTCATAAACCCCTAGTTAAATAAAATAGTACTTTTTCCTAGCATAACATCAAAAGTTCTAGTATACTTCCTTAATTAATGCACATTTTAATAATGAACATCCTTCACAAGCATGAAATCCAATATGACTACTTTTTCTCTTTCTAATTTCTCAACTACATTTGCAATTATTCACAATACATACATCAGAAAATCTTAACATTCATTTAATATAATATATAACTATAAAAATTTATGTAGCTAAACATAGTTATGAAAAATACTAAATTAACATATGAATTTGTGTAAGCGTAAACAACATGATACAACCAAAAATTTTAACTCAAAAAATTTTTCTATATTTATTTATGACTATAACCATCTTGTTTACCAATTCAAAATATGTAAAATATCACATAATATTTTCCTTCTATACATTAATACATATGAGGCTCTAAATGATATTTTTTCTTTCATTATTATCAAGATTTAATAATGCATAACATAAATACTATGTTCATATCCATTTCTCTACCTTGGTATACTTCTTTGAAATAATTACCTCCATAGTTCCATAAGAAATTGATCCTATCTCTTTTGAACATTATGTTCATTCTCAAGGCACTTGTAAACAATATTAATTTGCATGTTGCATTTAATAGTACCATTAACAAGATCCATGATTAGAATCAAGATTACTAACATGTCAACAATAATAAGCACCTAATGATACACACTTCTTCCAATCTTGATATTTACTAGAATTTTTTTTTTTTGGTAATTACTAAATCTTGCATCCCCTTTATCAATCAATGTCAACATATTTTGTCTTGGATCTAAATACTTATCTTTCTCTTTAGTTCTTCTATGAAACTTAGATAATATTAACAAATAAAAAATAATATAGTCAATGAAATTCTATAATTGATTTCAACTTTTGAAAATAATATCTGAGTATTATATCCTCTATCTCTTATTTCAATCTCAAACAAGATAAATCTTTTCCAATGATGAAATCACATTCTATAGACATTAGAATACCATTATAGTATTTTGGTAGAAATACTCAATCATAAATTTCTTCCTCATTCCCTCTTCAAATTATTTCTTTTAACTGATTCAAACTATAGAAATTGGCTAACACATAAGCTTAACTCTTCAAATCAACATGATCATCCTATTTATCTAATACGACTAATTAAAGAAAACATATTAGATGTTTATGATCAATCTCAATATAATATTTATTATGAATGAGTTAATATGAAGATCATTATAGTATGTAATGCCTATATAAAAAAAGTTTCTCTCTCGTAGTCATACAATTTAATTCGTTCAATGAATAACATACATTTCAAAATGATAGTTATTAAGGTTTGATAAGTGCAAGATCATACTTTTCTTATTTGGATCTTTCACCAAAATATCATTCTAGTCATCTCAAAACTACAATAAATTTTATATGCAACTAAGTATATAAATAAATATAAGATTACAAAATAGGAAATTTACTCTACATAATATATCAGTGTTTCAGTTTTAATGTTTTGAAGGATTTAACAATAACTTTTTTCAGCACCTTCAATGTAGGTATACTTCTCCCTTGTAGAATAAGTAAAACTCATAAAATATGTTGGTAATAAAATGAATCATTATAAGAATCATACACTTACTACTAGAACCTTTACATACTAACTGCATTCATTTATTTTGAATGATGCAGATGTCTCCTATGTTTCTTAGTTTAAATAGTGAAGATTAACAATAATGTTAAATTATTACATTTATAGCTATAACCAAAAATAGTATCTCGATGAACATATATGTATACCAAATCTTCATCTATTTCTATCTCTTCATCATCATATTCACTATCGCCATTCTTATCAAATTTTATCTAATTCATTTTATTTATCCTTATCATCCTACATTTCAAATGTGAATAGATATATTACATACTATTATTGAAATATGTATAAGAATAGCTTAAAGAAATGACTTTTAATCTAACTTGTTATCTAACCTTATCTCCTTTTGATTCTTCCTCTTACTTCTGGTTTTCCTCTTTATCCAAAATATATGTATCCTAGTTAATCCTATAAGGTTAGTAGTAATAAAGCAATTATGATAGAAAATAGTAATAAAAATGTTTATAAAATATGCTAATAGTCTTGCTTACCATATCAATACATCTATCTTCCAAACATATTATGATATCCTTATGAGCATATTTAATATCCAAAATAGATTTGTATTGTCTTTGTGCCCATTTATATTGTAAGCATTCTCATCTATTGCATAGAGCATATTCCAAAAAGGCTCAAAGAATTGTTAACTTCTTTGCTATTTCAGTTGATAAAAACCAACAAATATCATCATCATGAACAAAGATGACACTATATGAATGCAAAGAATTTAATAGACTACTACAAAAAAATAGTGATATTATGTTAGAGACACCCTTAGTAATAGCTTCATCCTTCATCAATATGGAATCTAATATCTCACTCCAAAATAAAGTTGACCTACAAGAGTTGTACTTGATACCCTTTGAAATGGATTTATTTGGAAGAATATCTCTAATAGACTGAACATTGATTGTATTCTTCTTAGTTACATCGTAGTTACCTTCCTGAAAAGCCTTAGGTATCTCCAAAATATCTATTATGGTGAAGGAATAGTAAAGTAAAATATACATATTTTGCTTCTTGTAGTGGTAATTCTTACAATATTTAAAGAATATGATATTGTATATATAGTCCTTATAGCTCTTAATAAAATTTTCAAATAAGTGATAGTTTTTATCTTCAATATTAATAGCTACCCTATAGAACATAGCATTTGTCCTCTATACAAAGTCAAATAAAATTTTTATTTAAAAAAAATCCCTTAACAATGATATTCTCAAAATTAATTAAATAGCAAACTATTTATTTCTCCATAGAGGAGAACTCTTTTTGTATTTAAGAAAATCTAAGATCTATGAACTTTAGGTTTTTCCTAGCGTAGAAAACACCTTCAACTAGCTAGGTGGTTGTATTCATAGCCTCTACAAAATTAAGAGATTTCAAGTTTCCATGCAACATTAACTAAAAAAATGGTTTGACTATTAGGTTTTTTTTCATAAACTCAACATTGTATAGCAAGCTTAGAAATATGTAATGGTCAATTTTATATCTACACTTTTAAATTATAATGTGTATTAATAAGCTATCAAAATATAGTAAGAATAGAAATATAAGATGATATTAAATGATAATTCAATACTTATTATAGACATTATCTACATTAAGGTCTATGCATCACTCAATAGATATGTCTTTATTAATGAAGTACAAGCTTTAAGGAATGTGAGCACTTTACCTAATCACATTTTTGCTCCAATGTGATCATCCTATTGATTATTGATTTTCGTGACTCATTCTTTCCCTTGAGATGCTTGAAATACATTTGCCTATTGAGAAGCATATCAACACATATCTCAATTTCATGTTAGCTAAGACCTTGTAGTAGGAAAAATAAATTTCCACACAAATATTTAAGATTATTCTTCTTGAAATAATCATTAGAGGAAATCATTAAGTAACATTGCAAAGTCCCATTTTAATACATTGTAAATATATTATTCCATTTATTGAAGAGTGTATCATTGAACTTGAGAAAAATATTTCTCTCTTGAAGAGCCTTTAATCTCAATACACTAACATATAATAAAGTTTTTACAAAAAATGTCAATGAGTTAATATGTGACGTATCAAATGAAGTACTCTAGAAATCAAACATAGGAAACTTACTTGAATATGAATTTAATATTATTGAAGATCAACTCTAGTTCTTTTAAAATTCCACCAAAAGATAATTTTCTAATATTAATTTGGTATAGGTAGCTTCTAGCATGCCTCAACATCTCCACATAAGAAGGATCATATTTCATACCTTGAGCTCAATACTATAAATAACAAATTTTCATACTCATAGATACTAGAATGAACTTTATAGAGATTCTTCACTAATATCTCAACATCTATATTAAAAAGAATCTTTTTTGCCTGAATTAAATGTTGTTAATCCAAAATATAGAATCAAATTTCTTCCCCATGGATCTTTGATTCAAATAAAGATGTAAAAGCCCTACTAGTAAAATTCTTATATGTAAGGAGAATGCATCCATGAACAATAGTGATAAGATTCATTGTCATTGATGAGAGAAGCTCCTCAACATACTTAATGCTCCATATATGTCAAGAGCTTGAATGCATTAGCCAATTTTAATTTAGTATCTTGTAGAAAAATTTTTATGGAAATATCCTCTTTCTGTCTTTACTACCTTAGTACCCTTGTTTGTAATTTTCACTATCTTCTTACTTCAACACTCTAATTTCTTTACCCCTTTAAATGGAATTATCATTAGTGGTCCTTCAGTAGTAATAGAAAGATGAATCAAAAGAGTTCTAAGCTAATGTATAAGAAGAAACTCATTGTATGGTTCATATAATTATGCATGTACAAAAAAACTTACTTCATGATTCCACAACTGTAAAGGGATGACATACCTCTTGCAACTCTAACTCTACCTCCAATATGCCAAGTTTTGTAGAAACACCAAGGTAGTACACATATATAATAACAACAATAAGAAGAAGAAGGTAATATGTTTCCTCCTCCACCTAAAGCTTCATGGAAATAACATGTCATAATACATGTACCAGTATCAATAAAATTAGGGTTTTCATAAGTAGTGACAACAACATAGAATATACAAGTAGGCTACCTAGATATGGGCACCATGTCCACCACCAAGGACATGCAAGTCATCATTGACAATGTTTTCTTCCTTTTCATCTCAAAATAAGGAGAAAAGATTAAATGTTCTACACAAAATTCATTTCACTTAATAAATACAAACCAATCATTCACAAAGTGCTACCATTATCACTACATGTTAAGGTTCTTAGATAAAGTGTTTATGATGTGAATTAAATTTGCATGGATGTAGCCAAGGTTAAAATGTTTCATCTAATAACATAGGAGGAAAAGCTTACTGTGGAGTATGCAATGATATAGATGCCTATACTAGATACTTCGTCTATGCTACTATTCAAACAAGGCCTAGTCTATATTTTGGATGCATTATTGCTATTAATGTTAACATTGTTGTTAATCTTTTAGTGGTAGAAGCATAGTTATATGTTGATATTTTCATAGAACTTGTGATGAAAGTGAAATCATGATACATTGATGTTTTTTTCATGGAACTTGAGGAGCTAAAAGTATACTATCTTGTTTTATTTATCCTCAATGATTACTCTATGGAAGATCAAATAAGGAAAAAGTATACCTTTTTGCTTTTTCACACTCTTGAGATTATTCACCTTGAAGACTAGAAATTTTCATATGAGTAGTGGCTTGCTTTTAGTGTAGAAAATAATTTGAAAATTATTGTACTTGGGACCTTACATCCTAGTAGATATGTTGGACATGTTGGTGAATTAACTTTTGAGATTAGAGATTATCATAATGCTAAATGCATAATGGAGTAGAAATAGAATCTCTTTGAAAAGAAATTGTAATTGTTGATGAAAGGAAAACAAGCCTTCAAGCTTAATAAAATAAATTTTAAAGTCATTAACAATCTTATCAATTATTTGAGGTCATTTCAAGATTCACAGAAGTTAAGATTAGAATACTCGAATATTTTAAATTACTTTTGAAAGATGTATTTCAAAGAGAAGATCATGCAATTGAGGTAATGACTAGTTATGAACACACAATTTTGCATGTATGCATAGCATGTTTGTTGTTTATTAAGATTGGAAATAGCAATTTGAAGGATCTTGCAAACTATTGAGGTTTTGCAAAGATATAGATCCATTAACATAACTCTATAAAATGATGTACAAAATCATTGTTATGAATTTTTGCATAAATACAATCAACATGGATGCTAGAGTAGTGAGTGCTTAAAATCTACAACTTGGAAGATATGGAAATACCATTATGGAAATTTACTGTATATTTTCTTTATATAAGATGAATGATTTAGTACTTTTATAGATATATATATTTGTGTGTGTACTTGAAACACCGTCAAATTTGGGCTACAATGTCTCGACTACAAATTTTCCTAAGTGTCAACATGAAGCCACTTTCTACAAATTTCTCTAAGTTCTAGAACTACGCTCTTCATTGCCCCATAGCATAGTCAGCCTAGTGGAAAGTGTAGTCAACTCCAAAAACTAATTTTTTTGCAATTTTCTCTAAGTGTCATTATGAATCAAGAAGTGACAAAGTGTTTGAAGTATTGGGACTACGCTCTCCACTGCCCCAAAGTGTAGCACTCAGCAAAGAGAGTAGTCAACAAAAAAGGCCAATTTTGCAAATTTTTCTAAGTGTCAAGCTAGCCATTGCAAAAATATTCTAAGTGCTAAGACTATGCTCTCCACTACCCTAGAGCATAGTCAAGCGTAGTCAACATGGAAGCCCAACTTTTGCAAAAAATTTTAAGTGCTAGGACTATGCTCTCCACTACCCTGGAGTGTAGTCAAGCATAGTCGACATAAAGGACTAATTTTTGTAGATTTTGTCTAAGTGTTGAGACTATGCCCTCCACTTCCATTGAGCATAGTCAAGCATAGTTAGCATGGAATACCAATTTCTACAAATTTTTTTGAAGTGTTGGAATATGCTCTCCTCTAGTCCAAAGTGTTGTCAAGTGTAGTCAGGTAGAACAACCTCCAAAGGCCTCCACAATGCAACACTAGCATTTAGCTCAGCTCTTATACACCATTGGCAAGCGTAGTTAGAAAAATGCATTTTTTTACCCCCTTTTTATCCCTAAAATTGCACCTACGTTTGACCCCACTCAAGACAATGAAGAGTGTAGTCCCAAAGCATGGTCTCCAAAGCTACATTTTTCAAGTACATTATGGTCCTCTCAGTGCATATACATGAAAATGGTAATGTAGTCATAGTCTCTTAGCCTTGAAAAGTCTAGAGTAGAGCATAACACCACTAGCCTCAGTAGAAAGCATAGTTGGATGACAAGGTAGTCCCAACCATTCCCTCTGCCACATGATAATCTCTCCACATTTCACGCTAACCCTAGGCCTATAAATAACCCTACCATCAACATTTTAGGGGTTGGAAAATTTTGGGAATTGGAAAATTTAAAGTGCATTTAGCATTTTGAAAAATCAAGGCATTGGTAGATCTTTGGATTAGCATTTGATGAAGTTGTAGATGATGCAGCCCCACTACAGCCCAGTAGAACACCATAGCCCATGGTACACTACAACGGCCAACCTAACAGCCCAAAACACCATGACAAGCACCAATCTTCATGTCTAGACACCTTTGAGATTGTGATTATGCTCTCCAATATGCCTACTGTACACCGCATACCTTCTCACCCCTTTTGAAGTTAACTATTCTCAACCCCATTTGGGGTGGTGTTCTATTTCTCTCTCTTTCATTTTTCACATTTTCTTTACCTTTTTGCTATTTTCAATGCATGGTCATGTTACAACTATGCTCTAGTGGTAGTCTTCATGTGTCGACACCCTCATTTTTGCCAAAATCCTTGACTATGCTTGCCTCCCTTGGGCACCTATGACTACACTCTACATAGTTAACACTGTTGATAGCGTCGACACCACTAACATCATCAACACTATTAACACCATGAACACTGTTAGAACACTTAGCACCATTTCACACTAACATCGTGGCTAACCAAGTAACACCATGGTTGCATCCAACACCCTGATTGCATCTAGTAAAGTTTTTGTTGGATTAACAAGACCATTTAGGGCACTCCATCTCTACCTCCAGTAGGCCCTCATATGGATGTGAGGTTAGGCTATGTGCTGTGAATCCCTTGATGTTCTAGCCACCAAAGTTTTTATTCATTATAGTTTCTTGACACTAGAAGGAGGGCTGAATCATCTTTTTAGACACCGTTCTGGTTGTCTTGCATGTTCTCTACATCATAGTTATCTATCAACCCATCGGTATAAATTGGACATTGTAGTTAGTCCCCCTAGGATCCTGTGTAGCAAACCAAATCACACTCCTCTATACTATTTTCCTAAGCCTCTATGCTCTCAACATAGAAAGCATAGTTAGTTCTCAGTGTAGAGAGTGTAGTCTCCATAGTTAGCCAGCTTTCTACAGTCTCTAGACTTATCCATTTTTCNTCTCATGATGGTAGAACCAAGGAAATCCCTTAACAATGAACAATACAACTTCCTATGTTAAAAGATCCAAGCAAGGTTACCTATATATTGCCTTGACATGGAGGAAAAATGGAATTTTAAACTAATACACTAGGATAGATGAGAGTATATCCCTTCCTCATTTGACATCATCCCACATAGATTCCCATCATCAGTTGTTGTCCCAACTCATCTAAGCAGGTGAGCACAATGTAGGGACAAACTATCAAGAAGCCCTATAAGAGGAAGAAGAAGAGTTTGAAGCTTGCTCAAAGAATGAGAGTCCCTTCCACACCATCTTCCAAAAACCACTCCCTAGTTTAGCCACCCCTTGGGTTCAATTCACCCTTCCTCCCTGAGACAATTATAACACCAACATCACCTTACCACTCCATTAGGCTTAGGTTGATGCCTGTAGTGGCAATGCATCAAACGTAATACATGTAATATGATGTAACTATTCCATTTAACTTACCCTTCATGGCATCATCTTAACCTAATTAGTCATATTTTCCAATAGTACTCACACTTACTCAACCCTATGTTCACATAGGGGCTATCTCTAGGCCCAAAACAACTCAGACACCTTACATTCTGCCTATTTTTTTGGTGCCCTCAGTGTCAGTCCAACCCATGTGTGCATGGCTTGCCTTAGTCACTGTGACCATAGCCCAACCAATGCATCAACCACATCATGTGGCTCTATAATCTACAATTCAAACCTAGGTTGTACAACCAGCACAACCAATGCAATCAGCTAGCGCATCTCAAAACTTATATCAAGCATTCCATCTAATCCAAAGTTTGATGGAGGAGGTAAGGCAATTCAAAGCTACTTTCTCTAAAACCATCAAGGTGGTGGACTTCTACTAGGAAAACCCTATAAGTCCTATGGTCCCATCCATAACTCTGCCTACTTAGGTCCTGTTGCCTCAACTCACCAAGTACAAAAATAAAGGGAACCCCAACATGCACCTAGTTACATTCAAGTCCAAGTGCCTATTGTTATAGGCCTAGCTGCATGCCATCATGCATGTGTTTGCCATTTCACTAGCTAGCAAAGCCTTAGATTAATATCAAGAACTGTCCATAGGTTCTATTTCCTTTTTGGAAGGCCTCTTAAGCTAGTTCACGATGCACTTCAGGTACAACTTAAAGCCAAAAGTAATCCTAGACCAGCTAATGTAGATTAACCAAGGCTACCTAGAGCCTACACAAAAATTTATCCAATGTTAGAGTGCCTCAATGAATGAAATTTAAGAGCCAATAGCTAAGATGCACCTCTTGGCCATCTTCAAGGATGCAGTTAATGACTTCATCAAATAAAAACTATACTACTTAGCTCTGTAGTCTCTAATTGCTCAAACTAAGAGCATAGAAGACATAGCATAAGCTATCAAGGACCCAACCTATGTGGCCTACAAGAACCAGCATGCAAAAAAGTAGAATGCAATAGTGGCAATGATAGCCACACATGCTAAAGCAACCAACCAGGGGCCAATGGCTAGGCAACCCAAAGCCCTAGCTCACAAAGCTACCAACTCTAGCACCCAGGTAACCAACCCACCTACATCTGTAGTGGCCATAGCACAAGCTACTCCAAGGCCTAACTTTGAGTGCAAGGATCACTTAAAGTATACCCCATTTCCACTAAACCCTAAGAGCTACTTGATCATCTATTGAAAGTTGGGTGCATCCAACATAAGCAAATTTTTGAGGATGCCCACAAAAAGCACAATAGGTACTGCAAGCTACTAAGGAATCCCATCTCAACAACAACAAATGAGCTCCTAGTCCCACAACACTTTAAGTTGGACCAATTCTATCATTACCACTATTTGTCTAGTTAGAACATGGACTTCTGTTGAGCTTTGCAAGATAATATGCAAAGGATGATAGATAGGCGCAAACTAGTGCTTGACATGGCAAACCAGATTAGGCCCTAGAACTAATCCCTAAGGGTGTACAATGACCCTCTAAAAGTGAATGGTCCTAGGTACATCATAAACACCATCAGCATGGGTGGCAAGTTAGAATTGATGTAGCAGCTTTTTGTGGTCCAAGTGTCATCTAATAGTGCAAAGGTTCCCTCAACCTCCATAAGTTTTAGACCTCCATTCATTATTAAAGCATCACCTCAAGTAATCACAACACCCTTCGTGGTTAGGGTTCCATAGCCTGTTGTCACAACAACTACTCGACTACCATTTGTTATTTGGATGCCACAATGTGCTAGCCCCTCACCTACCTAAAGCCTAGTAGTGAGAAACACATTAACCCCTTCTCATCCAAGGTCTAACCCCACTAGCAACATGGGTAGACCCACTAGGTGCCAAAGCAAGAGACCCAACAAACGCCTCACTAGTGAAATGGCTAGGTGACAATGAGACCAATGAATGCTTGGTCCGTCAAAGTTGGTCCTTGTCTTTGTAGTCCCTATGGCCGAAGCAATTGAAAAGGCCACAACCAGCAAACCAAAATTGAGCACTAAGGCTCCCAAATAGGCCAAGTAAGCTAAGCCCAAGTCCCCTCCATGGGAGATCCATCTCTTAGGCCACATGGAGGAGGTCAAGGCCAAAAAAATGGCCAATGGAAAAGACTTTTCCAATGCATTAGCCTAGGTTAAGAAAGTGCTCAAATAAAAAAATAACCTCATCTTCCCATTAGGAAATGTTGATGTAGATGTTGGCCTCCATTCTTGTTGTAGAGAGCATCCTTGCAAATGAGAATGCCATCCATGCAGTGATGTTGCCCCCAACACCACAAGAATTGGGTTCAACATCCCTAGTGTTTCGTAACAAGGTAGGCAAGGTTAACCCTGAATAAGGGGAGGTCTTCACAGCTCTAATGTTTATTACCAAATGTATTGGGCAATGCCAAATCTGAAAGGTTTACGTCAATGACAAGGTAGCAACAAACATAATACCATACACCATCTTCAACAAGCTAGGCCTCATAGACCAAATTGTAATTAGCCACATGATAAAGTGTGATACATGTGTGTTTATTATCATTTTATTATTATATTCACAAAATCCATAAAAATTATCAAATATAAAATCATAAATATTTTCTCTATCTTCTACTATAACAACACAATTTTTCATTTGTATCATATGTATTCTAATCTCTTTTATATTCGCTAAATCCAATCATATACATGAGCATTCCTAGAAATCCACTCAACATCATCTTCAAAGCTTATGACTAGATTGCATTGCATTTTGTATGATAAATCCCATTGAGCATTAGTAAATTTCCTAGAAAAAATAATGTATTTTTTATTCTAACATTTATTCAAACCAAGTGTGTGTTTCTATAGTGTTATGTGTAGATTTTGAACACCAATGAAATCATAGATAATGCTAAGAGTCCACCAAAGATCTTAAAAAATATATCAAAAGCAAGAAGAGCTTCTATCACATTTATACGTTTGAAGGATATGATCCTTCCACTAGTCATTTTGACTTATCATCGATAAAAAGCTCATGGATAACTCTCTAGGGAATTGATCATGGCTACAATAGATGATCTCAAAGAGACCCTAATTAACATGGAGCTAGAGAATGATTGCACATTCTATGTAGTTTGGAATCTGATGTATGATAAATATTAACCTTAACATATGTAGGATCTCCAATATTGAATGGCATAAGAGGTTAGTCATAGTTTTTCATCTAACCACTTAGCTAGAGGGTAGGAGGACAAAGTAGATATTAAAGAAAATGTGTCTCTCCATCATGAAGACTCATGATCAAAAACCCCTGACCAAAGTACATCTAGAACTCAAAATGATGATCTCCTTCCCAAGTTCTATCATATGCATTTATTTGGATCTTCCTATGATGATGATGCTACTTTGTTTCACTAGGAAGATTATCACAAGCTTACTAAAACTATGCACATTCCAAAAAAGCATGTTCATGATAGCTACATTAAGCAAATCAACATCATGGATGTTCCAACATATAGATGGTATACTATTTATGATCCCTAACTTTACATCCAATATTTTGATACTCCTTACAACTTGTAAAGAATCATAAGCAATCCATAGAAGTTGTGGTCATTTTCCCATACTTTCATCAAATGCATAGAGGAATAGTTTAAATTCTTGCCCCTAAAATCAATTTAGATATATGTAGATATGGTCAAAATATTCTACCAAAAATTTTAGACCTATATAAGTATTTCAAACATCTAGAAAAAAATGATCGACTAAAGGATTAGAGCTCATAAACCTCTTGACATCACCATGAAGAGATACATGAAAATTCCATATTCCTATTCAAATCATGGCTTTACCCAAAGGAAGTATTTAATGCCCATTATGAAATGCCTAAGATAGAAAACAAGAGTGCATAGATATGTACATGATGGACTAGATACACAAAAATTATGTGATTCAAATCAAAATACTCATGTGTATCATTACAAGCATAAAGGGTGAATGGTGGAAGTGATAATATATTAAGTACAATCATGATTCTACATGTAGAAGAGAGGATAACAACATTAAAGACCCTATTGAACCTCCCACTATAGTTGAGGTCTTGGTGCAAGAAATAGACAAAACCAATAAAGCCTTGACAAACTTGACTCATAGAGTGGGCTGAGTTTGAAACACAATGAATGAAAATATGCTCACTACCCTTACGGAAATTGATGATAAAATGGTTGAAGCTCTATCCAAATCAACCACACACCATGAATGTAGAAAGAGTTATGAAGGAAAGAATAATGGGAAGCTCTCTTAGTCTAAAAGAATTCACAAAGATCTCAATTAGACTTCCTCATCCTCCAATGATGAGAGTCCCTATGAGTATTATGTAGAGCCTCATTACTCATAATGCTACCTAGTAATGACCTACATGATTAATGAGATGGGATAATCTAGGATGTCTTTGAATCTCAAATTTTTCAAAAGGTAAATAATAAGAAATGCATACCTTGGTCATTTATACTATCCTAAAGGTACCTATCCACACCCATGCAATAGTACTAATAGTGGAAAGCTCCAAATTCTTAGGGTGTTTCTTCATGGAATCTATCTAGTTTAACGCAATAACAAATGATACTTCCCATGAACCCCTACTTTCAAAGTGTGAAAATATGTACTTAACAACCCTCATTGATGATACCTTAATAGTATATATCTATCCTAGGAGGTCCTACCAACCAAGCTTCTTAATTGCAATAGTCACTTCAACTTTCTAGTTTTATGCAAGGTGGGATACCTAGTCAACCATAATTGAGAAAAGAAAATTACATTAATCTTACTTTCATATATGTAACTAGGTAATATTACTAATCTTCTATTGATTTGGTTGTAGAGGAAAGCTTAAGGTCCCATGGTAGAAAGCTCTTCCAAAAGCACAAGAGTGAGCACCAAGGGACTAGATTTACCTCATCCTCTTTATCTTGTGGGGAGAATATTAATATGTATGAGATATAATCTTGCATCTAGGAGATCTCAATGATGTTCCTTGAATTAAATCAAAGCATAACATTCATTTTAGGAGTAAGTTCCATAAACACGTCTAGCTAATACAACAAGATGATAATAGATGATGATGTTCTCATCATCTTCATGTCCAAGGTAGCTACATGGGTAATTAAGTTGAAGAAATATTTAAAAAATAATCATGTTCTAGTATTCTCATGATGGATATTTCAATGGATAAAAAGGTTCATTACATATCTCTCTATGACTCTACTTTGCAAATCAATATCATCTCATTTTAGTAGTATCTTGATTCAGAGATTTCTTCTCTTAAGAAAACCAACATCTGGTAGGAACTTGTAGATAAATCCTACACATATCCTATGGAAAAATTAAGTGATTTAATAATAATAGTCACAGGAAAGTCATATCCTCTATATGTTCTAATGATTAGATCAAAAAGCAAGATGTCAGATAACTTTCCTATTATTATGAGGAAGGCCTAGTTAAGCATCACTGATGCTAGGTTGGTTTTCCAAGATCCTCCTCATAAATTTAGTAGGAAAAATGTGGCTGGAAAGAAGCTCTACAAGAAAATACCTTATGGTCCATCCTAGTTAGGCAGTGTCATATGCATATGTTGTTTAAATGAGTTAGATAGAATATTTTTTATTGATGGGAAATACTTAAAGTACCACAATGAATATCTTTCATCTATAAGCATGCCTAATACTAAATTTTATACTTAGATATCTACTAAGTGATATACATGGATCCATCATATGGAATAGGAATCCTCTATACCATGTCAAAATTTTTCTTTTCTTTCTTCTATTTTTGTTTATGCATTTTAATAATGATGGTTAATTTAGTTAGAAATTTTGTACTTCTTGAGCTTATTGGATAATCATCTATGATATTTTCTTTTTTTTAGTATGTTTTTATATGTTTGTATCTATGTGTGTATGAGTGTGTGTGTAAAAAAACTGATTAATGTGCTTTATGAATGCTCACCCAATAAGTCAATGATTGATGGATGAGTTATAGATATGAAAAGGATGCAAGAGTGTCAAATGGGTTCAAAGTGAAGCCTTGATTGATGGAATTCCCATGAAATAAAATCCACCCACCCACTTTTCTTCATCTATTTCCCATAAACAAGGCTCAAACTTAGTGAAGAGCCATGACTCACATTGTAAGCTATTGAAGCTAATGCTACTAGAACCATGATTAGGTGATGGATCCACACCATAGGCTATAAGCTCTAGAATCTTTAATGAGTGCTTGATCATTGGAAAGGAAAGGGAATATCATTGAGGATTCATATGATCACCGAATGGGTCTAATCAGTATGATTAAACCAAGCTACACGTGTTACCATGCCTAGTCATCCTAGTCAAAAGAGGTTCATGATGTCATGAACTTTTGCATGTCATGTGATGAGGAATGAATTCTTATGTTCATGCAAGTTGAAGGCTCCAAATGATGATCTAGCACTCTAGTCATTCTTATGATTCCCACACATCATTAAGAATCCTCTTCCTATGAAATGAAGGAATAAATTAATTAAATGAAAAGAAAAAAAATATGAGAAATAAAGAAAAAATGAAAATAATAATAATAATAATAACATAAAAATGATAAGAAGAAGAGGTAATGTGAAGAGAAATGTAAGTCTAAGTTTATCGCTTGATACAAATTGGTATTTTTACCATCCAAAACTAATCTTATTGTTACTACGATCAAGACCAAAATGAATGGTTGAACCAATACTTATGCAATCCATTCTTATGTTCAACCTATTTCCTTGATTACTTAACTTATTCAAATTTCTTAGTTTAAGACCATATCTTACTCATCCCTACCAATGACCATAAAGGCCTAGTAGGATCTTTCTTAGTAAACTTTGATAATATTAATTGTTGCTTCCATCCAAATTCTAGACCCATTCATTCTAAGAATATACCTTGACCCTATTTGAATTTAAAATATTCCATTTATAAGTTCATGACATTGTAACCTTACTAGGATGTGGGATTAATAAGCCAACCAAAGGAATCAATAAAATGTTTTCAATAAAGAATTATTTAAGGAGCCTACTATGCGTACATGCATGGATGAAGGAAAAAAATAAGATCTTAACTTCTAAATGTTTCATGATATGTTAAATTAGTTTAGCTCCATTAGTGATTGGACCATGAAAGAATAAAAGCTAGATAACACTAGAAGTTTTATGTTTAATAATATCCTTGAAAGAAAGACTTGGAGATTGATCCCTATTGTATGTATGAGTAGTTGTGAAAGGATGTGATAACAGATCCTTTTCAAAATGGAGGATGTGCTCATGTGCTCTCATGAGCTAATTGAATGATTGGCTAGATTTCTAATGATGTTGCACTCTCACTCTCTTTCTCTTATCCATCATTCATTCTATATCTCTTTTATTTCATTTCTTGTCCATTATTATATATGACAAGAACTTGATAGGATAAAGAAAAGGATAAGATTTGATCATTCAAGAAGATGAACTTGCATTGAATGCTAATGTCTTACTAGTTGTTGGAAATCCATGGATGTCTCATAAACAAGTTTCACAAGGGTAAGAAAGATAGGTACCTACTATGGGGATGATGAATCATGTTGTACATGAGCCTCGATATCGAGTATTCGATATCAGGGTGGCTGCGATATCGAGTACATGATATCGTGGCCCAAGATGTGATATCATGGGGTATTCCTGGGCCTATAAATACAAACCTTGGGCACATGATTCAAGAGGAGTTTTTTAGTCAAGTAGAAAAATTCTTGCAATTTTTTCATTCAAGAGTTAGAATATTTTCCAAGTGCCTGCAGTAGGAGGTCTAAGTGTAATTGGATCTTTATTCAAGCATTGATATACCTGAACATACCATTGT
>MNCI01021803.1:1603877-1643667 GCA_015680685.1 Gnetum montanum
GATGTAGGGATACCTTGCAACTCATCATTGGCACTGTTACTAGGAAATTTAGTTCTACATGTGCCATCTAAACTTAGTGAAACTTAGTAACCTTGTTGTTCAAACCCTAACATCAGATCTTACAGAAACAAAATTATTATTATAACTAAATTAAATATTAACTATGCATTGCATATATATTCATTAATATAAAATGTCTTCTTCTCACTGGAGCCTATCTCCACCCAGGATAGACCAAGTGCCTCAATAATACCCAGTGGTATATGTTCATCGCAATGAGTATGTACTAGACTTCACCTTCATCTTACGTCAAGATGAAATGCTATAGTGGTGTGACATGGAAGGAAACATTTTTTTGTCACAGAATCAATCTGTTCTATCTATGCTTTAGCTAATGCTTGGATGACATGGACTTCAACATCTTCATGGGGAGTATGAGATGCAAGATCCCAATTGAAAGGATTACCATCCCACTAAAGCACAAACATTAAGGAATCGTCCACTAGAGTAACAATATGAGCTATTGAAGGACAAGGGGTCAAACACTTTTCCACCTCTGCTTGGCCCATTGGATGGAGGCAAACACTTCTTTAGGAACTTTTCCTTTGATGACACTCCTATCTTTGACTTTGATCAAGGGGCCCTCAACCAGAATGTGCAATCCACAATTCATAATCTTGGTTCTGGTTAGAATGAATCCAATGACAAAAATGGATTTGGAGACGCAAGTCATGATAAGGAGGCAAGTGGAAGTCACAATTACAAGTGTGGTTGCGATCATCAAAGATAAGGTAGTAGGCACTAGCATGATGTAAGCCCTTCTTCCTCTTCCCCTTTGTCATCTTCTTCTTCTTCATCTAGCTTAGATCATGGTCACAGAGGACATGATTATGATGGAGGTGACCAACAGGATTGAAAAAATAGAAGGGACCATTGAGACAGTCATAATCAAAGGTGTGGGTAATCCAAAGAGACCCACCACCATGAAATAAGGGTTATTAGAGAACACTGTAGGCACCATCACTATGACCTTGATGAACCTATACTTGCCACTCGGAGCATCTTAAACATTGCAGAGGCTATGAGGATTCCAACAAGGCATGTAAATAATATCATAATAAAGAGGTTATACATAAACAACATCCCTCAATTTGAAGGAGGCTATGACATTGATCCGCAAAATCATCTCCAAGCCTTCCAGGATGCATGTGCCTTGCAAAATATTGAGAATGACTAGCAGAAGTTGAAATTATCTCCAAGGACACTCATTAGGATAGTAGAAAGCTAGTACTAGTTCATGAAATTGGAATCAATCAAGTGGTGGAGTATAATGTTAGAATTGTTTAATGACAAATATCAAACATAATCTTGAGTGTCCAACCTGAGGAACTAGATCCAAGGGTGGAAATAAGGAAACCATGAGCCCTTGGATGCTGTTATTGGCCAATACTACTCTCTATTACATAGTGTCCTAGCCATGGATATTCTCAGCTTGTTCAAGTCTACCATATTATAAACGGGCTATGATCTGAAATAAGGAAAACTCTTGATGTCTATGCTCAAGGGAGACTGAAAATGTTAAGTGCCCATCGAATCCAAAAGTTAGTTGACTATGTAGCTTGGGAGAAGGGAGAATTGAGAAAATGAGAAAGTGCAAAGGAATACAACAAGGACTCTTCCATTCACAAAAGGGGGTTCAATTTTGCAACAGTGAGGATGAGTCAACAAGAGATGAGGTGGCTAATCAGAAAACCTTGCCACTCTAGAAATTTTAGTTTGAAATTATAGCTAAGGTTGACCAATTATGGGACTCCATGGACAATAAGTTTCAAGCTATTTTAAAAATTTCTAAAGAATCCAAGGAAAAAAGTGATGAGCATGCGCCCCAAAGATGTAAGGAAGCTAAATGTGCCATATCCAAGGCTAAGGGTAACATGGATATGATAGAGATGGTTGTAGATAGTGAATCAAATGATGATAGTAGATGTGATGTCTACTAGTATGAACATCCCAAGGGATGTTGTCCAATTGTGCAACACTTGTAAGATTCTAGGATGTATGCCTTACATCCATGACTTGCACAAAGGAAAACATCCAAAAGATTACCTTATCCACAAGGCAACTCTCAATAGTTCCACCAACCATAGCAATATTAGCCAAGTGGAACTCCATTACAACTTAATGAATTATACCAGTAATGGAAGCAACCACAATCATGGGCGTTGGCACCTCCAAGATAGTAGTATCCCTACTGATAACTAGATCCCTATCATTATTATTTTTAGCAACCTTCATCTCCATAGAACTCTTCTGGTCATGTTTCTACTTACCAACATCACCACTACCCTCCTAAAGTTTACCAACCATATGTAAGAAGGGATGACACCTACTATCCTCATGCTTCTCTTATTTCTACAACTACTCCTCTGCCTCTTGCATAGCTACTCCATCCATGCAAGGTGAATTACTTGACCAACCACAACAAAGAAACACTATGAGGGTGGTTCATCTACAACCAATTAGCCAACCAAGTGGGTTAGAACCATGATCAAAGAAAAGACCCTTCATCTGACCTCGCAGTCCACCAAAGCCCTCAGACACACAATGGTTGATGGTCTTACTCTTCCACCTTCCTCTACATCACCTTTATTTGCATTCCCTTCAAACAAAAACCCATCTTGAATCCATAACATGATGTTGACCCATGCTATCTCTAACTGGATTCAAGCTATCAGCCTACCTAGGAAGTTAGCCGATCTTGGGAGTCCCTTAGTATATTTGCAAATTTTTGGGAATAACCCTTGTAAAGCTCTTCTTAACACTAGTTCTAGTGTTAATCTGATCTCACATGAGATGTACACTATGTGGAACCTTCCTCCCTTGAAGAAGAGAAACATCAGGCTAGAGCTGGTAGACCAGTCCATCACATTTCCATTGGAACTAGTAGAAGACATCATGACCACCATTTATGGGTGTTCATATCCTACTAACTTCCTAGTAATTAAGGTGGAGAACTGCAAGGGGGACTTCCAAATTATTATGGGAAGGACATGGTTAAGCAGTATTGATGCCAAAATGGACATTAGAGATCTTTCCTTAGAGATATCCAAAGAAAATGAATTTGGGAAGATCGAGCAAAAGAGGGTTCCATGTATTATGTACAATGATTCAAGGTGTCATTGTGTGTTGACACTATGGTCAGTGAAGTGAACATCTATCTCTACATATAAGCAATGTGCACTAGAAGTTAAAATCCAAAGATTTCTGTATGCAGTAACCATAAAACAAGAAGGCACCTAGTGGCTAACAACTGATTCTAGCAATAGTACATTGTGCATGGAACCTACTAAGGGCCTAACATGTGATTATGTTGCAAGTATCAATGGACTCAAGCAAGTTCATCACTAGCTCTCTAAGGGAGTAAATGATGATATCAATTAGGGAGAGTTTGAGATTCCTAACAATTTCAAATAAGAACCCCTTGAATTAAAGACACTACCAACTGGAATGGAGTATGTGTTCTTAAAAAATGGAAATCTAGTCATCATTAATGCCAAACTTGCTGCAAGACAAAAGAAGATGTTGATGAATGTTGTGGGAAAATGGTTAGCATCCTTTTCCTAGTCATATTCTAAGCTCACAAGAATAGATCCAAGAATATGCTAGCACTAGATATACACTAGACATTGCTATTAAGCCAAAATGATAGTCGTAGTGGTGATTAAATCCCAAATTAAAGTAAAGTGTCAAAGAGAAGATCAAGAAACTCCTCAAGGTGAGATTCATCTACCCTATTGTAGATAGTGAGTGGCTTAGCCCACTCATGATCGTAACCATGAAAGAAGGCAAACGATAGTTGTGCATCGACTTCTAGCTACTCAATATGGAAACTTTCAAATATCATTTTTCATTTCCTTTTGTTGACCAAGTGCTAGATACCATTTCTATGCACAACTATTATAGCTTTCTATATGGTTATAGTGGCTATAACCAAATCAAAATCACACCAAAGGACTAGGTGAAGATGACTTTCACAAGTCCTTGAGGGATTTTTACTTAACATCAAATGCCATTTGGTGTATGTAATTCCCCAGCTATATTTCAATGATTACTCCTTAGCATTTTCCAACAACAAATTGGTAGTGAGGTAGAAGTCTTCATGGATGACTTTTCTACCTATAGAGCTACATTCGAGTAAGCCCTAGACTGTCTTAAGTAGGTGTTAAGGAGATGTGTTGGAACAAACCTTAACTCAATTGGCAAAAAAGCCATCTTATTATCTAGGAAGGCATAGTCTTGGAGCACTATATCCCAAAAAAAAGAATTGAGGTGGATCTTGAAAAAGATAAGGGTTATCCAAGGAATAACCTATCAACTAGAAATAGTTAAAGAAGTGTAGTCATTCCTTAGTCACCTTGGATACTACTAGTGCGTCATTAAGAACTTTTCCAAAATTTCCAAGCCATTGGTTAAATTAATAAAGAAAGATGCATCATTTGTCTAGAATCCTACATGTGAAACAACATTTCAATAGCTGAAGTAGAAGCTTGTTGAGACTCCAATTCTACAAGTACTTAATTGTTCTAGGCCATTTCATGTGATGACCAATGCATCAAATTATGCTTTGGGGGTAGTGCTTATGCAGATGGATGATCAAAGATGTCCCTATTACATTCACTTCATAAGTTGAAGTATCATAGATGCATAACTGAGCTACACCACTATAGAAAAAGAGTTTATGGTGGTGGTGTTTGCCTTAGAAAAGTTCAAGCACTATATACTTGGTTATAAAGTGTTCATGCATACAGATCATAGCATAATCTAGTTTTTAATGAATAAACCAATGGTGAGCCCTTGTGTCATATAGTGGCTCATGATTTTGCAAGAGTTTGATCTCACAATAGTAGATCAAAAGGGTATGAAAAATGTGGTTGCCAACCACTTATCACGACTAAGATGGGATGATAAGGAGAAAGAGAGTCTCTTATCTGATCAATTTCTTGATGAATATCTCTTTGTAGGGGCTGTTAGTGCATAAATTCCCAATGAATTAAGATGGTATGACATAATTCTTACTTATCTTCTCAACCAAGAACTTTTGCAAGTGTTGGACACCTGAAAGAAACAATAATTTCTTCACCAGGTTAAGTGTTTCATGGAAATCAACAGGAACCTTTAAAAAGTATGTTCTGATGGCCTGGTACGCTAGTGTGTCCCTAACATAGATTAGCTACACATTCTCCAGAATGCTCACAAAGGCCCTTGTGAGGGTCATTATGCTAGGAGATGCACGACCATAAAAATCCTCATGGCAAAATATAACTGGCCAACAATTTTTAGAGATGCACACCAGTTCATCTACACTTGTGATTGTTGTTAGAGAGATGGTGGAATGACAGCTCAAATGGAAGGGCCATAGCAATGGATTTAACCTCTTGAGCTATTTGATATTTGGGCCATTAACTTTATGGGTCCCATTGTGCCTATGTCAAATGGAAATGCATATATAATAGTCATGATTGACTATTGCACTAAGTGGGCAGAAGTAGCAACTATCACTGACTGTACATCCACTATTGCTACTTGGTTTGTACAATAGAACATCATAAATAGGTTTGGTATGCCTTGTACATTAATTTCTGATAATGGAACTCATTTCATAGGTGCCACTTTCTGAAAAATTATGTAGCACTTGGGGGTTGATCACAAACTCACAACACCTTATCATCCTCAATTCAATGGTCAAGCTGAAGTCACTAATTGGGAGATTATGAAAAGCCTAACATGCACTATTAGCAAGTACTAAAGGGACTAGATCACAAAACTAAACAATGCCCTTTTGGCCTATCTCTCTACATGAAATTTTTCCATAGGTTATTCTCCCTATGACCTCATGTATGAAAAACTACCAACATTGCCCATTCAATCCAAGCTTCATATGCTCTCTACAGACTATGACCTTGACATGGATCTAAGTCTAGCACAAAAGGAAAGATTAATGAACCTCAAATTGCTAGATAAAAATTGATTAATGGCCCTATCATCCAATGAAGTGCATAAGCCATTCAACAAGAAATGCCATGATGTCAAAATAAGAATAGTCAAGTTTCAACAAGGAGACAAGGTTCCCTACTAGAATTTTACACATGTACCTCAACAAACCAAGTTTCAAATGTTATGGGAAGGATCTTACATGAGACTTTTCCATCTAGGGCCATGATCATATATAAACCTAATAGCCCAAAGAAGAAGCAATTAGTCAACATCAAATAATTGAAACCTTTCCATGAGCCCAAAGCAACCAACTCAACAGACACCTTGCAAGATGGACAATCACACTCAATCTTTTAGATCTCCNAGCAACCAACTCAATAGACACCTTGCAAGATGGACAATCACACTCAATCTTTTAGATCTCCTATTTCCAACTTAGTCATGGGGAAGATGGCCATCCATACTGACACTTTAAGTAGCTCCTTAGTCTTTCAACCTTTTTTTTACACATTTTTGGTTTTACAACTTTTTTTTCATATTCTTTATTTTACATTTTTTTTGTTTTTCAAATTATTAATCTTTTCTAAGTTTTTGTTTTACACCATCATTAGTATATTTAATATTTCTTAAATATCTTTTACTTTCTTTTATATTTTCTCATGTTTGATATAATTTTCTACTCTTTTTGCTAATAAGGTGCTAGGTACAATAGTAATGAGCTACTCGATGATGGTATGTATCATTCGTGATTTGATTGTTTATGTTTGGTTTATAACTTTGAATGTTGTTTCTGAGAACTAGGACATGGTTTCTTTTCATGTAACAAATAATGAGTCTACATCAT
This sequence comes from Gnetum montanum, assembly GCA_015680685.1. NCBI lineage: Eukaryota > Viridiplantae > Streptophyta > Gnetopsida > Gnetales > Gnetaceae > Gnetum > Gnetum montanum. The sequence goes on from MNCI01021803.1 coordinate 1,610,716, forward strand.
CCACCCATCCACACATTCTATGGTTTTCCTTATTTTTGAAACATGCAATTCCTTTTTCATTAATACAACTTTAATAAATTTGTAACTTGTTTAGTTTCTAGAATTGGGAAGGATTCAAAGGTTTAGATAGGGTGTGGCTTCAAAGGGATGTGGTATTCTTCATGCTTTTTCATTTTCCTATGTGCAAGGGTGTTCTTGTGAACTTCTCACCATTCCATGTCATTCCACAATAGGAAGTTGAATAAGTGCTTACATGGTGTGGTCCTCATCAAAAAAAAAAAAAAAGATGAGCATTCAAAGCACATTCCTTGGAAAAAATAAATGTGAAAATGCATGGGTCATTGCATGGTGTGGTTTCCATTCAAAAAAAATATGGAAATTCAAAGCATATCCCTTAGACCAAATAAAAGGGCTACAAGCACTAATTATGGGAATTGTCTTATCTCCTATAACTAAGGCCCTTTCTCACTTCCTACTTCTCCAATTTGGAATGGTGGTTGTTTTGTCGAAGCATTCTTATGTCTCAGGGGATGGACTATTCTTAGAATGTTGATGCAAAGTCACTAAAAGTGGTTGGTTTTGGTCTACACTAAGGATGGATCCTACTGAGTCATTTAATCACAAACTCCACAAGGGACTTCATGTGACCATAATTAGGAACTCCATTCCATTCTCTCTCTTGTCCATCTATGCTTTTCATGTATCACCTGACTATCAATTTCATGTTTTGATTTGATGTTCTAGTTTGATGTGTCAAGATTCTCAATCAGTTACTTCTAGGTTTTTGTACTTAACCTTCTATAACCATTAATCATCCACAAAGGCCACACACTCCTTGGTTTGAAGTTATGCAAGGGCATAAAAGGCCTGTGCCTACCTTAGGGAGGACCCACTTGCATATCTTTTGGTTTGGTTAAGTTAAGTTCTTTAACCTTAGAAATGTTTACAATCAAATTCTTTTTATTTACCCCATCAATGCCATCCAATTGTGAGTATCTTCACAACTATTTTAGTAAATTCTTTCTTTTTATTATTGTGATTTTCTATGCCCTCTTTTCAGTATTCCTTGTGTTAAGCTTTTTTTGAATTTTATGGATCGCTTCTCTTACCTAACCTATTTGTTAATCTTATCACTAACATTATCAAGCAACCAATCTACCACAGTCACAACTTAACTAAGTATAACCACTGATGAGACAAGCTATTCAACTATTATGTGTTACACTTTATATACTAATCCTTGATTTTGTTGTGATTATAGTGGGAAGCATGGATTGGAAGAGAGACTGTCTTCACTGAGGATGATGCAACAATATCACTCACAGGAGATTGTTTATGACTGCTAGATCTCTTCTACTTATCCCTCATTCTTCCATTGCCAAGAGGGGTTGGATGTCCTTTGGATATAAGGGTGATCTTTCCTATTGTCATGAACACCAAATTTTTGTACACAATTGTAATGATGTATGCTCATGCATTATTGTATTTCTCTATTTCCTCTATGTCACTCTACATGTCTATCAAACATTTCATATCTCCTAATATATTTTGTAAGGGACTTGTTCCTCTTCTTTTGTACTCAAGGACACGTTTTCATTCAGTCGTGGGGGTATGATGAATCATGTTTTACATGAGCCCTAATATTTGGTATTTGATATCAGGGTGGCCATGATATTATGTACACGATATCAAGTATGTGATATCATAGCCCAAGATGTGATATCAGGTATGTGATATCACAATGTATTCCTAGGCCTATAAATTAAGCCCTTGGAGACACAATTCAAGAGGAGTTTTTCAATCAAGTAGCAAAATTCTTGCAGTTTGTTCATTCGAGAGTTAGAATATTTTCCAAGTGCCTACAGTAAGAGTTCTAAGTGTAATTGGATCTTTATTCAAGCATTGATGTACCTAAATACACCATTTTGCTGGCAATAAAGACGAGCTCTTTGATTCATCCTTGCAGCACTTGAGACTTTCTTTCTTTATGCATTTATACATTGTGATTTCATGTAGTTCACATTTAACGTTATTCATTCAGAAATTAATTAAAATACACAAGCTTGACCCCTTAGAACATATGTGTGACACTTGGTAGATCATAAATGGTTAGCATTTGACAACCTAGTAGTGTTTACACAAAGTTTAGGATGTGTCCAAGAAGTGGGGATGGTTACTAGTGTTAGGCTAGATTAGATAATATTTCACTTAGCATTTAATTACTCTCACTTTCATTATTTTTGTAGGTGATCAAATTGATAAAATATAAAATGATAAAAATCTTATGCCTCAATTACACTTAACCATACACTTGCATTTCACAAGTGAGACTGGGAAGAAAATGAATGGACAACACAAACTCACCATCTAGCTCCTAGCATACTTGGTAATTAAAGTCTATAGAATTTGACCAGATTGCACATGAAAACCTGTGATTTGTATAGTTGGGCATAGGGGTACCTCACCGCTCATTAGGGGAGGATCCACGTATGAATTCTTGATGGATTGGAATTGCAAGCAAGTAAGCTAAAGCTTTTTCATTAGTGATGGTGATGATTACATGGCATAAGGCACTTAATTGATATGGTATTTTACTTATGTGAGTGTTGACTCTTCAAGCTTTAAGATTTGATCATAATAAATCCTTCATAGTTTACCTTACTCATACTTATATTTAATTATTTTTGGTATTTTGATCATTCATTGATTTATCTAACACCTCTTTCCTAGCTTTTAGTTTATGAAAATGCATAAATTAATCATAAAAATAAATTTCCATGATCTTGAGTATCACCTACACTAAACTTATAATGTTTTTATTATCTATCTCTTCTTGTTCCTTGTTTGGGTAATTCTTGGTGACCTGGACATGTTTTCAACCTTATTGATAATCTTGAAAGCAAGTGAAGGTAGGTTAAAGGTCTAAATGGTAAAGTTTTAGATTTTTCCCTTGTTGAAAAATTGTGCTAATTCACTCCTTATGCCAGTTTATCCCTGCTATGTCAAAAAGCTAGTATATAGGAGGAATCCTTTCAAACTCATCCCATATTTGATTTCCATCCATGTCTTTTTTATTTCTTATCTTCTAAGCTAAAAAAAAGTAAAAATATTCTATATTTTTACCACTAAGATTGGATTAGTGATAGTTTTATACACTATCTTGTTAGTTCTTCTTGCCCTTAGTGTTCTTAGTATGGTTTAAGCTTGGTGTCTTATAACTTAAATTTCCAAAGGAGATACCAATCTAGATATGTATTTAATGAATTTATAAGTTTTTTAAACATGTGTACCTTATCACTTTTTTACCATGCATGCCATGACTCTATAGTTATGATGATGTTTCTCAAGTATTTCCAAAAGTTATATTCATCATTATTTTCTTGTGTATTTTTTGCAATGGTAGCATAATGCCTAGGGGACTACTTGATTTTTAATAGTTTTTACAACTCATCATGCTAGGATGGTTGTGATCAAAGATCTATAAACTAAGAAGAGATCAAAATATTTCAATCTTTCATCTATGAATCCATGTGTGAACCATCAATTCACATGGAAAATAAGAAATTAGAAGAACTTAGATCACCTGATCTTGAACTTGCCCCAAAAGGACCTCCATGTAAAAGTAGACTGAAATATAGGTAGTCATGTTCTCAATTATCAAGTCAAGCACATGCTTTGCTGAAAGCGACTAAACAAGTGCTAGAAAAGCTAGTAGATGATGATCTTGAAACTAGTAATGTCTACGAGAATGTAGGTATACATGAAAATTGGCAATAACCAATCCATGAGGAGAAAAATTACCATTAGTTTCTTAGCTTAAGGAGTCATTCCAATGAATGGGCTTCCATTCACCCAATCCTTTGTTTAGCTCTAGCATCAAGTATAAGAATTATACCTCAACCTTGCTACAAATAGTATCATGTCCTTTGTTGATCGGATTCCTATGCCCATTTCTACATGGACAATCACTAGAGTCACAAGTTTCCATAATGAAATAGCAAACAATTGATGGTTATGAACCTAGAATACTAAGATCAAGCTCAAAATGAAGATGATTCTCAAGGCCTTTAACATAAATATAGTAGATGTAAAGATTTCTAAACTTCCCTTGTTCCAAAATGCCATGTATAAAATCATCATACATAACTTCTTATCCTCTAAAAGACCATTAGATATTTTTTCTCAAGGAACCAAGATTGTGATGATGATGAGAGGGAAATGTAGCAACAACATACAATACTTTCTTTATAATGCCTTGATACAAAAAATGGAAGATCTGGCCTAGCATAAAAGGGAGGTTTATGCTTTTTCAAGGTTCATCAGGGAACTTTATGAGCTAGTAGGCATACTTAATCATGTGGGAAAGCCTCCCATAATAGTAAGAATGGTAGACTAGGAGAATATTATGATGGTGGCTTTAAGATGATGCCCTAAGATCATTGGGATAGTACATGATTTAAAGGATGAGATTCCTTTTACTAAGGCATCATGCATCTAACCCTCAAATTAGCTATGCACACATTAAACGAGAGTACCATTGATGAGCGGCAAGCTACCCCTATGCTCAACCATACAAATATGAGCATTTCACACACAATTTGGTCAAATTCCAAGGACTAAGTGCTTATGTGCCATTGTGGAAAAAGGAAGGGTTGATTAATCATTGTCTTCACAAACTTACTTGTATGTCATGATTGTATGGTTAAGTAAGCTTGAGGCATATCATTTTTATATCTTTATGTTTTTATGTCCTATGCTAATAGGGAAAGAGAGAGATAACTAGGTGACTAATTTAACTTAACTACTCATTAACTAAGTTCTAACTAATACTAACACAAGCATCCATTCCCACTTTCCATACACATTCTAAACCAGCACAACACTACTGGGATTACCAAACACTAATTGTTACTGGGTTACCAAGTGTTACACGCATGCTCAAAGTGATTGTACTTGTGTAATTTAATGATTTTCATAATTAATTAAAATCAATTACTATGTTAATAATATAAATGTAAAGTTCATAAAATAAAATAAATGCATAAGAAAATTGTGACAACCAAAAATGTCGACGGCTGGAAAACACCGAGGGGTCGGCGGGCATGACAATTTCGACCCCGTACCCGAGGGAGGGCCATGCTGGATGTGTGTGGATACGGGGTGCCCTGAACGGTCTGGTCGATCAGACAAGGACTTAATCAGTGTCTATATAGCCTTTTGCAACGTATAATTTGGAAACAGAAATAAAAGCATAAAGTAATTCTTGAGAGCAAATAAAGCAGGAAAAGTAGTGCAAAAAGCGCAACAATAAGCAGGAAACAAGATAATGTACAGTTTGAAAAATGCACTACCCCAAAGCTACAAGCTTGCTCTGTCAAGGTGGATACAGTCGGTTGCATGGCGTGGTGGAGTGTAGAGATCCCGTGAGTAACCAAGACGTGTAGAGAAAAATAGGTTGTGCGCTTGGGTGCGGTCTTGGGCGCTAACAATGCAGGGATTCTACCAAGATGGTAGAAAAGGAATGGAACAAAATGCCAAATGAAAATGCTAAGTGTTTGTAGTGTCAAATAGAAAGCTTACAATGCTTGATGTCACAATGTGTTGGGAAGAGAACTTGAGTGCCAGAGAGAGGAAAAGTTGAAGAATCTAAAGAATCTTCAAACTTTCTAAATGCTGCTTGTTGGGAAAAATTCAAATCCTTTGGATGCCATTTTCTGGAAAATTTCCAATAGCCAAAGATAGTCCAACCCCTTGAGCATTGCTCATCGAGGTATTTATAGGGCTAGAGGGCACACAAAAGGGGTGGTTTCGATGCCACGTGCCCTAGGCCCATGTTGACTTACTGGCGCCACACGTGTCATGTATGACCATTGGACTGGCAAGACCATTGTAATGCAAACCTACTATGCCATAACTATGAGCCTACCATGCTGTAATTGCATCTTCAACATCTAGAGATGTGTGCCAATGGTCCAATTAGGTGAAGCACATTAATGTTGCACAAGCACCCACACGCCTCGCTGTGCTTTGTAGCGGAGCATGCTTAGTGTAGTGTAGCACCTTGTTGTACATTTCACTACATGTGTTGCATGCTTGCTATGGTATGCTACACTACATAGCATAGCATAGCATAGCAACTGGCCTTAGTCGCAAAAGCTTTGTTGATTTGCAAACTTTTCTTCTGTGAGACTTGCAAACTTGCTGATTCTGCCCTTTGAGCTACCTTCTGTCTTTTCCACAAGATTGCTATGCCTCATTGCACCTTGTAGCTCAACATATCATAGCAGCAGACATGGTCTACCACTTCCTAATGGAAAGGAACATTGCTGAAGGACTTAAAATTGAGCATGGGAACTAGCTGTGAAGCTGTTGCCATTCTATGCTACGTCATGTGGCATAGTGTAGTGTAGCACTCCATTCTACAATTGTCTTCTGAAGCTTGCTACGCTACATAGTGAGGTGTAGTGTAGCGTAGCAGACTTCATGACTTAGAAAACTTTCCAAACTATTTCATGCATCCAAAATGCTACTGCTAACTCCGTGCATCGTTTCTGAGTAGGTTGTCGACTTGGCATGCTACTTAGGTGGATAGGCAGGATGACCCGTAGAGCCTGTTTTCACCTAAAGTAGAAAATTTGCTGAAATAGCTTACCTAAACTCAGAATGTTCTCCTCCTAAAGAACTACCATGGTGCTGTGCAAATTGCAAGGCCTGGTGAAGCAAGAATGCCCTACATTTTTTGGGATGTTTCATTGGCCCCTCTTTGTCAACATCTGGAGAATAGGCTTGATAGATGTCGGTAAAGAATACGAAACACCGCAGTAGGTGAAATGCTAATGTTGTCACATGGTCGATGTCTAGACGTCGCTCGACCACACTTGAGAGTGTTGCATTGGTTTTGCAGAGGTTAAGGCAGAGAGCAAAGATGATGTTTAGCAGAGTCTCTCGTCAGAGTGCTCTGAGGGGCATGTTTGTGTTTTCATCTTTAGCTGGCGTTGTTCTTCAACCTCTCGTAGGACAGGTGTTTCCTTCATAGGATGAGTTGCGTTACATTCGTGAAGGGTTTTGACCTACCTATAAATTCTTTCCATATAGTGAGTTGCATTATGCATGTCATGGAATTTGCACTCTGAAGTAGCTAAGCTAGCCGAGGCACTCGCTTTGCGATGTTGTAGCATTTGCTGCTGTTGCGAGATGTGCCCTTGGGGGCAAAGGTCTTGCTGGCTATTGGCATTGTTGAAGCTATTGGACATCTTTGTTGGTGTAAGATGTCCAAAGAAGGACAGCCAGCAATGGCCTTGATAGCATTGGCATGGGGGAGCTGGTCTTCGAGGCACCAAGAGGTGTTGTGGGTGCAGATGCTCTGGAATCCCTACTAGGGGCATGCATTCCTAGTTTAGCTATGAGATCAACTACCACATAGCTAATGTTGTGCGATCCCAAGCATTGGAAGGAGCTAGAGTAACAACATCGTGGCTGGGCCACAATACTGTTGGAACTCCAGATGCGGGAACTAGCCTAAGAACCACTGTCAAGGTGATGGGTCATGTCGATAGTAGGTTTAGAGGGCCAGTGTGATGCCATACGACATCTTCGGAGGGTTAGCATGATGCCAAGGATGGCAAAACCACATATGTTCTAGACCACATTATCAGTGTGTCGTGAACCATGTTATAGAGCTACAACATCCCACCCAATGTTAGCATCACGCCCACTCGTTCAATGTGTATCTGATGCTGGTGCATGCTGGGGAAGCAATGCAAAACTAGTTGAAGGTCTTGGTAGACCATGTGCTGGTTTAAGATCCCAGTGGACTGTTGTGATGGTTTAAGATCCCAACAGAACGTACATGCTAGTTTATCGTCGTAGTAGATGGTTGTCACCAGTTTAACATTGTAGCGGACATTGCTTGATGCCGCTAGATTATTGTCATTACGGATGCTGCTTGGTGCGATTGCCAGTTTATCATCGTACCAAATGGTGCTTGTAGTTGTCATTGCACTTCAGACGTAGTATGGCTTGAGATATGGGTGATTCACTAGGTTGGCGAACTCGTTGTCATTCATGTCTGCCAGTTTGAAGGCTCCATTCCTGAAGGCTTTAGTGACCACGTAAGGACCTTCCCAGTTGGCTAAGAATTTGCTCACATGCTCATGGATGGCCTTGAGGATGAGGTCTCCCTTCTGCATTGGACATCGATGTAGGTCTACACGGCACTACTACTACTGCTTGCTTTGGTAGTGCTCGATGCATCTCAATGTCTACCCGCACTCCTCCTCCACTGAGTCGAGGTTGATGGTTCACAACTTGTTGTTCTAGGCTTCACTTATGACATCCACAAGGATAATTCGGAGTGAGGGTACCTGCAACTCAAGAGGCAATATAGCTTCAAATCCATAAACAAGACTGTAAGGGGTCTTACGCATTACAGTTATGCACATCATTCTGTAGGCCAAGAGGATGTAGAGGATTTTCTCATGCCATCGCCTCTTGCTGTTGTTAAGCATCTGCTTCAGCAAGTTGATGATGGACTTATTGTTGGTACATTTAGCCATTGTATGGAACAGAGACATGAGATGGTTGAGATTTTTAGAAAATATTACAATACAAACATTGAAATGGCAAGATGTGATCATTTTTCTTAAAAAGAAATGAACTTCAAGAGGATGCAATATAATGTTCTTATTGTGGCTACTCATGTTGCGGCACCAAAAATCAGGGTGTTACCAAAAATTTTCCTCAAACCTTATGTTCTTATCGTGGCACCATCTGTTTGTAATCAATAAGCATAGTAGCGATTAAAAGATCTAATTGCTTTCATTCGTACGGAAAGAGCAGTCCATGCTATAGAGTCATTTCAAATAGAGGATTTCATGGAAATTTGATTGGAGTTGTAGTGGGAGTTAACATAACCAAGCATCAAGAATAGGACGAGAAAAAGACAGAGGAGAAAAACAAATAGTAAGGTTATTTGCAAACCAACGCGGCTGAGTTTCAGAGATTTCTTTGCAATTTACGGCCATTGTAGGGTTTGAAAGCCACTGTGGATGGAACTCCACTCTGGAGAGTACGTACTGGACGTATTGGAGTCAGGGCTGAGAGTGGAGCAGAGCAAGTGTCCATTTTTGCGGATTTTGTGTAGGGACGAGGAACAATTAGGAATCGGAACATCATACGACGAAGTTGCAGCAGGCGCATCAACGATGTGGAGACGGTAGGGCAACGACGGAGAGGGCAGTGAACAGGACCACAAAAACCCCTTGTGCATTGCCAAACCCTGCTGGATTCTGCGTTGTTCTAAAACCCTCGTCGTTTTCAAAGAAGAATATTTTCCGTAGCGGGAGGAGCCCTAAGATTTGCACGTCATCGCAAAAATCGCGTGGTATAGACGGCACAATATTTACGGTAGTTGCAGGCTTGACAATGCAGTTCAAAAGTCATTCTAGGTGGTAAAAAAAACAACAAACAGAACACAGCAACAAATCGGCAATTGCCAGTTTATCCGCCCTGGAACCTACAATCAAAAATATAATAACTACGTCCGATGTTAATGCCTTCAATGCAGCAATGTTCCCTGATACGGCGGCTGAGCCTTCTCATGTGCGGCAATTGCTGGTAATGATTTTTGGTATGATGAATCAGTTGCAGGATCAGTGGCTTCGCCTTTGGTTTCGTATTCCGAATTTTAGCTACAATTACCAGGATGCAAAAATTAAAATTAAGCTAACTACCACTACCACCAATAAGGTGGAGGTTATATTATATTTCTATGATAAGCTTAGTGGCACTTAGAATTTAAAACTGTAAGTTAGAATTAGGGATCTAAACAAATTACATAATATAATAGATATAATGTGGAGTCCTGTTTTAAAAAAAAGAGCTTACCTTAAATCATTATTATGAGTTACTACCTATTAAAATTTTCCATATTGATTATCCCATTTAAGTCACATTACATTAAAGTTAGCATAAAATACCCACATAACTTTCTCCTAGCTTATTGGACAAGAAATCTTTCGATTGGTTAGTCAAAATACTTGTCAGAAAAGTTAGGAGGAATATTTATGAGATTTTCTTTTTTGGGATATTTTGAAATTGTAACTTCCATATACATTACTTAAAATACTTTACATCTCATTTTTAAGAGGCAAAATTAAAAGGGTATATATATATATAGTAAGTTGCCACTATAGCTTGTATTCCCATGTATTTTAGAGATTGTATTTTAATTTTCTATAATATTGTAACTACCAAGACCACTTGTCAATCTCTTTTTCTCTTTGGTGGTTGCAACCATCTAAAATTGTTGTAACTTACCTAACTTGTTGGGCAAGTAACCTCCTAACTTGTTGGGCAAGTAATCTCCTCATTGGTTGGCCAAGTTACTTGGGAGAGAAGTTAGGTGAGATATTTTTAAGATATTTTTGAAATTGTAACTTCCCTACCTACCTTGGAATCCTATAAATAGGCTTCAAGGGTCAAGAAGGATCATCACATCAAGGAGCATCATCATCACACTTGGAAGATTTGTAAAGAAGATTGTTTGCAAGATGGCTTGCTAGAATAAAGATTTCAGCCTCTTTGTCATGGTCCTGTGAGTTATGCATTTCATTTTTGTTTTGTTTTAATTGCTTAGCTAGTGGTTTAGGTAGTATCATTCTTGGCAAGTAATTTTGGGATTTTTAGATTGCTCTTATTGTTCTTGTTGCCCAATAGGAATTTCTGTTAAAATTTTGCCATAGAAGCGCTTGTGTTCAAAAAGCCTTGAGAGCATTTTAGTAGTAAATTTCGTTATTGTGCAACGTTTGGGAACTGCTATTGGATTGTTGGAAGAGAGCCTCTGTTTGTAGTCACGCCGTGGAACAATTTGGTAGTCGAGAGGGTTCAGAAAATCTTTGGTATTTTGATGGGACCAGAATAGCTTCTTTTTATCTTTAGAGTGATTTTCCGTGTTATTTCAATCAGAAATTGTCAAGTCTTTTAAAGGTTCTGTTTAAATGCAATCGTTGACATCTACTGTCTAGCCAAAATGGAGTCTCGTACATGGTAGTTTACGCAGCAATTTTTGGTAGTACAGTAGGATTGTCTTGAAGATATTGCTTGTTTGAGTCTTGGAAGTTTGAACAATTCATAGATATTGAATTTGGAATAGCTTTATTGCGAAGTGTTTACTCGTGTCATTTTACCTTGTTTAAATATTTGAGGTCCACACAAATCTGCTTTCTTTTCTTTCTGTCTATTTCCTTTGAATCTTGCTCTATTTCTAGTTTTCTTGTGGAACTATATATCTCTCTCTGGGGAAAATTAGGAGTAGATTTGCGGAGTTGTGCTCAAATGTTTATGCAAAATTTTACTTGTTACAAGCAGGTATTATAGGGACCGCATAGACTAGGTAGTTTGAACAAAATAGGAAACTCTCAATAACTCACAGTACTTGATAAAGTTGGCTGAATCTCTTAAAGTAAGTCATTTGTATTTCACACACACGCAATCGTTACATTGCACACAACCGCACGCCGCAACAGCACACACACATACTCACATTAACTACTGAGTTATTTGGAGGTATCTGGGCCTTGGTGTTGCCAGAGACCAGCAGGCACCTAAATCCTGTTCGAGGACACTCGTTGGCGGTCGCGTCCCAAACGGTCGCCAACAGTTCTTTTGGCGCTAGAAGGAGGGCTGAAAATTAAGCCTCTAGGTTCATAAGCCTTATACTTTTAGTACATCAACAATTATTTGTAAGGCTTAAGAATTAGATACTATTTTCAGTTCATGACCAAGAAATTTCATAGTTTGGAAAGTTTCAAAGTTTCAAAAGATATTCTAGATTCTAAGACTGATTCTTCATCAGAAGAAGAACAAAAGAAAGTTTCTGAATTGGGAACAAGTAGTGGAGTGAAAACTAGAAGATCAAGAAGATCACCCATTATATCTGGTTTATCAATTCGTAAGAGAAGATCTAGAAAGTCTAAGAGTTCAACATTTCAAAGGAATAGGATGGCAAATCCTTGGCAAGGAGTTACACCATTAGGATTTCAAAATTACAATGATATTCCTAAGGTAGTTTACAAATATTTGCCTGAGCCTTTCATTCCTGGAAAAGCTTATTTAGCTGAAGAATATATTCACATGTTTGAGTTAGCTTTAGCTCATGCAAATATTCAACATGAAGATCAAGCTTGTAGGTTGTTTGTATCAAATCTAAAGGATATGGCTCAGATTTGGTATTCAAACTTACCAAGTAATAGTATTACAAGTTGGGATGACATGAAGAATCTTTTCTTGGCCCAGTTTGGTAATCAATTAGATCAACAACAACTATACTGTGGGCTGATACAAGCTAAGCAAGGAGTTAAAGAGTCAATTAGAGATTTCAACATTAAGTTTCAACGAATTTGTGGACTCTTTCAAAGGCAATATAGGCCATCAGAAGAAATGCTTAAGGAAACTTATCTTAAGGCTGTCAACCCCAACATTTCAATTTGGTTAAGGAGAACTCCAAACTTAACTACACTAAATGACTACTTTAGTGAAGCTATACAGTTAGAAAAATAGTTGAACTTGAATCCTGAAGAAAATATTGCAATTCAAAAAAGAGAAGAAAGAGTTATGATTCCTATGCAAGATTTAGCTCAATTTAAAGCTTTACCAGGTCCATCTCATGTTAAGAAAGAGCAAGAACATGAAAGAGTAGGATCTGAAAAAGGACAATTAATGAGAGATATGTCTAACAAAATAGTGAAGCTTGAAAAAGCATTGGCAAGAGTTAATATCAAGGAAGAAAGGAAAAATAGAAAGCATAAACATCAAGACACTAAGTTAGTAGAAGATGAGGATGAAAGTGATCTTATTATGTCCAACTTTCTTGATATTGAATCTGATAATGAGTTATCTAGTGTTCACTATGCAAGTAAATCTTCTAGCAATGGATCTAGTGATACTTCTTCTCTATCAAGTTCTGAAGAAGATATGTCTTCAGATGAAGAATGTAATAACAATGAGGAAAATGGATATAGTCTTCGATCTAAGGAAAGACTAACTACTTCTAGACCCCCAAATGTTATTACTGATCCATCTACTAAGAGAAAAGCTTTTGAGCCAAGTAGAAAGGATAAGAATAAAGGTAAAGACAATCAAGTGGAGCAAAGCACTCCAAATCAGTCTTTTAATAAATGGATAAAGAGATCAAGCTTCATTGGTGATGGAGAATATGATTTGATAGAAGACCTTAAACATGTCAAGGCCAATATTAGCCTCTATCAGTTGCTTCAAATAGGAGATCAGCAAAGAAAGGCTTTAGAGTTCATTAAAGGTAAAAGGAGAGCTAGAGAATCAGAGTTAAGTTATGTGTCTAGTAATGATGAGAAATTAAAGACTTCATATGATAAGGAAGCTCCTCCTTTCCTTTTGACAATGAAATTAAAGGATAAATTCTTACACAATTGTTTGGTTGATTCTGGAGCTACATCTACTATAATGCCATTGTCTATATGTAAGAAACTTGGTTTGATTCCTGAAAAATCAAATAAGAAGATTGTTCAAGTGGATAAAAGTAGAGTGAAGATTGTGGGTCAATTACCAAATGTTCTATTGGAAATTGCTTCTGAACCCCGTATCAGAAGTAGAGTAACTATTCAAGTGGCAGACATACCAGATTCACATAGTCTCTTATTGAGTAGAAGTTGGAGCAAGAATTTCTCAGGTTACATATCAACAGATTATTCTCACATGTGGTTACCTTGGAAAGGAGAACCAAATCAGATATATATCTATAGTGAGCCTATGATGATAGATAATATTACTTCAAATGGAAGAAGTAAAATGGTTGAAAAAGGAGGTGTTGAAAATAAAATTTGTACACTGCAAGAAAGTTGTAGCCCTAAAATAAAACAATCAAAGCAAGAAGATAAATGGGAGTTATACTTTGATGGTTCATGTAATTCAAAAGGTGCAGGAGTCGGAATAGTTATATTCAAGAATGATTCACCTGAAATTCTCAAGGCAATTCATTTATCTTTTCCTTGTACTAAGAACAAGGCCAAGTATGAAGCTTTATGCATTGGTATGAGAATAGCTCTAGATAAAAAGATCAAAGAAATCACTATAAAAGGAGATTCAAGATTAGTTTGTGAACAAGTAAATGGTAACTGTGTCGTAAAGAGCTCATTCTTAAGACCTTATAAGCAACTTGCTTGTAAGTTATTAGAGCAGTTTCAACATTTCCAAATAAAGTATGTAAACAGAGCAAAGAATCTTATAGCAGATGATTTGGCTAAGGAAGCTTCAACATTGGATATGCAAATATTAGAAGGTTACAAAGATGTCATGATTGAAGAAGAACATTAGCCATCAGTACCAGATAATATAAGACATTTGCAAGTATTTGAAGATGATGATCAAGTACTAAGATTTATGAAAAATAAACAAGAATTTGAGGGTCAATTCATATCTGAAATGCCTTCAAATTCAAAAGCTAATTTCATTCCAAAAAAGATTATTGATTTGTAAGATAAGTTCAAGAAAAATTTACTTACTGGAAAAGACATACAAAACCCAGATAAGCAAGCTTTCGAAATGGTGAATTTTGGATTAGATAAAATGCCGAAGATGTTAAATGTTACAAAGGAAAGAGATTTAAATTTCAAGAAAGATTTGTTATCATGTCTACAAGATAATTTGGACAATTTTTCTTGGTCTTATGATGATCTTAAAGCTTTTCGACAAGATGTGATGATGTATAAAATTCCTTTAATGGAAGGTTGCAAAACAGTCAAGTAAAAACAAAGGAAATTTAATCCATCATTTGAACTAGCTATGGAAGCTGAAATCAAGAAGTTGTTGCAAGCACAAATCATATATCCAGTACGATATTTGACATGGCTAGCTAACCTTGTCCTAGTAAGAAAGAAAAATGGTGATATACGACTTTGTGTAGACTTTAGAAATTTAAATGATGCTTCAAAGAAAGATAAGTATCCACTTCCAAGAATTGATGAGATGCTTATTAAAGTCTCAGGTTGTCAAGTATATTCTTTCTTAGACAGTTTCTCAGGTTATAATCAAATCGTGGTAAATAAGAATGATAGATTCAAAACAACATTTATCACCAAATGGAGAACTTTTGCCTACCAAAGAATGCCATTCGGATTGTCGAATGCCGGAGCTACTTTTCAAAGAGCAATGGATTTAGCATTCAAGGATTTATTAGGCATATTCGTAGTAGTTTATTTGGATGATATTATAGTATTTTCAAAAAGAAAAGAAGATCATATTGATCATCTCCAGCAAGTTTTCGACAGATGTCGTGAGTTTGGTATTTCATTAAATCCTAAGAAATGTATCTTTGGGGTTAAATCTAGAAGTCTATTAGGCCATGTGATATGTCAAGAAGGGATTGCCATTGATAAATCCCAAATTTAAGTAGTCCAGAATATTGAGCACCCCACAAGTAAGAAAACTCTTAGGTATTTCTTTGGGAAGATTAACTTTGTGAAGAAGTTCATTCCCAGGTTTACTGAAATTACCAAACCTTTGATGCATATGCTTAAAAAGGATGTACAAGTATAGAAAACATCAAAATCAGAGAGAGCTTTATCAGAAATCAAAAAGGCTATACAAGAGGCTCCATATTTGGTAAAGCCTAAACTTAAAGAAGATTTTTGGTTATACTCATTTGCTTCAAATGAATCTATCGCTGTTGTTTTAACGCAAAAAGATAGTGAAGGTCAAGATGAACCAATTAGTTTTTTTGGGTATCAGTTGAAAGGTTCAGAGTTAAATTACTCAAACTTAGAGAAACAAGCTTTCGCAGTCATCAAGGCACTTCAGCATTTTAAATATTATTTGGAGAGTTCATTAGTTCACATTATGCTAATTGAACCTGCAGTCAAGCGATTCCTATCCCAAAATGAGATTGGATTGAAAAGAGGAAAATGGCTTATTAAGTTGCAAAGTTTCAGATTTTCATTGGAAATATGCAAGACAATTAAGGGAATGGGACTAGCTAAGTTAATGACTAGAGAAAATGAAGTGTGTACACTTGACACCCATGAAGAGAATTGGTATGATGAAATTTTCAAATTTCTTAGTACAAGGAAAATCCCAAATAATTTAACTGCAAGTCAAAAGAGAGCTTTCTTCAAAAGAGCACGAAGATTTGTTGTTAAAGATGGTATATTATATCGAAAGGATTTTCGGGGAGTTTTATTGGAATGTGTTCATAATGATCAAATTAGTTTCATTTTGGAACAATTTCATGATCATTTGAATTTATTTTATGAATCCCCTAAGTCAACTATGCAACATATACTTCGATATGGATATTACTGGCCTTCCATGTATCAAGACATTAGTTCAAAGATTCAAAAATGCTATAAATGTCAAGTTCATGGACCCAAGATTAAAAGGGCTAGAGCCCCTTTAAAACCAGTAGTTGCAGATAGACCATTTCAGCAATGGGGTTTGGATTTTATTGGTACAATTACTCCTTCAAGAGCTGGACACAAGTTTATTCTCACAGCTACTGATTATTTTACTAAATGGTCTGAAGCAAAGGCTCTAAGAGGAAGTTCAGCATCAGACGTGATTAAGTTTTTAGAAGACCACATTCTAAGTAGATTTGGTGTACCCGAAGTGTTAGTGTCAGACAATGGACCCGCCTTCAAATCCGAAGAGTTTATCAGATGGGCATCTGAAAGATCTATTTTCTTATTTTCCTCATCAAATTATTATCCTCAAGGAAATGGTTTAGCAGAATCCACTAATAAGAAGCTTATCGCTTATATCAAGAAATCAATGGATGGGAATCCAGGAAATTGGATTGATTATCTACAATCCGCATTATGGTCAGATCGAATCAGATTCAAGAAAGCTATTGGGACATCACCATATAACTTAGTCTATGGTTTGCCAGCAAGAATTACAAACAAGATTATAAGCTCAGCTTCTGAATTTGTACAAAGATATAGTGAAAAGACTGACAAAGATAGAAGTTTCATGACTTTACTTATTAAAAGAGAAGCTGAAGTAGATAAAGCAAGGGATAATTTGTTACGAAATACCTCTCAAGTCAAAAGATGGTTTGATAGGAAATCTTTGAAAAGGAATTTCAAGATAGGAGACCTTGTCTTATTATGGAATATGAAGAAACCAAATAAGTTTACACCAACATGGACTGGTCCCTTTCAAATTACAAAGCAATTATCAGAGGATACTTACAAATTATCAACCTTGGATGGCATGGAATTGCAATTTCCATATAATGTTTTGCATATAAAACATTATTTGGGACAATTGCATACAACTTGAAGATGTTATGACACAAAAATAACATATGTATATAGTATTATGTAAATATTACTAGTAATTATGCTTTATTTATATTTGAAACATTATCTTTCCTTCAAATGAGGCAAGTGGAAGCATACAAGTGAAACAAGTGGAATTCTACAAGTTTGACAAGTGGAGAGGGTGACTAATCCACCACTTGGTGAGGATTATGACAAATGGTTTGAATGCCTAGAAAGAAGGAAGCTTGGTTGGAGACACTTGGATGGAAGTTAAACATTTAGGCACCTATAAAAGGAGGGTTAGATTGCTTAAGATTTCATCATCTTTCATTTCAAGTTTGGTAGTGAAGATTAGAGAGAGCTAATGGAGTTTAAGAGAGCAATGAGAAAGCCTTTTATTCCATATGTGATGGGATGTTGCCCTGAGCATGTATTGAAGGCCTATCTAAAGGCTAAATCTTGTGGAGCTCCAAAGGAATGCCCTTTTATGGCTTGGCTATCCGATGAATTTTCTTTTCTCACTTGGGGCTTGGATATTGAGTCTAATGTTTGGGGGCAATATCAAGATTGCTCCAAAGATGAAGAAAAAGAATAAGAGCCACCAACTCATGGAGAGTCATCATGGGGATGGGGGGAATCTTTGGCCTCTCAAGAAGAAAATGAAGGAGTCAATGAAGAAGGATAATAGAGCTTCTCCTGAAAAGAAAATGAAGAAAAGCTTGAAGAGAAAGCTTCATCAAATCAAGGTGAGGGCTCTACCAAACAAGAAGATAACAAGACCGCCTACATCACATCAGAAATATCTTATGAAAAGGTGAAGGAGATGAGGATTCCCACTAGGGTAACCCTCACAATTCAGTTTCCATCCCAAGAATAGTCCATTGAAGGACTTGATAATGTATAGTTGTTATGTACAGTTTGATTTTCTTCTAGGAATGAGGTTTTTGTCCCATCTCACCTTATGTTAAATGGGAATTTTCCTCAAAAAATATTTCTTCTTGAATGTAAAAATTGAATGAAAATTTCAAGATGTTTTAGTTTGGGAATGAGGCTACATAAGTTTATTTAAGTTATTTTTAAGGGGGTAGAAATGTTGGTACATTTATCCATTGTATGGAATAGAGACATGAGATGGTTGAGATTTTCAGAAAATATTACAATACAAACATTGAAATGGCAAGATGTGATCATTTTTCTTAAAAAGAAATGAACTTCAAGAGGATGCAATATAATGTTCTTATTGCGGCTACTCATGTTGCGGCACCAAAAATCAGGGTGTTACCAAAAATTTTCCTCAAACCTTATGTTCTTATCGTGGCACCATCTGTTTGTAATCAATAAGCATAGTAGCGATTAAAAGATCTAATTGCTTTCATTCGTACGAAAAGAGCAGTCCATGCTATAGAGTCATTTCAAATAGAGGATTTCATGGAAATTTGATCGGAGCTGTAGTGGGAGTTAACATAACCAAGCATCAAGAACAGGACGAGAAAAAGAAAGAGGAGAAAAAAAAACAGTAAGGTTATTTGCAAACCAACACGGCTGAGTTTCAGAGATTTCTTTGCAATTTACGGCCATTGTAGGGTTTGAAAGCCACTGCGGATGGAACTCCACTCTGGAGAGTACGTACTGGACATATTGGAGTCAGGGCTGAGAGTGGAGCAAAGCAAGTGTTCATTTTTGCAGATTTTGTGCAGGGACGAGGAACAATTAGGAATCGGAACATCATACGACGAAGTTGCAGTAGGCGCAACAACGATGTGGAGATGGCAGGGCAACGACGGAGAGGGCGGTGAACAGGGCCACAAAAACCCCTTGTGCGTCACCAAACCCTGCTGGATTCTGCGCTGTTCTGAAACCCTTGTCGTTTTCAAAGAAGAAGATTTACCGTAGCGGGAGGAGCCCTAAGACTTGCACGTCATCGCAAAAATCGCGTGGTACAGACTACATAATATTTACAGTAGTTGCAGGCCTGAGAATGTAGTTCAAAAGTCGTTTTAGGTGGTAAAAAAAAACAACAAACAGAACACAGGAACAAATCGGCAATTGCCAATTTATCCGCCTTTGAACCTGCAACCAAAAATATAATAACTATGTCTGATGTTAATTCCTTCGATGCAACAATGTTCCCTAATACGGTGGCAAGTAACCTCCTAACTTGTTGGGCAAGTAATCTCCTAATTGGTTGGCCAAGTTACTTGGGAGAGAAGTTAGGTGAGATATTTTGAATTTGTAACTTCCCTACCTACCTTGGAACCCTATAAAAAGGTTTCAAGGGTAAAGAAAAAAGGGGGGGGGGATGAAGGACTTCTCACATCACATTGGGTCTCAAACATCATACTTGGAAGATTTGTAAAGAAGATTGTTTGCAAGATGGCTTGCTGGAATAAAGATTTCAGCCTCTTTATCATGGTCCTGTGAGTTATGCATTTCATTTTTTGTTTTGTTTAAATTTCTTAGCTAGTGGTTTAGATAGTATCATCTTTGGCAAGTAATTTTGAGATTTTTAGATTGCTCTTATTGTTCTTGTTGCCCGATAGAAATTTCTATTAAAATTTTACCATAGAAGTGCTTGTGTTCAAAAGCCTTGAGAGCATCTTAGTAGTAAATTTCGTTATTGTGCAACATATAGGAACTGCTATTGGGATTGTTGTAAGCGAGCCTCTGTTTGTAGTCATGCTGTTGAACAATTCAGTAGTCGAGAGGGTTTAGAGAATCTTTGGTATTTTGATGGGACCTGAATAGCTTCTTTTCATCTTTAAAGTGAATTCCTGTGGTATTTCAATCCGAAATTGTCAAGTCTTTTAAAGGTTCTGTTTGAATGCAATCATTGACATCTATTATCTAGTTAAAATGGAGTCTCGTACGTGGTAGTTTACGTAGCAATTTTTGGTAGCATAATGGGATTGTCTTGAAGATATTGCTTGTTTGAGCCTTGGAAGTTTGAACAATTTGTAGATATTGAATTTGGGATAGCTTTATTACGAAGTGTTTACTCGTGTCATTTTACCTTGTTTAAATATTTGAGGTCTACAAAAATCTGCTTTCTTTTCTTTTCTGCTTATTTCCATTGAATCTTGCTCTATTTCTAGTTTTCTTGTTGAACTATCTCTTTCTCTAGGGAAAATTAGCAGTAGATTTGCGGAGTTATGCTCAAATGTTTTTGCAAAATTTTATTTGTTACAAGTAGGTATTATAAGGACCGCGTAGACTAGGCAGTTGAACAAAATAGGAAATTTTCAAGAACTCACAGTACTTGACAAAGTTGGCTGAATCTCTTTAAAGTAAGTCATTTGTAGTTCACACACAACGAAATTGTCACATTTTACACAACCACACGCCGCAACAGTGGACACACATACTCACATTAACTACTGAGTTTATTTGGAGGTATCTGGGCCTTGGTGTAGCCAGAGACCAGCAAGCACCTAAATCCTGTTCGAGGACACTCGTTGGCGGTCACGTCCCAAACGGTCGCCAACAGTTATTTGTAGCCTCCACCTACCTGTTTTCCTATGGATAGTAAGTGGAAGAAAATGATTTTTTAATTCCTAGGTTGCTATAGAAGGTTTAGGTTTCTGTACTACTGAACTATGGCCCATTATTGGTTACAATAGTCATTGGAAACCCAAACCTTGTTATGATGTTGTCGAGGATGACATGGTAGATTTTCTGAGACATCGTCTTCCTTAGGGGAATGGCTTCCATCCACTTGGTCAAATACTTAGTGGAAATGATAATGAAGCTATGCCCCACAGAGGACTTAGACGTGATAGGTCCTATGAGGTCTAATCCCCATCTTTGGAAGGGCCACATGATTTACGTTGGGTGTAGGTCTATAGGCAAGACGTGCATGAGATTTGTATATCTCTGGCATGTGTCACATGTCTTAACTTTCGACAGGCAGTCACGTTCCATGTGGGGCTAGTAGTACCCTAGGCGTCTGATTTTGATAGCCATAGCCCTGGGTGCTATGTGTCCACCACACAACCCCTCATGTACCTCATTAACTAGCTTCTGCGCTTGCTCACCACCCACGCATGCTAGCAATATCCCATCGTAGGAGCATCGGCATAGGGCATCATTTCCCATAAGCACGTATTGCCAAGCATGCTTACGGATTGCATCTCTCTAGGTAGATGTCAATCCACCTGGGGGTTCGTCGTGCTGTAGATAGGTTTTAACGTTGGTGTACCACTCCTTGATATTTGTACCACTAACAGATGCCACGTGTTCCACCTGAGTGATAGGCTCTATACATTCTATAATTGCGATTGGCAGGTTTGCCAAGGAATGTGATGGAATGTTTAACACAAGGGTAGCTAAGGCATCTGCCACAGTGTTCTCATTGTGTGGCACGTGTTGCACATCTGTGGTTGCAAATTTCTTAAGAAATATTTTTGCTAGGTCGTAATAGGGTTGTAGGTGCATAGCTTTGCAGGCATAGACGTTGGTGATTTGATTTATGACTAGTTGTGAATCTCCTTGGATTGCCAGGTGTTGTATGCACAACACCTGGGTAGTTAAGATGCCTCTGAGTAGCCCCTCGTATTCTACCATGTTGTTGGTGTAGGGGAATGTAAATTGATAAGCGGATGGATGCATTTCCCCAGAGGGGAACGTGATTATGGTAGTAGCGCTACATCCTCGCATGGTTGAGGCATCATCAAAATATAAGGTGGCTTCGAAATGCGACGGGACGATGTTGACATTGCTAACGTACTCATCCAAGAATTTGGGGTCTATGGTTGCCTGGTCATCGACTAGCAACGCCGTGAGTTGGGTCACTATGGCTTGACCCTTTGTCAATGATTGAATTACATAGCATAGATCGAACTCTGTGATTATTGCCTTACATTGGCCTATCCTGTTACTTTTGTATAAGTTGTTGGTGATAGCCCAGAGTATATTGCTTTTGCAGATGATGTTGGTTGTACTGCGGAACAGGTAATGCCACCACTTCTTTATTGCAAACACTAAGGCCAGGCAATTCCTCTCCACTTTGTTGTATTTTTCCTCGAGCACTATTAGTGCATGACTCAGATAATACATTGGTATCTCAGAATTATCATCTTGCTTCTAACATAGTAGTGTTGCGACAGATGTGTCAAAGGTGGCGAGGTAGATAAAGAAGGGTTTATCCCTTTGTGGCGAATACACAGTCAGGAGGTATGAGAGTTCCTTCTTCAAGTCATCGAAGGCTTGTTGACACTGGGTTGTCCATTCAAAGTTAACCCCCTTCTTTAGAAGATGTTGCATGGGGTGTAACTTGTCAGTCAACCTTGCTATAAAGCTTCGAATGAATTGCACTCTACCTTGTAAACCATGTAACTTATGAAGATTTGTGGGAGGTGCTAGGTTGACGATGACCTTAACTTTGTCAGGGTCCACCTGTATTCTAGCCTCCAATACTATGAACCCTAACATGTGTCCATTTTTCACCCTGAAGATATACTTCTTAGGATTGAGGCATAAGTTGTGCATTCAACAACATTTGAGGACTACCCCTAGATCGCGTGGGTGATCAGCTGCCTCCTTGGACTTGATTGCTATATCATCCACATATTTGTTTAATGTTTCTAGGATGTAATCACTAAAAATGTAAGTCATGGCTCGCTAGTAAGTTTCTCCAGCATTCTTGAGCCCAAAGGGCATCATGGTATAGCAGAAGGTTCCCCATGGGGTCATGAAGGTTGTGGACAGCTAGTGCTTTGGGTTAATGCGGAATTGGTTGTATTTGGAGAAACCATCCATGAAGGATAGCAAAGAATGGCCAACTGTGGTGTCGATGAGTTGATCAATTCTTGGTAGTGGGTAGTCGTCCTTGATCATTGCCTTGTTCAAGTCCCGGAAGTCTATACAGATCCGTATTCCTCCCATTTTCTTCGAAACTATGATGATGTTGGACACCCACTCTAAATAGTCAATTGTGCAGATGAAACCTACTTGATATAGCTTGGTGATTTCATCCCTCACGGCTAGTGTAATTTCTAGCTTAACTTTGTGAGTCTTTTACTTGATTGCCTTCATGTATGGGTCTAGGATAATGTTGTGCTGAATCAGCCATGGATCCAGACCTGGCATGTCTCTGTACAACCATGCAAAGAAATCGATGTTGTCTTGTAGAATCTTGGCTACATTTTCATGTGTTTGTGTGTCTAGGAGTGAGCTAAGTTTCAACGTCTTCACCTCCCCCTTTGACGTGGTCATAGGTATCTTGATGAGAGGTTCCTCGATTACATCCCCAGCCTTTAAGTCTAGAGCTTGGACCAGATGCTTAGGCCAATCCAAGGATGCTTCTAAGGCTACTATAGTGCTAATTGTGGTTGACCCCTAGTCAATCATGTCGGGGTTCAACTGTCTTGTGAGCTTTCCATGTCGCCCTGCTAACGTTAAAGGCGTGGAAAGGTCATGATGGATTCCCATCTCTTGCTCAACCTGTCATCATAAGATGAAAGCCCAGTTAAGAGGTGTCTATTGGTAGAGATTGTGTATAACGAAAATTTGTAAAGTAGCGATGAAATGTAACTTGTGAAGTGTGATGATGTAAAGATTGCAAGTTTGTCAATTTAAGGTCATGGCGGACCACCAAGGCACAAGAGCATAAAATTGCTAAAGGTGTAAAACTATTGACGTAAAGTATGAAGTTGCATGACCGTCGATATGCAAATGCCAAATTGCTAGTTTAGTGTCATTTTGGACTGCCAAATTGCAACATGAAAAATCTTAACATGCAAAATAATAGTATGCGAAATAGGAAAATTCGAGTATGAGAAGTGCCAAACCATTAATGTGAAAATACAAACTACAGACATGAAAACAAAAAACCACTAGAAATTGTGACACTGCCCATGTGGAAGAAGATGCAAAAATTGTTGATGTAAGCGTGCAATGTTGTTAGTTTAACGTCATTACGGACCACAAATGTAACATGTTGAAATTGCTAGTTTAGGGTCTTTTCGAACCATTAGAGGTGCAACTATGCTAGGATTGCTAGTTTAAGGTCTTTTCAGACCGGTGCGTATTGCAATTACTGGGATTGCTAGTTTAAGGTCTTTTCACACCCTTAACCAAAAAAAAATATACTCTTTGTTTTTGGGAAGGCAAGTAGCTGGCTTGAAGCGTGTCAAGGCTTTAAGGCTAATAGTGCTACGATGTCATGGTGGGCATGCTACGCTATATAGCACACTCCACATTAATTGGGAAGAGAGAGAGGAAAGTTTCCCCATCTCATCCTTATGGCCATAAATAAGGGTTAAACCCTGGCAATTTTACCATTCTCACTGTAAGAGCGTAGAGCCCTCATCAGAGCACAAGGCAATTTTAGAGCACTAAGCAATTGTGTTAGTCAACTAGTAAAGCGAGTTTTTACAACAAGAAGTGTAAATCCACAAGTAGGACAATGGCTCCTAAGACTCATTTGGTGTTTGCAAGGGTTGAGGAGGTGAAGATGACCCTAGAGCATGTGCCACAAGCACGCGTTGCAACGTAGAAGAGCACACTGTTGACCCAGTAAGCTGCTATGTCTCCTTTTCTTCTTTATTTCATGCTTTCAATTGTTATCTGCTCTTGTTTTGCATCCTATTTATTTTGTGTCTATTCTTGGCTACCTGTGTTTTCTGTGGTCATTTCATTTTAGCCTTTGCATCACTGTTGTCGTTGTTTTGGTCATGAAAAATGCATAGATGTTACGTTGTGGTTGCATGCAAGGCCACTGAAACCGCCACCACTGTGGTTGTCATAACCGTGGACGCTGGGGCAGTTTAAGCTACTTGACCCTAGCATGTCATAACGTAAAACCCTCAAGAGGGCTAGGCCATATGTGATGTAGAAATGTGACATGTGTTTTATTAGAGCATGTTGTCAATTGTTTTGTTGCTACACTAGGCTTATTTGCATGTTCTTGCTATGCTAGGCTTTCATGTCCTTGCTACGCTATGTACGAGCATAGGGTTATGCTACGTTATATACATGGACTACTAGACATTGCTATGTTGCGTGTGTATTTCCTTTAAGTCTGATGCTAACATTCACTGATTACATCATGCAGGGTAGGGCTGAGGTCTAGGCTGATAGTTTTGGACATTAGAGTGGTCATGTGCCATGTGAGTAGACCTGTGGCCAATGCCCCTCCTCCCCAAATACATATGGGAGAACAAGGGGTTTAGTTCAGGAGAGGGGCATGGGACTTCTCTAATTCCTTGTCAATCACTTTAGTGTGATCATTTGGTCCTCCCTAGAGGAGGTGGAGGCATTTGGCATAATAGAAGCCATGCTTCCTAGGGCAAGTCACGGCATTCTAAAATTTTTACTGATGGGGCAATCATGAGCAGGTAGGGAGAGGGATCCAGCCAACACTCAATGGGTTTAAGGAATTTAGCCTAGATCTGGGACATGCATAAATACAATTTCTACCACAAGTACAACACATTGTTCCTCACACATTACATGGCAACGTGCTTTCAGAACCCACAAGGGACTGTCTATTGTGTTGGCGGCTGAGTTTTGCAACCTTGCTCCACTGTGTTGTGCAATGCTGGTCATATTGGTTGAATGCTAACATTATGTATTTGTTACTAGGTTTTTTATTAATGATGATGAGGTTCACGACTGATTGGGTCTGCTGGCTACAACACAGCTAGCCCTACAGGAGTTCTCTTCTGCCAAGAACTTGCAGGCGAGTGTGATCGGTCAGTGCGAGGGAGAATACCATACCTACCCAAGCATGTTTTATGCTCCCTATAATCAGTGTAAGGAGAAGGGTTGGCTAGATGGGGAGTGGAAAGAACCCTTCAGGCTAGTCATGGTTGAAGAGGCTATGATGGACCTCGGCCCTACCCTACATGATGTAATCAGCCTGGACCTCACCGGGTCTAATGTCCAAAACTATCAGCCTGGTCTATACATGAGCTAATTTAGTTTGAACTGACACAAACATGCTTCTTTTCTAGTAGAGGAAGAAGAAGAAGAAGAAGAAGGTGATGAGGAAGTGTCTGCCCCTCAAATGAGGGTGACAAATAAAGACACAGAGGCCCTAATCTCAGAGGAAAGGGCCCTAGTCAAAAATAAGGGAGCTCCTAGTTCTAGGGTAGGGACTCTTGTCATTAGGAAGCCTCCTATCAATGAAGAGGCATCTCCCTTGAATAAAAAGGATGCTGGTCTCCTAAAAGGAAAGGCACCAGTGCATGAGGAAGGGGCTTGTATGGACTTGGCAAGGCCCTCCACCAAGGCTATCGCCATCGTCTTGCATTAGCAAGAACAAAGATTGCAGTTGGATGCTGGTGAGTTTGGCAATACATCTACCTTATCATAGTCCATCTTGGCCATTGCTGATATGCTTAGTCATGTAATAGGCACTACTATTGATGCCATAGGACCCCCTCCAATCTATGTAGAGTCATGGGCTGAGATGCTTGACAAGTTTGCATTTGTGCAGGGACTTGTCGACGACATGATCAAACACCTTCAGTAGGCAGACCCTGATGTGGGTAAGTAGCAATATTAAATGCTCTTGTGTTGTTACACTAAAAACTTTTGAGTTCATTGATTTTTTCTATGCTAACACGATTGCTACGCTCTTCATGTCGACGCAGCCTCTTGGCTCAAATGGGACCTGAAATGACCTATGAAAGTTGGTACCATGCCTACACTCTCACTTGACGTGATCAAGATGTCTTGTCACACATTTGATGAGGCTCACGAGTGTATATTGCACTTGGCACACTCCTTGTGGGAGTATAAGTGCGTCAATGAAGACCTATGGAAACAGGTCCAAAGGGCTGAGCGAAGAGAGGCCGAACTGGTTGTTGATGTGGAGGACCTCAGGTCGAGGAATGAGTTCCTCGTAAACTATAACCCTGATGCTGAGGATTGGTGTAAGGCTGTAGATGATTATGCCAAATTTTGGACTATCGTTTGTCAG
Organism: Gnetum montanum; assembly: GCA_015680685.1. NCBI lineage: Eukaryota > Viridiplantae > Streptophyta > Gnetopsida > Gnetales > Gnetaceae > Gnetum > Gnetum montanum. The sequence goes on from MNCI01021803.1 coordinate 1,637,929, forward strand.
AACGTTAAATCCACTCATGAGATAGTCGAACAGCAAATGCAGATGGAGTTGCTCACCCAGAAGTGTCAAGACATGAAAGATATCAACACCAAGGTTTTTGAATGGGGGCGAACCCAAAGGTACCACAAACACGTGTACAAGCTAGAGAATGACACCAATCAAAAACTGTACAAAGACATAGCTATGGAGGCATTCACGTATGAAGCATTCATGAATTCCATCGACACTTATAAGGCCTATGCTAAGTTCAAAGAGCAGGTGAAGGTTATGGGATTTCCTGACTTGAAAGTGGACCTTCCTATAGGAGAGACTGCAACCGCATCCCTTTCCCTAGGACCTTTGATATGGAAAACCATGAAAAGGGAGAGAGCTACTACTACAAATGCTGAACCTAGCAACAGGCGTTGGATGGACATCACAATAGAGGAGATCTGGCATCACCTTGGGCTCAGTCTAGACCAAATACCCTTTGAGACCGGTGCAAGTACCTCTCAGGTTAGTCGCTTTACTGTGTAGATGCTCATGCTATGTTATAGTTTGTGTTTGTTGCCCTAACTGACTACTTAATTCCAGGCTCTAGATGAGGCTGCAATGCTCGTAGAGGGAGGGAATGAAGAACTAGTAGAAGGCAATGCAGGGGAGGATGATGCACAAGTAGATGAAGTGGAGATGAGCAGCGAGGATGGTGCAAGCAGAGAAAACCCATGATAGCATGGGATTTTCTTTTTGAAATTTTTGCAATTTTGAAATTTTGCAAACATTGAAATTTTGAAATTTTGCAAACATTCCAACAGGAAAAAGTTTTGAATAAAATGAAACACTTTAGAAAAGAAACTAATTTTGCGTTAACTTGTGTATCATGTAAAGTTTTCATGCTCTCATATGCTAGTTTCGGGCCATTTTGGGACATTGCTAGTTTTAGGTCGTTTCAGGCCATTGCGTCACAAGCCAAAAGGATTATGTATTAGCAAAGAAAAAGGCAAAAATGCTAGTTTTAGGCCATTTCAGGCCATTGCCAAAAGAGATATTACGTTAACAAAGAAAAAAGTGATGATGCTAGTTTTAGGCCATTTCAGGCCATAGCGTAGCATGCCAGAAGGACGGCATGTTAACAAAGTGAAAAGTGACAATGCACAAGGGATGGCAACTAGGCAAGAAGTAGTAGGGTTGCTACGCTATGTGTAACTACCTATTGACCCATCATGGGTTGATTGGAACGTGAGGCTGAGGTATTTCACTAGGGCCCTCGTTCACATCATCATCCTCCACTTGGAAGGGCAACTCAACCCATGCATTTTTGATTTGGGAGTCGGCTCGCTGAGCCAATCCTTCCATTGGATGGTTAATGCATGCATGAGTAGGTGCCTCACTCTTGAAGGTCGTGACCTCTGAGCCTTGCTCCATTTTTACGTTACTAATTGCTTGTATTGCTACTTTGTCACCACGGATCACCACCTCCCTGCCTACATATGCTAAGTGGATTTCCTGGTGTATAGGCGAGGATACAGCCCTAAGTTGCGCTAACCATGACCTTCCCAAGATCAAGTTAAACCTGGGCATTTCCTCGACCACGATGAATGTTGCATCTGTGGGGAACTAGTCCTCTGCTACAAAGTCTATGTGAACTATGCCTTTCACCAGGACGCGTGCCCCATTGAAGAACCTCAAACATGATGTCGCCATGGGTTTGATCTAGCCGACCAATCCCAACTTGTTCACAATAGGGAAGGGAATGACATTTGTGACGGCCCCATCATCAACGTGTACCCTTTGGATCTAGTGTTGGCTAACCCAAATTTTGATGAAGAGAGGTGTCATATTCACCTGACCCCCTTCGAGATCTTCCCTAATGGCGTTGTCACAGAAAGTCAATTGAGGTGTCACATACTCCACGGGTACAGAGGAAAGCATGAATGAATGGATCGCTTCCTCCTCCGCTGGCATGTTCTCGTCGATTGGAACCACCGTTAACATGTAGATTAGAGCCTCGCGGTGGGGTACAGATGTCATAATTAGGTTGTACAAGCTTAGTGTAACATTTTTTTTCTTTAGAGCTTGCTTGACCTAGGTGAGGGCATTCAGAAAGTCTTGGCCATCCCCTTGTTTGACACCTTCCTCCTCTTCGATTCATCCCAGAAAATGAATCTCCCAAGGAGAGGTGACTTTAGATCTGGGTTCAAATCCTTGCTGGCAAGGTGATGCAGGCTGCATAGTCATGTCGACCTTCATCTTTGGGGGTGAAGGTGCAGATGCAAGTGGCAAAGACATGGGCTCGGGGTTACCCTTGATGGTATCTCCCTTTGACATCTTACCCACCAAGTGGACTTCTTGCCTTGTGGGGCGAGGAGGTTGTTTAGCTTTATCATGCGAGATAGGGGTCATCAATGGTGTTAGCCCCTTGATGACGAATGGAGCTAGAGGTGTTAACTGATGGAACCACGTGGCTCCACTAACAAGTGGTGTAAAGGTGGATGCCCATGGTGGGACTTTCAGGATACACAACTGCTGCAAGCTTGGGCCAACTGCTGGTGGTCCTAGTGCACTACGCTAAGGCACACAGACCACGAATGACTATCGAGGTGGCCTGGGATCACTATCAATGCTGATAGCATTGATGACGTAAATGGCATTTTTGGCATTAAGGGGGTCTGTGTAGACATACATAGATTGGTTTTCAGGGTGCACTAGGTTGCTTTCATCCAGCACTAATTTCCCTAGGTCAATTAATCTTTGAATGTCATCCTGCAACGACAGATAATAATCCATGTTATGACCACACTGTTGGTGGTAGTCACAAAACCTGTCTAGCCTGAAACCCCTAGGAATCGGAGGCTCATTAGGCAGGGCCCAGGAGGGATTCCTAAGGAGCTCGTAGTAGCATTGATGTCTCGTGTTTTCCTCTTTCGACATCTGCTTATGCTGGATGTATCCCACTGCCAGCAGTTGCTTCAAAAGCTTTGAAGGCTTTAGAGGTAGTGGGGTATACTTTGAGCGGTCTTTGCACTCAAAGTTGGGTTTGGGTTGTGCAGATGCCTCGGGCGTAGGTGCAACTGGTTGTGGCATGTGGCCTTGTTTGGGCATGGGGTTAGCTGCGGGTATGGTTGGTTTCTTGTTGTTCTTGCTACTGCTATTGCTAGGTTTGGGCTTGGCCTTGGTTGCCATAGGGGCCACTGTGGTTGTTGGGGCTTTACCCTTGTCCTTCTTTGTGAAGGTGCTTTTGTAAGCGATGTAGGCCAGATCTTTCCTTGCTTTGGCCGCATCCTATATGCTCTTAGTTTGAGCAAAGGCCTAACTAAGAGAGCGAGGAGTGAGGTAGTACAGTTTAGACTTGATGAAGTTGTTCATTGTGCCCTTAAAGATGGCCAGCAGGTGGGCTTCCACGATGGGCTCATGGATTTCATTAAGGGTTGTGCTCCAATGTTGCATGAACTTTTGGACTAGCTCTAGAGTGTCTTACTTTATGCTCATCAGCTAGTCCAGTGTGGTTTTTGAATTCAAGTTGTACTTGAAGTGCATCACGAACTGGGTTAGCAGCTCTTCCAAAGTTGATATTGATGAGTGTGGCAATGCACGATACCAGTCCAAGGATTTGCTAACTAGAAACATGGAGAAGATGCGAATGATTATGTACGGCCATTGTTGCAATAGCAAAGACTCAGATCTGAAGGTGACAAGATGTGCATTGGGACCTCCCTTCCCATCATACTTCGTGAAATGTGGGAGAGACATCCCTAGGGGTAACGTCAAAGCAGGGATTGTAGGGCTGATAAGGTCATCCTGGTAGAAGTCCATGACTTGTACCATGTCAGAACCAGTAGCTTTGAGTTGTTTTATTTCCTCAGTGAGGGTCTGGATGAGCTAAAATGCTTGGTCCAGACCCAACGATGTTGTGGATGATCGAGGCACTGTGGGAGTAGTTCCCACTTGTGGTATGGCGGGGGTGGTAGCCTGACCCATTGGCAGTACCATTGGATGACCCCCGTGAGTGGTGCTACCTATGTTGTCCACCACCTGGTAGGTGGTGTTATTAAGGCGATGACCACAGGTTGGGCTACTAGGTAGACTGCTTATGTCACTGGTAGCATAGACCATAACCCCGTGTTAGGCTATGCTAACTACAAGGCTTGGTGCATTTGAGATCATATGTAGTGTGACATTTGTGATGCTTGTGAGGTAGGCAAAGAAGAAAATGGGGCCTAGCATGTGGATGGACAGAGGCCTGCCATAGTGGGTGGCATGGATGTGAGTGTAGGCATAGAAATACAAGTTGTGCATGCTTCTGAAAGAGGCATGGTATGAACATGTGGCAGGGTAGCCATAATTGGCATATGATGTGCTATAGGAATAGACTGCTGAGTAGTCAGCAAAGGGATAGTAGCTGCAGGTGAAAGAGGATGTTGGAACATCACAGAATCGACATGGTTACCCATAGCACCTATAATCATAGGTTGTGGGAGTGTGGGCATAATTACAGAGGGAGCAGTAATAGACGAAGGCTTGGCCCAAAAGAACTAGGTAGAAGGGACAAGAGCAAGGCCTATTGGACCTCCCTCATTTAATTAGGAATCAAGTTCCTCCTACCCATCCTAGAAAGCATCATCTTGGTTGGATGTTGTGTCTTGTTGCTCCCTAAGCCTAGCCAACTAGATTAGTTGGTCTAGAAGCCTTTGGTATGCTTGTGTTAAAGGTAATGAAATGCCAAGAATGGGGACAAATTCCTTTCTATTACAGTAAGCAAAATCGAAGCTACATTTTTCTTTGAGTTCGTGTAAATCCAAGGGCAGAATTGCCTACACCTTTGCATAGAGGAAATTCTAAAGCTCATGTTGCTGGGCCAATCCCTCAGGTCCTCGATTTTGGACTCTGAGAGATTGACGTGTTTGGTTGTTCGGAACCAATAGTGCCTTGAATCGTGATGGAAGCTTCAGTGTTGAAGGCATTGGTAGTAGTAGTTGAAAAAGCCATCGTTAAATAAGTAGTTATGAAAAAAAGAACAAAAGTTATGCAAAAGAGTGTTAACAAACAAGGGAGGTGAAAAAAAGCAAAAAGGAAGAAGAAGAAGGCATTACGTCTTACTGGATTCCAGAGGAACCATCGAGGTGACCAACCTACATCACACAAGACTTAAACAACCACAAATGGGTGTCACGTTTACGCTAGTGCACGATAGGGTGCAGAACACGTACAAGACTACCGTAAAATAGGAAAGCTAGCTAGCAATCAGGAAGGCTTTGCATCTCGCAAGATCCCCGAGGGACCGTCAAAGTGACCACTCTGTACCACGTGAGATGGGTTATAGAACACATGCAAGACTACTGTAAGATAAGCTAGTTAGCTGGAAATCAGAGGCCTTGTGTTTTGTAGGGCTCCCAAGGAACCATCGAGGCGATCGACCTGCACCGCACAAAGCACAAACAACCACAAAAGGGTGTCACATCTACGCTTATGCGTATCAGGATGCAGAAGGCTCACAGAACTACCATGACATGCAAAAAAAGCACCAAAAGGCCCTCCTTCTAGTGCTAGAAATCTGTGGCGACCAAAAACGTCGACGGCTGGAAAAAACCAAGGGGTTGGCAGGTGTGAAACACCACAAAAATTTTGGCTAACACTTGAAGACAGAAATTAAGCTAAGTCATGTTGGTCCTCAGCATGACCAAGCTTGAAAGCCTCAGAATAGCATCAAACGAAGTCAAAGCAAGCAAGTAAAAGTTCCCTGGGACCCACAGAAGACTACGA